>JAJMIH010000015.1:0-230961 GCA_030575175.1 Sugiyamaella novakii
CTCACCTCTGATCTGTGAGCGGTCGTCATAGGTTTTCCCCAAATTAACGCAAGAGAAATGGTTTCCCTATGACCAAGCGGAAATCCAACCCTGCCATAATACTCGAAATAAAAAAGTTATTAAACGCTGACAAGTCCTTATCTTGGACACATGCAGAACTCGTCTTTCTTTCTTTTCTGGTCTAAATTATTTTATTATTTGTATTGTATTATTATAATTGTGTATGACATAGACGTTAATTGATTTTACTACAACTACCAGAAAAGAAAGCTGAAAGGAATTTTTTTTTTCTTTTGAGGGGCAAAGATAACCAATTCCTCTATGTCCACCGCTTGTTATAATGTAATTAGCATAAATTATTTGCCCTGTCTCATCACATAGCCAAATGTAATTATTTCTCCCCTATGGTCGGTGTTACGGGATAAATAGGCCTTTAATCTATATTAGGGTTAGGGTATGTGTTATAGTAAATTTGTACGCCAAATAGAAAGGTCTGGGTTTCTGATCTGTAAACGACGCGTTAGCTCAGTTGGTAGAGCGTCGGATTCCAAATCCGAAGGTCATTGGTTCGAGTCCTGTACGTGTCAAATTTTTTGTTTTGACTTGTTTGATCGTTTTTACTAATTTATATCAAATAATATCTAATAATTTAGATACTAAATGATTTTTATGGAAACAGATCGCACTAAGATTAGTTACTTATAAGAATCCAATTTATATGCTTGCCTTGTCAAGCAACTGATTTCCTATCATCTCCGTTGGCTCAGGAGAACAGCATAGACATTCCATGTGTCAATCAGTTTCAATTAGTGACTGACATCCTTCTAATACCGACAGCCTCTTATTGCAACAAGAGAACCCCTAGTGTGGTCCCCTCTCGACTCTTCCCCACATCTGAGTGTGGCTAAGATAGCATGGAGATGGCGTCATTATCAGCTTGCATATCATCACCGAATTTCGCTATCAAGCAGCCACTTGTAAGTGTGTCAAAAGGATTTTTGAAAAAAGTTTCAAGTCAGAGAACTTTTCAGCAAGTAAAACGAATTACAAGTGGTATGATGATATGATCAACATAAAAATTTAAAAATATGACTGTGAACATGTCACATGTAGTAGAGAGACCGTACATAGGATCTTCCTCAACTCTCTCATGTTGAAATATACAAATTATTTTCGTCATTGACTATAATATTTATTCTTTATTAATAATCCGCATTATAACACGCCACCCTATCGCACTCCGAGCTATCTACCATCCAATCGTTTGGCTGATTATGCGCCACTGACACATGAAATAGTTAATTTCTCCATACTATACCTTGATTAGGTCAATCTTACGGTTGGCTGCACGATAGAGACATTCGAGATTGCGTGCTTGAAATTCATCATTGTGAATTGACGGAATCCGAAAACCCAACAAAGTGGTTAATAATTTAAATCTACGAAATCTATATAAACATGTATATACCCATTCCATATAATCAACTTTATCTAGATATCTTATTAAAAAGCATAAGAAAGATGACTTCTGTGGCTAAATCTACCCCAACCGAAAATAAGCCAGTAGGCTTCAACAAACCAACAACTACTGAGGAATCATTGGCTGTTCATAAAGCAGCTAAATTTCGTTTCCCTGCTTATGCTCCTACTTGGGACCCTAATGAGAAATTTAACCCCTATGATGAATTTGAATTCAAAGATCCTGGTCTTTTGGCTGATGAGAAGCTTGCCAATTTATTCCCTAATGGTCTCCCAACCACTAATGAAGATAAGAGGGCTCCTGCCAATACTCAAGTAGTTAAGTTCGGTTATTCTCACATTGAATTGACTCCTAAATTCGGTTCTGAAATTAGAGGTATTCAACTCAGTCAATTGACTGATGCTGCTAAGAACGATTTGGCTAGATTTGTTGCTGAACGAGGTGTTGTAGTTTTTAGAGATCAAGATTTCCGCGAATTACCAATCCCTCAAGCACTCAAATGGGCTGAACATTTCGGCCATCAACATGTTCATCCTACCTCTGGATCCCCTGAAGGATTCCCAGAAGTACATCTAGTCTATAGAGATGCTAACACTAGAACTTGGGATGAATTCTATGCCAATAGAGTTTCATCTGTCGGATGGCACTCGGATGTTACCTACGAGAAGCAACCACCTGGCACAACCTTTTTGGGAATTTTAGAATTACCTACTGGCGGAGCTGGTGATACTTTATTCACTGATACTACTGAAATCTATAACAGACTTTCACCTGAATTTAAGAAGAGATTACATGGCTTGAAGGCCATTCATTCTGCTCAAGAGCAAGCTAGTAGATCTCAAGAGGGAGGTGGTGTTGTTAGACGTGAACCTGTTAAGACCCCTCACCCAATTGTTAGAACTCATCCTGTCACCAAGAAGAAAGCTATTTTTGTTAACCCAGGCTTCACCAGATATATTGAGGGATTCAAATCCGAAGAATCCGAAGCCTTGCTTAAATTCCTTTATGACATTATTGCTAAGACTGCTGATGCTCAAGTTAGAGCTGGATGGGAAGATGGTACTGTTGTTGTTTGGGATAACAGACGTGCTGTTCACTCTGCTTTATTCGATTGGGATGATGGTCAAACCAGACATGCTTTCCGTTATACTCCTCAAGCCGAGCGTCCCTATGAAACCCCCTATGAGGAGGAAGCTTAAAAATTTTCTATAAAAAAAATATACTTTTTGTTGCCTCTATATTTCACTTCTATCTCTCGGTCACTGTGCTGTCGCAGGCTATCGGGTTCCTTGGCAAGTTTCAGGGGGTAATGCACCCCTGAATCAACGCATCCTAACCACGTGATAAAAAACCTCTCGGGGCAGAGACCGCGGCATCCCATAGGCAACCTATCATTTTATGTTGGTCCTAAATCTATTTAAACGAAGAATCTTCACACAAGGTGTTTACTATTTGTTAACTATCCTTTACATCAAGAAGTTACGCTTCTCATTCCAGTATACGTATTGGAGAGTTATTTCACCAGTTCTTAGCTGTCTTAGCCACGACTTCTAGTTAAAAAAATATTATCTGAACACTCTTCTCGCCTTGTCTGACAACCTTGCCGATCACAAAGAAACATGACTCAACAGAAGAAAATCACTGTCTATAGAGGCAGCTTTGTACACTCTTTAAGTTTAGAGAGTTTACAAATTATCCCTAGTGGCACCGTTGGAGTTGATGAAACGGGCACTATTACGTTTATTTATGCCAGTCAAGTGCCCTCTGTGGATCAGATCGCGAATGATCACAACCTTGCAACCGACCAAATTGTAAGTAGTGATTGAGTTTGACCTTGCAAACCCTCCGCGGAGCTGAGCAGCGGGTTTGGGCAGGGCCCAGCCGCCGGAGACATATTAACACCAGATATTAGACATTTTTTCAAGCCAAAGAGGAGCAAGGATCGTTCTTCTTTCCTGGATTCGTTGATACTCACATACATGCTTCACAATATCCGAATACTGGTATTTTCGGAGATTCCACTTTATTGGATTGGCTGAATAAATTTACATTTCCTTTAGAATCTTCGTTTTCGAACCTAAAGAGAGCCAAGGATGTTTACTCGAAAGTTATTGATAGGGGTTTATCTAATGGTACAACTACGGCCTCTTATTATGCTACTGTTCACGTTGAGGCTACTAAATTGTTGGCAGACTTGGCATTAGAACGGAAACAGAGAGCATTTGTTGGTCGTGTATGTATGGATAGTGATAATTCACCAGATTTTTATCGAGATAAATCTCATGAAGAGGCTAAAAAGGCTGATCTGGAGGTTATTGACTATATTACAAAGATTGATCCGGATTATGATATTGTATCGCCTATTTTAACACCAAGATTTGCCCCTTCTTGTACTCGAGAGAGTATGAAATGGATGGGTAAATTGATGAAGGAGAATAAAAAGATTCCCTGCCAAACCCATATCTCGGAGAATAACGATGAAATAAAATGGGTGCGAGAATTATTCCCAGAATCTAAATCGTATGCTGATGTTTATGATAAATTTGGAGTATTGAATGAGAGAACTACTCTAGCTCATGCTATTCATCTATCTGACGAAGAAAAAGATTTGATCAGTGAAAGAGGATGTGGTATTTCTCATTGCCCAATTAGCAATTCTTCTATTGGTAGTGGGATTGCTCCAGTAAGGTCATTACTTGATAAAAATATAAAAACGAGTCTTGGTACTGATATATCTGGTGGTTATTCTCCTAGTATTCTTGAAGTTGCTAGACAAGCATTAACTGTTTCAAGATTAGTAGCTCATTTCTCTGGAAATGATAATGATAAATTATCTTCGGGAGAGGTTTTATTTTTAGCTACTCTTGGTGGTGCTCAAGTATGTAATTTAGATGACAAAGTTGGTAGTTTTGAGGTTGGAAAGAAGTTTGATGCTCAACGAATTGAACTGAATGTTAAAGATACACCAGTTGATTTATTTGATTGGTTTGGTTCGAAGGAAGTTATTACACCTGAAGACAGAGTCAAATGGTTTGTTGAGAAGTGGTTATTTAATGGTGATGATAGAAACACCCGACAAGTATGGGTCAATGGAGATTTAGTAGTTAATAAGGATTAGATTATGAGTTATAGAATGTAGATATGAAATAAATATTTTAAAATGATAGAGATAGAGCGAAGCGTGTCCTACTTTTCGTACCTCGTTGTATCTGAAATACCCCTGATAATCTCATACCACAACCTGCGTTCTTATCAAAATACCCATACCCATATCAATATTTTTGTTACTTTATAGAAGTTGGAGCCATTCTAGCCTTAGATTATCAAGTTCTTAACAACCACATAGGATACTTTAATTGAGAAACCAAGCTCTTTGCCTTTGGACAGTATCAAATCCCGTACTGTTCCTGCCTCTCGAAGTCTACCTGCTGTTTACTCTCGCTCAATAAAAGCCTGCATCATTAAGCACGCAGACGGGTTTTAACGCGAAGCGCGTACCCTGCATGTTATCGGCGGTCGCGTCTAACTCACCACCAACCTCTCGAACTTCATCTCTTTCATTTGCCATCCACGTTAAATTTGGGTAATTCAATCACGACAATGGCATTTTCACAATTGCCGACCACACCTCCTCGTGATAACCGAAAGGAATTGGAGACGAGTGTTAGTCCTATTTTGACCCCTCAGTCCAAGTTAAATAGATTATTGGCTGACTTTGAGGATGAATACGAAAATGATGATAGAGAAGTTGAAACAAGCGGCGGGAATTTCTCATTAGCAGATTTCAAAAGGAAGATGAAAAATGAGACAGTTTATGGGAAAAGAGGGAGTGCGAAGCGTGCAGAAGGTGAACAGAGTGGTGATCTAGTAGTGGAGTCGTCGAGAGACCAGTTGGATCTAGCACTAAAAATTGATTCAGAAGAACAAAGTTTCGGAATGGAAGAGGAGGAGATAGAGCAGGTGGTTGCTGCTCCTCGTCAAAGGCGAATTGTGTCGTACGATAATGATGATGAGGAGGAGGAGGAGGAGGAGGAGGAGGGAATCCAACCTATTTTACGTGAAAAGGTTGATGAACGTGATGAAGATGATGAAGATCCGGTTGTAGCACTTCCAAGACTGTCCAAATCCATTTTATTTGAAGCAAGTGAGGAAGACGAAAGTTTATTTGTATCAGACAAGGAGGATAATGAAAAGGAGCAGGATAAAGGAGATATTGAGGAACAAAATGAAGATAATGAAGAAGATAATAATCGGATAACCCGAGATGATTCCAGAGTGACAGCCCAAGAAGGTACGTCTTTATTACCCCGGAATAAAGGTCCTAAGAGGGTGAGTATTTTATATCGCTTGCGAAGCAAGCACAACACAATGGGTCTGGGCAGAGCCCAGCCACCG
The DNA here is from genome assembly GCA_030575175.1 of Sugiyamaella novakii. Classification (NCBI taxonomy): domain Eukaryota; kingdom Fungi; phylum Ascomycota; class Dipodascomycetes; order Dipodascales; family Trichomonascaceae; genus Sugiyamaella; species Sugiyamaella novakii. Next base: position 5,876 of record JAJMIH010000015.1, read on the forward strand.
GAGGTGAACTAGTGATGATATATTAACGTTTTGTGTTTAGATCAGTAAAAAAGAACTGGAAATTACAGCAAGGGAGACTCAAAGATTTGAAAGAGGACTCGAACTTGACCCTGGTGCTCATACAGTGAAAGTAATTACAGTTGATGACTTTCTGAAAGAGTTTGACGCTAGCGACGTGGATAATACTGATACTCCACCAACAAGTCCGTTGAGCGAAACTCAGGCATCTAAACCTATAACTTCTAAAGTCAGTCCTAGAGTGATGGCACCGCCACCACCTAAACCACGTCGATTAACAAGCTTTATGAAATCTATTGGTAATAACGGTGATTCAGACGATGATCTGGAGATAATTCCTCCTACTTGTGCCACCAAAATTACTGCTCCAGTTAAGAAATTAGCCGAGCTTGCTAAGATTGATCTCAGTAAGCGTAATTCGAAGAATGCTGTTATAGGTAAAAAATTATTAGCACAATTGGAGTCGAAGCAACGAGAGCAAATTATCAAAGAACGTGAGGACAGAATTAAGGAGCTAAAAGCTCGTGGCATAGTTGTTCTGAATGAAGAGGAAAAGGCAAAGGAGAATGAAATCGTCGAATCCCTTTTGGAGAGAGAAAGACGATTAGCTGAGGAACTTCGAAAGAAGGAGGCTAGTGATGAAGAGGATGAGGAGTATGAGATTAACGATGGAGAAGTTAATCAAAGTGAAGAGGAAAGTGGAGTTGATATTTTGGAATCTGATGAAGAATTGGATGGAAGCGAAGGAGAGGATGAGGAAGAAGAGGAGGAAGATGAAGGGGCGGAAGAAAGTGGTGGTGAAGAGGAAGATGGGGTAGTGGAGAATAATGAAGAAGAGGCAGAGATATCCACAATTCAAAGTCCATCTAAGCCTATAGTTGAAGTTCGGAGTAGCTTCATTCTAGATGAAGATGAAGAAATCGTCCCATCCACTCAAGTTCGTACAAGAAAAATTGTTCAGGACGATGAAGATTCTGATGATGAGATATCGTTTATTAAAAACACTCAAGAATCAGTGTCTGAAACACAACCAGTCGCAAATTTAAGTGATTTATTCGAAACTACTCAAAAGAATAATTTTACTGTTAATACACCAAAGAAAAAACAGTTAATGCAATTTCTTAGAAACAATAATAGTAATGCAACATCTGCCAATTTCTCACCAACTTCTGAAAAACTTTTACCAACCACAGTATCTCCCGACTTGAATGCACTAAGACAAAAGTATTTACAGGAACAAAAGGATTATCCACTCCTTACTCAAGTTTCGCAATTGCCTGATTTGACACAGGAGTCATTTGATACCACTCAAAATGATGGATCATCTCTCTCCTCAAATAATGACTCTCTTCAACCGGCAGCGCCCAGGAGACTCGTCAAAGGAGCACCAGAGCCAGCCCCCCCTTTTCCAAAGAAAAAATTCGATAAAAGTAAAAGTTCTGCTAGACGAATTGTTGATGAGGAAGCCGTTGAATCAGATGATGAATGGGCAGGTATTGGAGGTGCTAGTGATGATGATGGCGAAGATGAAAATTATAATTTGGAGAATTTGGTTGATGATGAGAAAAAAGAAGATGTTGCTAGTTCTAAAATCCAAAAGTTATACGCCGAAAAGGAACGCGATCGTGATAATGAGCAGTTGAATAAGATTGTTGAAGATGTTTTGAATGGAGGATGGAGAAAACGAAGAAGAGATGGACTTGATGATCTTGACGATTCAGATGATGAGGACTATAGCAAAGAATTATTACGACGAGAACAGAAAAAGAGAATGAAGTTAATGGAAGAAGAAAAGATATCAGAGTTGGCTAATAATATAAAAGCAAGTGCATTTATTGATTCTATTGCAGAGGAAGTTACAGTAACGTCTATATTTGCTGATTTGGAAGAAGAAGAAGAACAGGACTACACGAAGGCTAGTGATAACCCTACTTCGACCAAAATCACCTCATCCAAATCATCTACAAAATTCAATGTAAACTCAATTCGTCGCCAACTCTCATTCTTAGATGAAAGTAATGAGCGTTTTGAGCAAACACAACCCGTGAATCTACCCCGTACTGTGCATGAAGAATCCGATGATGATTTATATATTGAACCACAACAATCTACTACAACTGTAGCTATCAATCGTCTATTAGAGCGGAAGTCTTTTCTTACCCGAGTTAGAAACGAGTCTATTGAAGATATTGGACCCAAAAAAAGACGCTCCGTAGTGCAGTACGGTAAATCGTTTTCTGACACTGACAATACTACTTCACTGAAAAAGAATGTCGAAATTCTACAATCATTAACCACAAATTCCTTTTCCTCCAATAATGGTCGTTCATCGGTTGTTGTCAGAGCCAAACAGAAGAATCCGGTTCGCAGCCTGACTGCACCCAAAAAAGTTGCTAAAGTACTAGGTGATGTTCAGAAAAACTCGCGACAACTGTTTGCAAAAGGAAATTGGGGGTCATAGTCATACCTCCAATGGCTGTCCTGACAGCCATTGAAACCGACCAAATCTATTCACATATTTATCGAACTTATCTACATATTCCCTTCTCTGCCTCCGGCGGCTGGGCTCTGCCCAGACCCGTTGCTCCGCTCCGCGGTGTGTTATAGATCTCAGACAGAAGTTTTCTCATTTTCGCTCGAAAACGATTTCTCTCGTAAGGACTATATCGTCATCCGCATAAGTGTACAGAAAGCTAATAATATTAAAGATACAGAGGATACACAACAGAGAAGTAAGTGATATGATTACTGTTGTAGAGTGGGAACAAGCACTTCATACGGGATAGTAACGTTGTCGACACTGTTTTGGTCCTTTTCCATGTGAAGAACTACGGAAAGGGTTCCAGGAAGATCTTGATATACTTTTTCATGTGGATTTGAGACTGGAGGGGAGCCAAGGGTGAGGACCTGACCTGGTTTTCGTGCTTCACCACGTCCGTATGTAGGGATAATGCTACACCAGTTACGTCTCGGTAATAGACGTTCATTGTTTCTTGGCACATTGTTAACGTCAACAGGAAATATCTTAACCATATCCTCGTTAGTGTCGGAACCAAAATGGTGGATTTTGCTTCGCTTGTTGAGAAAATCAGCAAGTTTATCAGGCGGAGGAGTGTTCACAATGGCCGAAGAAATGATATTTAACATATGACGATAATCCTTTTCAGGAGGAGTTGCATTACGAGCATAGAATCTTCCGATACCAGCTAAATGAACGTCACCACCAAGAATAGTCACACGAACACTTGTCTGGTGAGAAAATTCTTGCAAGAGACTAACGAATCGATTACGTTCTTTTTTATGATGACGGGCACACCAATGGTCATCGAGATCATCAAGAATCTCAATTCCATCATCAAATTCATTACTGAGACCAGAAAAGACACCTCTGCGAGTAAGAAGTTTAATTGGAATCATTAAATCACTGGTGAGAATTCTTTCTAACCAAACCATTCGAGGATAAGCAATTGGAACACCCAACATAAGTATTAAATGTTTAATTTGTCCATTGGATTGTTTAACCTCATGATTTAATCTTTCAAACATTGCGCGATAGGTACCATCACTAGCAACAACACGATTGGTTCTTTCAGTCCTACAATCAAGACCGAAAAAAGCAATTGATGGCCCTAATCTGGCATAAATAGACCTACCATTTTCTCCCATATATGGACCAGGTTTAGGACTTAATAACCATGAAGGTTCTTTTGATGTTGGTTCATTTGGAGCTACACATTGTTGAAACAACAGATAGTATTTAAATGCAGACCTTCCAATGGCTTCAAAATAAGGAGCACTCATAATTCCATCAGTATAACTACCAAATCCATCAATGATATCATGATCATCATAGACATTAATCATCGGAATTCTAGCTAGTGCTTTTGGCCAACCATATTGACGGGTTTTACCATGAGGACCTTTAAAATAACCTAAACCAAACCAAGAGATATAATGCCATAGGTAGAATTGTTCTATTTCCACTCTGTCACCATCTTCAACTTGTTTATTTCTCTTTTTGATCGGGTTTTTTTCTTGAGACCATTTAGCAATACTATCACTCGCTACTTTCACTTTATCACAATATAATTGATCACCTCCGCCAAGCATTACATGGAAATGATTTTGATTTTCATGTTGGTTTAAAACATCATCCCAAAGTTGACCTTTGAATTTTTCAGGAGTTACACCAAGACTGAAGCCATTACACGAGTAAAACATGATATTCATATCTTGATGTCTAGATGGAATAAAGAATGAGGGAATATCAGGTGACTGATGTTGGTTAATTATATATCCAACTTTTTGTTCACAATCGGTTAAATCGAGATTTAAATCGAATCTCCAGAAAGTTACTCCATATTCTTTAAATAGATTGACTGATTGAATAGTGATTGGTTTAGCGGCGGGGCCACCACTGCCACTGATATCGTAATCATTAGGAATACCATTAGGGCTGCTAGTATCACCAGAGTAAGCACTAGGACCACCAATCTCATTATTTACACCTCCATTAATACCATCGGATAACCCATCTGGAACTGCAGCTGATACACCTGCTGGTGCACCTGCTGGTCCCAATTGTTCCACATTCAAAGAAAGGAAAGGAGGAGTTGAATAATCCGAAGTTGAATCATTTGTCACAATCAAAACAGAACCTCTCCAAACATCTTGTTTTGTATCATTTAGCCCCCAAAATCTGAGTAAAGGACCACATTTAATATCAATTAGAGGGGTACCAATTGGGGAAGTTTTTGGCAAATCAGGATCCACCTGTTTATAAGGATTTAATGGATGTTGTGAATTTCCTATATTTGGAGTACTCATTGATTGATTCTATATAAATTAGTTAGGTAATTTCTATTTCTCCATTATACGATATACAGTTACTTACCAAACGCTTATCGAATTGTTGTTCTCCACCAACAATGTTTGTACTTTTAGCTTGTCTCAATTCAACCATAACAGGGTTGAATGTGATGAATATTTCTGTCAAATAAAATAGTTATATTAAGAGTTCCCTTTTATCGATCGAATGTGGGTTGCGGTAATTGTAATCAATGGTTATGATATCATGGATCTCCATATCTTCGCTCCTTATTTGGTGATAAAACAAACACAAAGGTCAGCCTCGTGATGTCATTTAAGCTATTTGCTTTAAGTTGGGAGGTAGGGTCTGCTATTGTCCTGCAGGCATGTAAGGGCGAGATTTAGACAACAGATGTAATACTCTATTTGTAGGTGATGATGATGGTGTGATTAAGATACTTTTTTTATAAGAAATATTGGAGATTTTAAAAAATATCAGGATTAAGCGCCGTCAGAGAAGGACATTACAAACGGCATCTACGAAGCTGGATCTGAACTGGTATAGGCAGCCAGCCTCCCGAGATATTAAGTCAAATTATATTCAATCTATAGCAAGATAATAAATAGCAAGTCTATTGAAATTAAGTCATGGACAACGAATAGCATTGAGGTAGCGAGTGGATCTTAAAAACTTCTGCAATGAATCTTGAGACATCATTTTCACCACCAGTTCTCGCGCTTTTCCTAGAAGTGGTCCCATTCGATCTACAAGAGCGATAATTTCTTTATCGTTATTAGTCGATGTGACTCGATTATCAACTGTAATTTCTTGAATAATCATCTGTTTGACTCGAGAGTCAATATTAAGACCAAAAGGTGCCCGTGGTGAAAAATATCGACCGACAGCTGCAAAAATATGTGATAATATTGATTTACTGTATTGAACAATGATTTCTTCATTGCCGGATTTCTCCTTAAGAACTCCAAGTTTACCATACATGTCACTAATTCTCTCCATATCTTTGTAGAAGAGGAGATTCTCTTGACAAAGATTTTCTTCCAAGTATTCTTGAAAGAGATGACAAAGAGCTGGTTCCTCTAGAATGGTTTGTAAACTAACTACGGACGAAGAGCTAGTATTGTCATTTGAATAAGGCAAATTCTGTTCCTCATCAGTTGAAAACGATGAATCTGGAGTATGAAATCTTTGCTCATGATCACTTTCATAACTATTCTTTGTAAAGAAATGATCTAGATCCCAAAATAAAACAGACTTCCCTCGGGTCGATAACTGATAGTATGCTTCACGAGAAATAACAATGTTCTCTGAATTGCCAGCAGTAGAAGGTGCGCAAGCAATTGGCTCAATGAGTCGGTATTTAAGAAACAAATTTGCTAATTCAATAGCATCAGATGATTTTATTACATCTGTACAATCCATTAACCATTGAATAGCAGCCTTGGAAGTAAAACAATAGTCGACTACAGTTTTAATTTTCTTTTCATTATAAAATTCTGCTCCTTGGTAAAGTCTTACTCCCTTGGAAGAAACATAATACTGAGTTAATGACTCAGAATCAGGATGGGTGAAATATCTATGAGCATATGGTGATACTCTTTGTTCATAATCGCCAGTTAAAAATGTCAATGATAAAGGAGAATGCAAAGACATTTCAACTTTTTGACCATAAATTCGAGATAGAGTGTTAATAGCAATTGCATCAGGAGGGTTTGAGGCATTATAAACATTTGGCGAAGGTCCCATAAATCTTTGAAATAGCAGTTTTACAACACTTTCAGATTTAATAATTTCACCATTGATATCCCGATCAAGGAAAATACATTGCATGGAATTGAAATCGGACAATAATAGTTTCGATATATTATCGCTAATGATACCGTTTTTACGACAGTATCGTTCAACAAAATAAAATCCTTTTGCAGTTGGTTGTAAAAGTACAGAATGTTTAACAGTCTCTCTGGTACGGGATCCTGGGCAATGAAGAAGCTTGGCTGCCATAAATTTATTGAGAAAATACTCACAATTGTCTGGATGAATTCCACATTTAATTATTGTAACTGTAGATCCATTATCAACTGAGATACTCATAGTCTTCGTTGCTTTCAAGGCATCTGATACGGAAAAGCTGAATGGGAAACTTCTAGAAAAGAACAGACCTGGTTCTTTTTGAGGTTCGCCCGATAAATTCAGTGACAATATCATCAAAACAAAGAGGGTTTCAATATCTTGGCCGTGGGATCGACCGTTAGATTTGAATTCGGCACCAAGAGCGGCCATTTCTAGTATTTCTTATATTTTTCGGTTCAATAAAATTGATATAGGGTGTTGTTAGGAAAGAAATAATTTGAGGCATGTGTATTTATGCCAATCGTCGATCATTACCCAAATTATATACGCGATTTTCAACGTTAACTTGCATAACGACATAGCTAATCGTGCATAAGAGAGCGGCTAACCTTGATTAGCATTATTTAGTGTATATGAATTGATTAAATTAAATTTAGCCTGAGCCTAAAAGAAGGACTGTGGTGCACAAGTTGCTTATAATTAATGGAGGAGTCACTAAAGAGTAGAAATATAGCGAGGTTGTAAAATGATAGGAATGCCTCATATACCTCGGCTCTCCGTGGAACACAGGACGCGTGCCCTTATTTAGGTTACATTACAAGCTTGTGGTTGTGGAAGAGGGGTTATTGGCTGACTTTTAGCTTTCGAAATCCTCAACAAGGAATTATCAAGATTGTAGATGGTGTAAAATTAATTAATCTAATTAGCATCTAAGGCATGGAGCCTTAACGTCTCAAAATAGTTATTTGATGACTTTTTTTGGTTGGACAAAAACCAAAGGAATTTATCACTCTGTTCCATATATTTTCTACTATTTACCACATTCTAGGTCAGTGCTATTGAATAGCCTATTCAGGTAAACAAATATAGAAGTGGGAGCATTCTATTTGGTAGGTTGTTGAATTTGAATCGACTTTTCAATATTTCCAGTCATTATAACCAGTGGGCCACTAATAATATTGAAAGTGTTACCTCAGAGTACTGGCCACAGATTGGATAACGGTATAGCCATCATCGCACTATCAACTGTGAAATATAATTCAGTAATCAAGATAAGAAGCAATAGTTTGGAGGGGCAATCAAGCCACCTCAGTGTATCAACAGTTTATTGGAATCATTTATTGAAACCATTGACAAAGGCGCATTACGAGATTAAAAGTTGATGTTCATAATCCAAAGGACATGGAGGTATTAGCACCACTAAAGAAATGTGACAACAGACCAAGCATTTGAAAGACCATCGTAAAGCAAAAAAATTAGTCTGTTGGTGAGTTGTAAAAAATGGTATTGTGCAAATAAATGGCTAGTTATTGTCTGATAAAATTAACAGTATACGCTTTCCTTGGCGACATGAGCGACAGAAGGTTACGAAGACAATGTACTTTGTTTTCTCAGTACTTTTTTATAACAGTGGAGTTAGCTTTCTGTATTTTTATTACTTGCCGAAGTTTTACAGAGAATCATTGAATGCCAGTTAGACTGAGGGGTAAGCGAATATTACTGGTGTCTAGGGTCACCTACGTGTTGTTGGAGGATAACACGAGCCGTTTACTTTTTCTTTTATTTCATTAGATCCCTTCATAGTATTATCATCTGAAATTTGGCCTCCACTGTCGTGCAACCATTTTCAGCTATTTTTTTTTGAAATTAACTGCCTCTTGACCTGCCGTTTGACCCTGCCGTAAGATATAAATTTGCCCATTCTCAGATTACCTTTAAGCGGCTGAATAGTTTATGACCGAGGGCCTGGAAATAATCTAGCTCTATAGAATGGGTATAGAGCTTGGATAAGAAGATCAATCCTCTAGACATAGGTATATGGAAACCTGTTTAAGGCCGGGATCTTAAGTAAAAACATTCAACGCTCCGAATATCCATTTATATCAATATTTATGCCATCACTGTGATCATTTATATAAGAAACTAGTCAGAAGTTCCTACCCGAAGGTAGATCAAGAAGAAAGTAGAAAATAAGCAGAAAAATATAATGAGACGTCTGAACTAGGAAAAAATTGGAAGAAGCTGTCACTAATAACACAAACTCTTGCCTGAACTGAATTATTAGTTCATCTCAAATTTGCTACAAGGGTGATTTTTATTTTGTTTTATTAGAAGTTATCGAAATAGCCCGGTTATATAGATTAGTAAAATTTCTCTAGAGACTAGTAAGAACTTTAATCGACCTGATTGGACGGTTATGAATCTTGCATTCGGGCTGGCTACCCCCCAATATTCTACACGGCAACCAGGATCCTATTTCTGTCAAATCACAGCACAACCAATCTACGAATAAATTAACAGTAATTCCTTACCGGGACAAGATAGAGAACTATTAAAAGAGGTTTAAAAATCATAGAACCGTAGGCAACATAGCAAAATAGATTCCTAGGGCATTTCATTGTAAGTAATTTTATTTATTATTAAAAAATGGCAAAGCTATATCAAATGCCAATAGCCACCTCGAAACCAGCTCTCAGCTGGGGACAGGACGAAATTTCTCAAGAAACATTATGAGAAGCTGAAAGAAACGTTGAAGAAACTGACAACAATAAATACAGACTACTATATAGCTAAACGAATTATTGTTTATTTAAATCGTTATAAGCGAATACATTAATATAAAATCAGTAAATAGCTACGCCGTCTTCCTCGTCTCTTTCAATCCGACCCTCATACACATTAACTTTAGTGCTGCTGAACTTTCTTGCGGGAACTTTATTCAAAAAGAATATCAATCTCACCGAAAGTACGACCAGTCCCATCAGGCAAACGGTAATATACCCAAACACAACAAATCGCTTGCCAGCCAGCATAATAAAGATCAGATTTGGCACCCCATCCCCATTCCTGATACCCAGTATTGACCATTCTTGGCACCAAAATACCATTAATAAGAGCGACAAAGTTAGCTACAGCTCTTGCCAAACCGACAGCCTTAGGACGGAGAACGTTCGAAGGCATCTCAGCAATAATTGGATAAATCGTCGCTTGTACACCCAAGAAGGAAAGGAAGTTCTCAATTGTCAAGATCACTGCCATAGCATAAAGTATTCCTATATTACTCTTTGGAATGCCGAGGAATCCGATTAAAAGGGCACTGATCAAAGAACAGACCAATCCAAAGATAAAAATCTTTCTCCTACTAAAGTTTCTTTCCATTAAAACGAAAAGTACAAACACGGCGAGGATATCAATAGCACTTCCTATGACACTAAAATCGAATGAGAGGGAAGTGGACATACCGGCATCTTCTAAAAATGCAACTGCATAACTGCCAAGTGGATTCAAAACGTTTTGAATACTACATGCAATAACAGCAATTTCAGTTCTTCTCAAGTTGACATCCTTGAAGAGTTCCATAAAAGAACCAATATTTGATTTGTTAGATGTGGCCTCTTCAGCTTCAATATTATGAGTATGGATCATCATAGAAACGGTCTCCTCGACTTCTTTATCTGTGACACCATTACCTGCAAGTCTTCTTGCAGACTCATATGCTTCTTCTCTACGCCCTTTTCGCACAAGTAACCAAGGAGACTCCGGAGCAAAATAACAAGCGATAATGATAGGAATGGGCCATATCCATTGTAAAGCGAAGGCAATTCTATAAGCCCATTGACCCTCTATTTGCAACAATCCACGAAGTGTGGCTCCTTCAATAAGGTAACCCAAAGTCCAACATAAAGCAACAAATACAGTAAGATAACCTCTTAGGATAACAGGACATACTTCGGCAGCGTAGTTGGTTGTAATCGTTTGAAAGATGCCCCATGGAACTGAGAGTAGAAGCTCTCCGACAAGGTAAACTTCGATACTCGACGAAAAGAATTGGATGAAAACAAAGGCGATAATCCCAACTAGAGATCCGATCATTGTCCATCTATACCCAAATCTATCGGTCAAACTACCAACGAAAAGCAAAGCAACGATTTCTACAGCGATCACACCGTCGGAAATAGCTGTTTGCCATTTTGCTGGAATGGCATACTTCCCATTCGGTTGGAGCGTGCCATAGCGTTCTTGGAACGCGGTAAATCCATAAAATCCTGAAATGTACGAATGATCAAAACCTTCCATTATAAGGGAGGCAGACATAATACAGGACCACATAACTGCCTTGCGATACTTCTTAAGAGCTTCAAAAAAAGGCATTTTGTTTTCTCTTTCGGTATTCTCTACGGCCTGCCTCTTTATAGCGTCAGATTCGGACTCCAACCTGACTTCTATGTCATTTTTGATATCAATCATTTCGCCTTTACCGTCATCAACACTTTCCTGATATTCAATCATATTAGCTAGAATGGGCTTTTCTTACTACTGTTATCCTGATCGAAAAAATTGGAAGAAACATGCTAGGACTAATGACGATTTATATCGTAAAAATCAGAGATATATGTTAAACAATGTCTTGCCCAAGACATCACACGAAGTAATACCCCCACCAGCTTCTAAATCATGGGATAACATGTATCCATTAATAGGCCCATTTTATCCATCCATTTTCGTGCCGTGATTTCAATTTGTAACTGCAAAATTTTTTTTGACTGATGCATGACGGATGCATAAGAAGAGTAAGTCTAGCTTGGTATCGATGGTCTTACCGTAATCTGGCCCCACGCCTTCGTTCCCCTGCATGCTGAACCCCACACTTGGCCCATCCTCGGAGAATTAGATAAACAAGATTCTGATAGAAGGGTGGAAGTTTTATCTATTGAAGAAGGGCATTTCCCCAATAGAGAATGGGAGCAAACCCGACAACTCAATGGAGATGAGTCAGCATCCAATCAGCGTTGGCAATTTGCTGACGCCAAGCCCGATTATGGTGATTATAAAGTTCCAATATTTTACCCAGCTAATACAGGCATATCAAAATATAATGTTTATCGTCATCTTGATATATATGGAATGTATCCTTAGGCCTGAATAAAGATATAGGCGTAATAAAAATAAGTATAATATAACATTCTCTTTATAATAATATTACAATCCTTCGTATTTGTGAATGCCGTTTATGTACGCAGCGGCTGGGATTAGGGAAATGCCAAGCATCCCGGATATTCTACAGAGCTATCGACTTGAAGTTAATTAGATCATGCATGCAAGGTTAACTTAAAATGTAATCCATTTTTAATCAGGGAAGTGATGGATCGTGTCTACATAACTTTAAACTTTTGCAATACAGGGAACATCCGGTTGGGAATTGGCCGATCTGAGAGTCGTTACTTAAGTGTTTGGTGGACTGTGTAACCTATTCGGTCGGTCTAATACATGTCGGTAGTAGATCAGTTATAGCTTGAGTATGCGATGGCGAATATTCTTACATGTACGCAAGGACCTCCTCACGTATTATCCTATTTAGTAAGTGAATATTTTAAGAGTGCAGTACTGGTAGTACTGTATTCATTGTTCATAGCCCTTTTGTAATACTATTGCTCTAAAAATATTAAAGTATTGTGTCAATGTTACCTCAGACTAAGAGCTAGTAGAGATTGAAATCTGACGCAGTTCTCGCAGATTCGCCTAAGATAGATACATTCCTGCAGGATCCTTGCTTTAATGTTCTTACAAGACCTAGTAGAGTTGAGCAAAGCTTTGCTTATTAAAATTATCCTCCTTTATTTCTGACTTTACAGGAAACTTTGTTCATAGAAAACGGCAGGCTAATAATACAGAATCGTTTTATGGGCCTCCCTCATTACTTAAGATTCGGTTCATTGCATCGTAAAGCGAACGATTGGACTCGCATATCTGAGAATTAGAACTATAGCATAATAATAGATATTCTGAGTTGTTCTCAGAGTGATTCGCTGATCCTTGGTCTCAGCAGTCTAGGTCTCTTTGGATACGTGGAAAAAACCAGTTAAGCAACTGTCGAAAGCATTATAACCATCCGAATGGCAGGGGATTTCTCCTGTCAGTTTTCGCCTGTCAATTGCATTAGGTATGATGGGACTGGGCATATTTAGAACTACTTATCAATCAGATCAAATTCTATTAATGCAATATCACTTTGCCTAATTGTTACAGGATATTTTGTCTCTCCCCAATCAGTTATCAACTTATCAAATACAATTTTTGATTCCGATGAATCAACTGCTAGCAATCCACGTGCTTTCAGCGCTTTCTTATCCTTTAGAAGAATTTCTTTAACTGAAAATCGGTCATTACTTCCGTCGGAATGAGGTTTAGTACCGTCTATAAAAGTTTTGTATAACAGAAAAGTTCTTTGCCTTTGACAAGCTGCTAGTTCAGTGATGAATTCACTAGATGAATTAATACTGCTCATAATTACCTATAGTGTTCCGTTTATTTACTGATTAGTAGACTGTAACGGTTGCCAGCAGTGGTTATTATAATTATGGTATTCCTGATATATCACTATAGTGGATCTACTGTCAGGTGATTACTTATATGAAGTCTCGATATAGAAATATTTTATATAAATTGCCGAATAATTAGTATAATATTTTTGCTTCACAAGTTATTTATAGTTATGTGAGCTGAAATCGTCTGTCCAACAAATCGCGATCACGACAAAGTTATCGAACAGTTCAGTTTTTAGCGACAAGTAAGAGTATTTTAATCTAACGAGTAAGCGGTAATATTTTAAATAGATCTTTGTAAGTGGATCTCCTGGGTGCAAAGGTTAACGAAAAGGATAGTTGTAGTTGTGGCTTGATATAGATTTGGCGAGGGCCAGTATTTAAGTAAAAATTAATTCGAGTAGCAAAAACACTCTCAATAATTTTTTTAACAATAGCAGCATTTTAATTAGGTAGTTTATTTGTGTGTGAGCAACATTTATTTCGCGATATTTGGTGCCTGAAATATTACAAAATCAATAAACATGTCTTTGCCGCCGTGGAGAGCAGGTAATCAGCAGCCAAAGAGTAAGTAACAATGGTTGAAACCAAAATTCTGTCGAAGCACGCGTTACTAACTATCCAGCTGCCTATACGGCCATTACGACTAATCAAACACTTTCACACACCGGGCAGGAAACAGCAGATTCAAGAGATGTGAGCAGAGATTCATCAAGGCCACCCAACACATCATCTACAGGGGATAAAAATGACCAGGGGCAGTGGCCGGATAGTTTGAAAGAATTTGTAAGCAAATGTTTTAAAGAAGTCCATCCGGATGATAAGGAAATAATGGAAAAAGAATTAAAAGAGATAATCACGAAAGCTTTTGAGCAGAAAAAAACGTGGACTATTGATTGGAAATCTATGTGGGTTCCAATTATGTTGGCAAGAAGGCATAAAGAGCAAGGGCTTAGTAGAAGGCAGCAACTTAAAAAGAGGTCCAATGGGGAAATGAGAGCGAAGACAGAAGAAGCCGTAAGTGGTGGCTATAGTAGCACAAGAACGAATATGAATGAAGGCAAGCCTGGGTTGAGTGTTGCCCAGACTTTTGCCAAAGTTAATAAACCGAATAACAAATTAAATTCTACGGGACTCTATTCCGTAAATGATGATTATTTAACTAGCGATGATAGACGTGAAAAGCGTCTTAAAAGATTTGAAAAGGAACTCAGAAGTTCGCCAACTCCACCTACTCTTAATATTACTTTACAAGACTCAAATGAACCAGTAGTTGGAAGATCAACAGCTCTAGAAAAGAGATATCTCAGATTAACATCCGCGCCAGATCCGGAATTAGTTCGTCCGTTGCATATCCTCAAACAGACTTTGGAACTTTTAAAAAAGAAATGGCGTGAAGAGCAGAATTATCCATATATTTGTGATCAATTTAAATCATTACGTCAAGATTTAACCGTACAACATATTGAAAATGAATTCACGGTATCCGTTTATGAAATACATGCTAGAATTGCATTGGAAAAGAGCGATTTGGGTGAATATAACCAATGTCAAAGTAGATTAAAAGAATTATATGATAAAGGCATTAACGGAAACGAATGGGAATTTCTTGCTTACAGAATACTTTATTTATTACATACCCAAAATAGGGCTGAAATAGGTCATTTGTTACCACGACTAAAAGATAGTTCTTCTGATAACATTCTTAAAGATCCCGGAATTTCACATGCTTTAAATGTAGATAAAGCTATGACTCGGCGAAACTATCATCAATTGTTCCGGTTATATGGTGACGCACCAAAGATGGGTGGATATGTAATGGACTCATTCATTTATAGAGAACGACTATCTGCTTTATCCACCATTTGTTGCGCATATAAACCAGACATTTCGGTGGAGTTTATCACCAAAGAGCTTGGCTTTATTAATACTCAAGATTGTATTGAATTTCTAACTGAAGTCGAAGTTACTGAGTTTTTGAAAAATGATCAAGTCAAATTGAGTACTAAAGAGTCTTATGTTAAGATTGAAATTGCTCGACAGCAAGCTTATAAAAAGGTCGATATTAAGGGGCAGATTTAATCCGGTTAAGTTGATACCAACATAATTTTAGCATATCATTATTCAGTTATATAATTAATAAACTACTTTGTGACCCTCAATCAAATGATGGTGCAAGTGCTATAATAGAAAACGATGCTGAGGCACTCTCCCGCTGAATAAATTCTCGGACTTTGGATAATGACGTTTCAGATAAAAGATCTTCACCCTCTTTTAAAGGACCTAAATCTATTGGCCCCTTTCTTCGACCATCCAATTCCACCAAATGGCCAGACTTACGAGCTCTTGTTAGACAAACATAATGAAATTCGACTTGATCTTCAGCAGCTGGAGCAGTTGTATCTCCTTTAATTCCAACCTTAGCATGTTGATATTCCAACTCATCATTATTTTCCAAAAGTTGAATTCTTTCTTCAGTGTTCAATGAGATAGAATCTTTGGCTAGCTTATCAATGATTGAACCAGGTTCCAAGAGATCATTAGGAAGTCCATTTACAAGTGCATGTATAAGAGCCATTGTTCCACATGAATTGCCTATAGTCTGTTTATACCATATGGCATTTTCCTCAGCTGTTCCAGAAATTGAATTATAATAATCATCAGCAAGATTTTTATCTGATTCATAGCGATATTTCTCATAGCTATCAGATACTGGGAATACTAGAAGCAATGCATATACTGGTCTAGGAATCATGGCCAACATATCTGGTTCATCAATTACATAAACATCATGAAAAGCAAGTGCCGAAGTAACCCCCAGAGAATGAATCAGTTCATTGAATACCTCTGGATTGCATTCTAACGGAATAAAATGTTTCATTTTGTATAAAAGGAATTGTAGTGGCGATGAAGAAGGGTGGTGAGATAGTGAAATAGAATGTGAAAGCCGTATGATTAAGCGAGATGTACCCCAGATAATTATAGATTCCCGAGAAGTAATACCCAATTGTTCGGAGAAAAAATCAAAATTAGATTTCTTGGAACCATTTTTAATTTCTTTTATATAGTAGCTGAGATGATGGCTGGTATGGCCTGCTGTTGCGTTTGGTGGATGCCTACCTTTCTCATCTAAGTGAATTCTAAAGTATAGGAAGTCGATAGCATCATAACATCAGTCCGACTCATTAATTCTCTTCTTTGTTTGACTGGTTTTTCTGGTAAATATGTGCTAGTAACATATAATAGTAACATGTGATAATAATAGTGATACCATAAACATAAAATATCGCGCTAACCTTGTAATTGAGCTAAATTGGAAAGTATATAATAAAAACTTAAATATTGCAACTACAATAAATAAAGAATTATTTAATGTCACTAATACAAAAATTAATATTTCTCTCCAAAACCGTTCATTATGACTAATAGAAGTTCTGTGGATCATTTTCCTCCTAAAAGATTATTTATATTGAAAATTATCACTATATCATCCAGTTCATTAAGTATCGTAGCGGTATCATTAGTTCTGTTATGGTTTGTACGATCAAAATCGATCACAAGAAAGAAATTCAGATATTACCTATTATTGACATTATTACAGTTTGATTTATTAAAAGCGATATTTCTGATGTCGTATCCAATTCACCAACTTTACCATAATGCGTCTGACGATGAAAAGTCATCTAGATTTTGCAACGTTGTTGGATTCTTTGTAGCACTCACTGTGGAAGGAGCTGATTTCGCTGTTTTACATCTTGCCATTCACACAGCAGTTATAATATTTGGAAAACCCTTTAATCAGTATAACTTTCTCTACCGAGTCCGGTGGTATGCTAGCGTAGTATTAATTGTTATAATTCCATTTACCTTGGCGGGCTTGGGCTTTGTTGGAGGGTATTGTGATTGGACAACCATGTGTTATCTACCGGTATTTCCTGTTCGGTACAGACTGGGATTGTCTTGGATTCCAAGGTGTACTATAATATTGATTATTTGCACCGTCTATTTAGCAATATATATCCGAGTCAAAAATCAGATAAAAGGATTAGCTATATCACTGGCTCATTCATTACCATGCGCAGGTGCTGATAGTGTAGCCAGCTCTGTTCCGAGTGATCAAGGTCAACTGTTTGATTTCTTATCCACTGATGGATATATAAAGATTTTGAAAAAGCTGCAGATATGGGCTAGCCAATTTCCAGGTTTAGCGTTTGTTTCGCCATACAAAATCGAAGTAGCAGCGGTTGAGGACATTTCGAATAATAGACAATTTTCAAACGGTACTGATAACAACTTAGATGGCATTGAAACAAGGCAGGGTTCCAGTACCAACAGATTCAGTAATCTATATACGCTGCCCCCTATAGTACCAGAAATCATCCTACGTAACCAACAGCAATCAACAACATTTCATCAATCAGAACAAATTCAACGATTTATCCAAACAGAAAATTATCATCGCTTTCAAAATCAGCGAGCTCTAATAGAACAGCAATTGAGTGTAATGTTTGTCTATCCCGTTGCATATGTGATTATCTGGATATTCCCCTTAATTGAAGAATGTCTCAATTACCGATTTCTTTCTAGTGAACCTGATTGTTTTTGGGTAATAGCAGTTTCCAGATGGATGATATCATTTGGTGGGTTTGTTGACTCGGCGATATTTTACTCCAAGGAATTATTGCTCTTATCGAAACAAAGGACCGCCAGTGATAATCAATCGAATTTTGGGGCCGACAATCAATCAGTTCAATTTTCACTTGCTGCATCATTCAATAGAGATCAAAGAGAGCAGTTTGTTAGACCATCATTCGTGGCTTCGGTGCCTCAATTACGGCCAGTTGATTCGTTATTGAATCTTCCGTTCAATTTGACCAGATGGAGTCAAAGTGTTCCTCGCGTAATCGAAACGTCAGAAATAAGCCCCCTTGATACAAGGCCACCTCATCTAATAGGTCGAAAAGATCGAAAAATCTCCACCACCACTCGCGAAGGTATATTTGAGGATGACAAATCAATGGATTTTGTAGAATTTTTAAATTCCAGTTATCATTTGTAACATATAATTCACTTGTCTATTAAATACATATTTAGATAATTTACTCGAATGCATTAAGAGTTTTTAAATGATTAACAAGTCTTTTGTAATCTGCATGTAGTTCTTTAACATCCGATATCTTTAATGAATCGACATCAGTTGTTAAGAATCTTTCAATAGGTTTTGCAGTTTTAGCAATTACATTACCATTAGAGGTGGTTGTTTCAGGAACATTATTGTCTTCTCCATGACCTTGTTGACCGAATGAAGGTGATCTAAAATTTCTCATTACTCCTCCTGCAAATTTACCAATGATTGAATCGGTAGACCCGAGGTTATTATTACCAGATAAATGCAATGAGGAGGATCTGGATCTTGAATTTTGCTGCAAAGGGAAAGGTGGCGGCGGATTTATTGGTGGTGTACTAACAGGAGTGGTCGTCTCACGAGCAGGAGACAAAGATAGATTATCATCAGACAATGTTCGAAGAGAATGATCTAGAGTTTCATTAGCTGTAGGACCATCAAGACCAACAACCTTTCGTGCTTCTGCAAGAGTGTCCGGATATTTCTCTTCCATCTGACCATCCTTTTGTTTATCTATAAATCGGCCAACTAAAAATCGATAAGAACTTCCGACCGTAGAACTAAGAGATTTAATGCTTTGATCGGCCGAATTTACAGCATTTGAAGCAAGATCTCCGGGATATAATATTGACAATCGTTTACTAAGTAATCCGCCATTAGCAGCAGAAACATTTATGCTACTACTTTGCCTTCTTGGAGATGTCGACGATGCATTGTACAAGGGCTGTTGAAGGGAATTACTTCTTGATGATCTAGGGGATGAGAGTTTCAATGGATCTGAGTCAGGTCGAGTCAACAATGGCGTAATATCAATAGAACTAGGAATTGAAGAAATATCAATATTTAGAGCTTCTAAAGTAAGAGTTTCTAAAAATTCAATAGCCGCCTCAAAATTGGTTAAACAATACATGTCTTCACCTTGAAGAAATTGTTTATTGCGAAATCTTTTGATAAAATTCATATTTAACCAAAGATTGGGAGTTTCATAATGAATGAATGTGAAAAGCAACGCAGGAAGAATGGAATCAGCGCTGGTTTGGTCACTACGCTTTTCGGTAAGAGCAGCAACTAAAACTTTATGAGTTTTAAGAAGATGCTGGAGTTTTGATCGTGGATTTTTAGCTCTGTCCATGTTTAGAAGTTCTTCACCTGCTTCAGTGAGTAACGGCAATAATTCAGCTTCATTTATTGGTAATGCAAGATGGTCAAGAGTAATGGGGATAGCTTTTAATGCACGTACTCGATTCTGAATATAATCATTACGAGGTCTATCATCACCAAAAGCAATACTGAAGATTTTATTATAAACAGCTTCACATGCTAAAGCTTCAGCAGCTTCGCTTAGTGATTTTATGCGAGATGGCCGCAAAGATCTTTCTCGCTTCTTTTCAGCAATTTCTCGATAAGTTTGCATTGGAACTTCTTTTGGAGAACGACTTTTAGCACCTGAACTAGTCCCAATAATATATTCCTCAGCTTGAGCAGCAAATTGATGGTAAAAATCCTGATATAATCCAGCAATTTCATCACCACTCAAAGGGGTAGTATATTTTGGTTCTTGAAGACTATGAATGAATGTATCAACAGCAGGGGTAAGTTTACGAGGGAGCAGAGGTGTTTGTTGATACGGATTATGATGATCACTCTCAGTGTGAGGTAATTCTGTAGAATGCTGGGATGGAGATTTACGCCTTGGTAGAGGAGGAGGTACCCCTTTAAGATTTGTTGTGGGATCGTCATCTTCATGCTGTTCAGATACTCTTTCTAAAGAAGTGCTACTACTTCGAGAAGATTTTAAACTTGGTTCTTTATTTGGGGATGGGGGAGGGAGATTCGGAGTTGATGAATCTATTAGAGTAATAGTAGTGGCAGAAGCTGTAGTATTTGGATTGGATGAATTTTTAGTTTCCATCTCCTGGTCAGATATTAATTTCTCTACTGATTTATCTAATGGATTTGGACCACCGTCATCAGTCTCAGAGATTATCCCATAAGACTCATGTTCGGATCTTTCCGCCAGCCAAGACCGACTTCTATCAATAGGAGGAGGAGTATGGAATAATGGGACTGATTCACGAGTACGTAAACTAGATGCTGCTTGTGCCATAGCAGCTAAATCATCATTTGCTGGTTGCTCTTGAGTAACCATAGTAGCAACTGTGGGTGATTTTATCATTAAATTTTTCTTTTTCTTTTGTTCAGTATCGGATGCAAATGAGACTTTAGAAGTGGAATTTGAAACTCGGTTTTATCTCCGAGTTGAACTGGTTCAATAGAAAAGAGGCAACAGTCTGATCAGGATCTATCGGGAAAAAAATGTACAAGAATTTCCATGCGCTCTAGTATAGTTATAGCAAAACTATTAAACAAATAAGAAATGTCTTTTCTAAATATAATATACTTTAAGATTTGTACCAATATTTGACCGGATAACTAGGGAGTATATGTTTAATTTAAAGATGCTGCTATGGATTTGAAGATCTGTTATTATTAAGAGAACCCTAAACCAGGACGTTTTACCAGGCATACGGAGAAGATAAAACAAGGAGTACAGAATATGACAGGGGTTATAAAATAGTTGATTTAGTAGTTTAGTGGGGATTTCTTAATTTTATGTAGTGTTAGTTATTATTGATATTTTAGTATTAGTTGGTTAGTGAGGTTCAGTGTAAACTACGATGTGTCACGGGCTTATCTAGTAGACGTAATCACATGCCGTAAGATAACTGCATGATGTCATATACCTATTTTATATGGAAGTAAATTAGAAAACATATAGTATTTGCTTAGTCGCATTTTAATTTTATTCTATTTAATCTACTTTGGAATTGGATAATCTCTATATCCTTCAGTGCAAAGAAGAACAATTACTGAATCTTTATTTAATCCAAGACATTCTGGTTCGTTGATAGCTACATATTTTAATCCAGCAAGTGGAGCAGCTCCACAAGGTCCTGCATTAACGCCATTATACTGAAGATATTTAATTGCTTCATGTGACTCAATATCATCGACTGTTGTACTAGCATCAACTCCAGATTTTAATATAGGCCAAGCTGCTGATGAAATTGTCCCACAATTAAGACCATTCATGATTGTAAAGGAAGTTGAAATTGGAACGATTTTACCTGCTTCAAGACTTGTAAGCAATGACGCGGCTACCGAAGGCTCTATAGTCAAAATTCTATAACTTTTATGTCTGGATTTACTATGTCCCACAACTGCTTGAGCCAGTGAACCAACACCGACCGGGACAACTACTACATCCACCGATTCATGAATCTGTTTGTCAATTTCCATCATTAATACTGAATAGCCATCGACAATCCATTGAGGGATCTCTTGATAATCATCAAAAGACATATCTTGAATAAGAATACCATTTTCAATATTGTCAGCTGCTTTTCTAGCTGCATCCACTGCATCATCATAATTACCATTGACGACTATTACTTCAGCACCTTCATTTGAAATGTTATCTCTCACCTGTTTGGTAAGATCATTTGGTGTATATATTGTAGAGTTGATACCAAATTTTGTAGCCATTTTAGCAACAGCTCGACCATGATTACCATCAGTAGCAGCAAATAATTTTATACCTCTAGCTTTAGCTCTAGTACTGACCGTTTCAAAATCACTATCAAGTGATAGATTTAATTGTTTAGTGAGGGCTCGAAATGTAGACCATGATGCGCCCAATATTTTAAATGCTGGCAAGCCAAACCGATCAGTTTCATTTTTCACATATACCTTTTTAACGCCAATTTCTTTAGCAACTTCATCCAAAGGTATAATGGATGTTGGTTCATAGCCACTAAGTTGGTTAAAAAAAGATTCAATAACAGTCGAGTCAACAGTGGTGTTAGATTTCCACGATTTTGCTCCTGGATTTTTATAAATTGAACGAGTAGCCATTGAAGATTGGGGAAAGACAGAGGTTGATGTAAAGAGAATACAAATATTTATATATAAGTGATAAGAAGATAATTGGCAAGTGCTAGAGTTCCGCATACAGATATTCGGTCAAGTTCCGCGATAAGCGCGCTGATAAGATAAGCATCGGGATTATCACCCGAAATACTATTTTGGGAACGGCGCTTCATCGTTGAGCCGCCATATATAACCGTTGGTTTTTCCGGAGAAACCAGATCTTCAAGTGACAAGAGCAATACCATAAGATAGAGAGAAGTCCAAAATGTCCCAAGATAAGGAAACAGAAATTTAAGGGTCAGTAGTGGCCGGCTCATGGACGACTTCTCCAGAAGCTCTACATCCAAATTACCTCCCTCGTACCTGCACAAATGTAATATAAATACACGCTCCTATTCATTACTCTGCACTGGTCCGTGCGCTCTTCACATTTATCTACTCTGATGCTACATGTACCCCACATTAAACCGTCATTCCTCTCAAACACTCATCTCAGTTCATCATCACTCATTCTTTACCTTACTAATCCGGTCCGCGAATTTGCCCGCCCTATGAAATACCCCTATTATCACTTTAAGAGCAGACTGCACCACTGCCGTTGGAAACCCCCACATTTTATGTACCCCCACAATGTAAACGCGGAGATATGTCTTACTCTATTTACTTTTTTACTTTTGTCGTATCAATTTGTGCCCCTCTAGAACCCCCACTTGCTCTTCCGAGAAATATATTTAATGGGCCATAGACGCTCATTTCGCTGATCAGTGTTTTGACAAATAAATTAAACTGTCAATAATGTCTTCTTCACCTTTTAACTTAAATTGGGGTATTCTTAATACCGGTATTATTGCCGAAGAATTTGTAAGAGAACTTGTATTGTATCTCCCTGAGACCAGAGGCGTACATGATATCCAACATTCAGTTGTTGCAATTGGATCAGGAACTTCAAAAGAAAAAGCCCAAGCAGTGATTGATTCTACTATTGCGGCTGGTGAAAAGAAAAATCTCGACCTCAAGGAAAAATTCAAAAATATCAATGTTTACGGCTCCTACGAAGAAGTAGTTAAAGATAAAAACGTCGACGTTGTCTATATCTCAACTCCTAATGCTCTTCATTATTCATGCTGTTTAATGGCTTTGAATGCTGGTAAGCATGTTTTATTAGAAAAGCCTTTCACAGCTAATAAAGCCCAAGCGGTTCACCTTAGCATTGTAGCGAAACAAAAGAACTTATTCCTTATGGAGGCTGTTTGGACAAAATTCTTCCCTCAAGTTCTTGAATTACAAAAACGCTTATTTGAAGATCATGCTATTGGAAAAATTAGAAGAATTTCTGCAGATCTTAGCAAATTCGCTGCTACTGATCTTTCTCACAAGAAGTATACCCCATCTTTAGCTGGTGGTACTCTCCTTAACCAAGGAATGTATGCATTAACCTGGGCTTTCTTATTTGGTTACCGTGATCCTGAAAATGAAAAGAAGCTTCCAATTGTTCGTAGTATTGCTGTTAAAAATCCTGTTGTCGATGTTGATCAATCAGTTGGTGTTTTCTTAGTATTCCCAGGATCAAACACTCTCTGTGTAGCTACCAGTTCTATGGATATTACTACGGCCAAAGGACATTCTGTTTTAATTGAAGGTGATGATGGATATGTAGAAATCCCTCAAAGTGCTAATAGACCTGAATATTATAAAATCACTATCAAAGGGGAAACCCAAACTGTCAACTTTGATATCCCAGGATATGGGTTTTATTTTGAAGCAGATTCAGTTGCTCGGTGTATTAGAGATAAATTGATTGATAACCCACTTTGTCCTCTTAAGGAAACTATTGAGCTAACCAGCGTCATGGACCAAGTCCGTCAACAGAACGGAATTCAGTTTCCTCCTGAAGTTGAGGACATTATTTAGAATATGTACCTAATATTATTTACTATTATTTACTAAATCACAATCTCTGCCGGCCGGGCGCTGGCCGGCCCGTTTCTCAGGTACGGGGAGTATCTGATTCTTCAAGGACTGGGCTTTGCCCGACGACTTGTGGTTTACTGAAGATAAAAAGTTTTATTTTAACTACTTCTTAATATGCAATTCCAAGATGGAGATAACTAACTAGTCGACCATTTAACCCTTTAGCAACCACCTTCTGCTTAATACCTGGCTCTAAATCCAAACAGTTATCATCAAAGGTAACATCGTCATGCTCAAGATTGAAAGTAAGACCCTTCACTGGAACTGGTGATATTACGGAAATAATATCATTGTCAACCGACAATTCTATATCTGCCTTCCCAAGATCAAGATATTTCAATGGCTGAGGGAAGTTAGAAGTTCTAGCTAATACATTACCACCTGATTCCAATCTGGCGAAAATTATAGAAGCCTCAAATTCAACACTTAATAACTCCACAATCAACTCAGTACTACTATTAGCATTCAACTGAGCATCTTTAACTGTTTTCGACCATAATTTCTTTCCTGAAAGATCATAACCATTCAATGTCAAATCAACTTCAACTTTTGAAAGAGTAAAATTTGAACCCCACACTTCAATATATGTCTTCTTTTCAATGTCCACATTAGTATACTTTGACTTTTTAATATCTTCAGTCTTTCGGAAAATACCAACTGAAATATCAGCAATATCTCTCTTAATAGTATAAAAAGCTGCCTTTGGCCTTAATGAATAATCAGCTAAAGACCAACTTACGACTGGCCAACAGTCATTTAACTGCCAAACCAAAGAACCAGAACAGTATTCCTTTCCAGGTCCCTTCCAAAGTCGTCTCCAAGATTGATAAGCACAGCTCAAAGCCTCAGCCTGCAGCAATTGAGTAGCATACACATACTGCTCCATAGAATTTCCATGTTTAAAATTATCAATCAAATAGAGAGCTAACGATGATTGATCTCTAGGTGCCTTTTGATGATCATCCATAACTTTTGACTGAGGATATTTATCCTTATCATTAGTAATAAATTCATTAATAGTCTTCATATTAGGATAGGATTTCATTCCAAATTCAGATACGAATCGACCAGAAATCGTATGATACTCTTGATATGGTAACTGCATTCCATCGGCCATCCAAACCTCCCAAGAATGAGTATCACCGTGGTCTTTAGAGTTACTCTTCTCACCTCCCCATGGGGATCCGTAATGATAAGGAACTTTCGGAGTGAGTGAGCCACAAACATCTTTGAGAATTATTTCATAAATATATCTAGCAGAAAAATTGGTCTTTAACCAATTATCTGGGTTCGTATCTTTAGGATCATACTCCAGTTTGTAATGCTCTGCAAACATATAATCCTCATTATTGCCACACCATAAGACAATTGACGGATGAGATCTAAGTCGTTTAACGTTATGAATTGCTTCAGCTTTCACCAAGTCCAGGTAATGATCATCAGTCGGATATGCACCACAAGCAAATTGAAAATCATTCCATACAAGTATACCAATCTCATCACAAGCTTCATAAAATGCATCATCTTCATAAACACCTCCTCCCCATACACGAATCATATTTTGATTACCATCAGCAGCTAACAGAACCCAATCATGCAGTCGTTTACTATCAACTTTTGGTAAAAGAGAGTCGCAAGGAATCCAATCGGATCCTTTACAAAAGATTGGGATACCGTTAATTTGAAAGAAGAAGCTTGTACCTTTTTCACCATCCAAAGGCTTTTGGATTAATTCCACTGATCTTAAACCGATTTTTGTTTCTTTACAATCAATAACATGTCCTGATGAGATGAGAGATGTACGGAGGACATAGAGGGACTGACTACCATATCCAATAGGGTACCATAAATATGGATTTTCAAGGTCAAAAGTGATTGATTTCTCACTGCCACTTTTTAAATCTACTACGTCTCCTTTTGGTGAAATAATTTCAAACTTAATCTCGACTGGGGTTCCAACAATTTCACTGGTGATATTCAATTTCACATGGGAACTACTCTCAAATTCAGTTTCATACGATACATCAGCGATTCTCGTAGAATAAGTTTCAAGCCAAATTGGTTTCCATGGACCGGCCGTTAAAATTGTTGGACCCCAGTCCCAGCCATAATGATAGGGAGCTTTTCTAACTGCCAATCTAGATGCACTGATACCATTCCAGCAGAGAAATTCAGACCCATGTTTCTCTTCCAATTTTTTGCCAATAAGGTACGTAGATTCGAAATGAATCAGAAGTTGATTTTCTTCTTTCAGTTTATCTGAGACATCCACTCGGTATTGGAGAAACATATTCTCAGCATAGAGAATTTGTTCTCCATTGAGGAAAACAGTGGCATGAGTGTCAAGACCATCAAATACTAATTCGGAAGTAGCTTGCTTCTCTCCTTCGACAGCAAAAGTCGTTTTGTAAATCCATTCACGTTCACCTATCCATTGAATTTCTGATTGATTGGAATCTAAAAATGGGTCAGGAATTTTGCCTTGAGCGACTAGGTCCAATTGAACAACAGTTGGGAATTGGGAAACTGGAGAATAATCCGAATCAGGTCTATCAGCTTGTTTAAATTTCCAGCCAGAATTAATTGATTGTCTGATCATTTTGCGAGTATTACCTTTCCTATTGTTACCTTCTCTAATTGTTAAAGCAAAGAATAAATAACCGTTTATATAAGTTCCCTGGTCGAAGTCGGTTTGTAAACATTAAATGCGGGGCATCATCCCACTCTGACATCGACCCCCACTCGAACACACATGTTCCAGACCCTTGCATAAATTAGGCTTGTTAATTTAACCGGAAAGTGGGAGAGATGTCGAAACGGTTAAAATGTAACAAATATGAACGGCCGGTATCTCCGTGGAAGGGCTCTGTCCGGTGTGACTTGCGAGAAGTTGTTATCTCTGAGTATTATTGCCAAGCTTCGATCGTCAACTCATCTCTACTTCTACACCCTCAGATTTGTACCATGTATACAACTGAGACATGTACCGTTGGACATGGATAAACGGATACAATATTAAAACCTCCTGTACATCACACAACACAAATCGCGAATATAGGTTGGTGAAAATTTACCGTGAGCATCAATTTGTAAAATAAGCCCTTACAATTACGGTCATCTTGACCTTCGTAGTAAATTAATATCACATGACAAACTTACTTCTTATCTGATAAGATATTTACAAACTAGGAATATTACCCTAATATATACAAACATATAACACAGCTTCTAGAAATTTCAACAACACTTAGGTCGAAATTATATTGTTATTTATATTTACGATTTTTTGTACTTACAGGATCACTCTGCTGCTAGATTGAAGATTACTTCAGCCATGAGAAGATTAAATTTCAAGAATGTTCCTTAGCAACAATAGCAGAAACAGCGGCAAAAAAAGACGCGCCCCTGATAATTTAACATCTGATAAGGAGAAACGACAACTTGTGGATTATTTATCTCAATTATCTTTGAATGTTGGAGAGTCTGGGCAGGCGACTGAGTATTATGAGCGTGGATCGAATAAAATACCCGCTAGTAAATTGAAACCGTTGGATAGTGATTATATGGATACAAGTGGTCCTAATACAATATTTATTCCGTCTATAGATGAATTTTTATCAGAAGATATAGACGAGGTTGATCGAAATAATATATATCTTAATAGCG
Source organism: Sugiyamaella novakii (assembly GCA_030575175.1). Lineage (NCBI taxonomy): Eukaryota > Fungi > Ascomycota > Dipodascomycetes > Dipodascales > Trichomonascaceae > Sugiyamaella > Sugiyamaella novakii. The sequence goes on from JAJMIH010000015.1 coordinate 33,807, forward strand.
ATCTACCTTTATCAGTGTTGGCTAATCAGCCGGTGATAAAATTGCATTTTTACCAACGTCCATCATTAGCGTTAATATTATATGAACCTATCTCATTGACCATATGGAGACCTTTTTTCGCTTGGCAATCGAATAACGAATCCAAATTAACTATTGGAGATGAAATTGAAATTGACAACGAGACGGAAACTCCTCTTGATGAAGACATGGTTGATATTGACATAAACGAACCTCAATACGAAGAATTAATGAATATCGATTAACCCTGTAAATAGTAATATATTCCCATTATTTATTATCATTAAATACCTTAAATAAACTTAATAAGTATGAAAGTGCAATGGACCTGCCCATTTTCTAATTCTAGCTCCATAATTGTACACAAAAATAACAATACAAAGTGCAAAAGTACAAATACCAGCCATGATAGCAAATGCAGTAATCGCACCAGTCGTACCAACCCAATTAACCATAAAAAAACTGACAATAAATCCAGCAGTAGTTCTTGCGAAATTAAGCCATGTATTAAGTTCTCCACTTGCTTGAGGATAGCAATCTAAATTATAAGCATTAACAGCAGTGGTTAAAATCATTATTGAAAAAACATATAAACCCCAGCCAAGAGCAACTAGCATATAATGATAATGCCTCTCTAAAGCAAATCCCATTAAAATTAATCCCGAGATTGAAAATGGGAAAGCAATAAACATTGCTCTCAATCGTACTTCTGGTACAAACTCTCCATTATGTGTTTTCATATATCTGGAGCCTATAGCATCATGAAGCCAATGACCAGTAAGTTCCCCAATAAGGGTCGCAACAATAGGAGTGAAATAAAAGAAACCAATTTGTTTAGTACCAAATCCATATTCACTCGTAAGGAAGATTGATAAAGTAGTATTAGTGCCCACTACCCAAGCAAATGTTAATGTATAATAAATTGCGGTAAGAAATACTGTTGGTTTAATAGCAACAATTATTGGCCTCATAACTGCTTCTCTGAAAGTGTTTCTTAAATGTCTTGATTTATATTGTTCAACACCAATAAGACGAAGATAACGAGAAACTCTCTTTGGTTGTTGATCTTCTGGAATAGTACGATCATAATAAGTTTCATCAATAAATAAAATTGTCAGGAAAAATGCCAATCCAGTTAAGATTGAATAAAGACCAAAAGCCCATTGCCATTTCTGCGTAGTTAATATAAATGCAGTCAAAGTGGGTCCTAAATACGGAGAAAAGATAATAAAACCACAAAGGATATTTACCTTACGTGGTTTTTGTGTAAAGAAAAATAAATCTTCAATAAACATTAAACCACCAGATTGACATACAGTAGAAAAAAACCCATTTAAAATTCGAGCTGCCATAAATTGATCAAAAGTAGTAGCGGTTGCACACCAAACTGCAGTCCATACAGCAAATAATAAAAACCAAAACATAACTGGTGCTCTACCAAAATAACTGGAAAGAACTGATACAAATACACCACCAGCACCGAGCATAAACACATTACCAGCTTGTGAATGATTAACAGTATCAGGAGTAGTTCCCCAAATTGCTGCTTGTGGGATTAAAGTAACTGCTCCAGTAGCACTACCATAATCAGGAAGAAATGCACTAAATGAAACTACCAATAATATAATATTCTTTTTAGTTTCACTCCAATTTAATGGGTCCAAGGGACTATCACTTGGCTGAGGATCAAGTATATTACCATGTTTATCATATTTCAGTTGAGTACTAATTGGAGATGAAATAATAATCTCTTCCTTTTCATTGGAGATATCTTCGATGACCTGTACAACACCTCCTTCCATATCTTTGGACATTATTCGGGTTAGGAATGAAGTAAATTTAAAGTCTTAAGAAAAGGTTAAAGTATTGATTAATTTTAACGGTTTAAAAAATATGCATGCAACAACCAACAATCGATAAGATAGGTAAATATCTTAAAATATTATTTCGATTATATTCGATGATAAATGGAATCTCATCACTTCTATTCCTATATATATATAGCTAGATCTTGATAACCATCGCCCCGCAAATATGGATGATAGATCACCCTCTGAAACACTCTACCCCACCGTCCCATCATTTAAGAGATTTGACCAATATCCGCTTAAGCGGTAATTTGTAAATGCAGTGCGCGGAGATCATTGTGGAGAAGATAAAATGGGGGTTTCTTGGTGGATTTAGATTGTTAAACAATGCACAAATGTCGGCCCAGTTAAAGCCGTTATGAAGTAAGCCTATCCAAATAATAGCTAGGGTTTGACTGCTTGTACCTTACCTGATCTTGCCGTCTATCTGGATTCAATGTACCCCACAAAATGCGTCGCTAAAACGTTCTTCCTACTTGAGTAATCGTTTATAGTGGGAAGATGGGATAAGCAATTACCCACGGGTAAGGATTTTTCAACAGAATATGAAGGGACGATTTATGCTGAGCAATTAGTATTAATCAGACTAGTAATTGAGGGGATATAATTGGTTTGATACGAAAGATCAGGTAGAATTGATAAAAGGTATACGGTGAATGATCGGTATAGCGAATGGTTCGTGGTATTCCAAGAATAACCTGCCAGACGGCAAAACACGCACCAGGAAGCTTCAGAAAAGCTGGACCTGATGAGAGCCAGAGCCACTATCGTTATATTTTCTTTAATTACTAGTTTGAGAGGGGTTTGTGATAGTTTCAATTTCGGATTGGCAACTGGATCATTACCACGTGTACCCCTCAGTCTATACGTATTCCAATGAATAATAATTACTAAACGTCGATAAAGTTGATTCGCAACATTCTGCAGTTATCCTGACGATCAAGGCATTTCGGGTAACATTTATCCTGCCAATAAGTAACCTATATACGTTTAGATAGTATAAAATTTGTTTGCTACGGTTGATTTCCTTTAATATCTTTTGATAATATCTGAATTTAAGCATAAAATTTGTTAGATATATTTACTGTTAATATTATTTAGATTATCATGTTTTGATTTAAGTAGACTATCAATAGACATTAAATAACTAACTTGCACTTAATTAGCTATGTATAATCCTGTGGGAAGCGAACAAATCTGAAATTTCATACTATCATAGTTTTCATTAGCCCACTCATTAACTCAAATCCATTCAAGCTCTGAACTTCTTTCGTTCCACTCTATTTGTTTCAAGATTGACGTTTACAGTCTGACAGTAACGAACAGAGCTAGAGAATAATCGTATATATCATTAGCGATCTCCAATTTCTCCAGATTTTTTGTCTGATTTTTAAAACGATTACGTCTTGATATTCTTTTTCACTTCTTTTGTGAATTAGTTAATTAACTGCCGCTCATAAAATGAATTATCGTGTTTTGATTGCACATTATTACGTGTATACTAAGACTTCCTTCGTTGGGATTAGACAGTCATTATCGTAGCAACAATTATCTCGTGCGACGGCAAACCATTAGTGAGTAAGATACGATAATATTCAGTAAATAAATACCCAACACTATCGAAGCATTATCTAGATCTTCGCTTAAACATTTACCAGATTTTCCAGCTTCAAGTACTCAATGAGTTTGCACTTCCAATTCTAGATCTAAATGACCCCGCACCAAACTTAGCATCTATGACAAGTACTGGAACCAATATCCCATCATAACTTGTTAGAAAACAACCAGTCAGACATTAAGAGGTATTCTCACCACACGAGAATTCTTCGTCGCACATTGCTATTTCAAATCCCTTGTAATTTGCTATAGAATATATAACGATAAAAATACATAATAACATCCAGCAAAATAATTAATCAATTAACAATTAAGGTTTCCGTAATTCAATCGTAGGACAGGTCATAAATCATATCATATAGCTCTTCTTTCAACTCATTATTTAATTAATAGAAAAACAATCAAGGTCAATTTAAATGAGAAGCGATTATCGAGCATACAATACAAGCTTTGATCTATCACCTAACGCAAGACGAAATTCTTCATCATTAGCAATTTCATTTAATCCTCCATTGTCAGCATCTTTGTTTAAGAGAGTTGGGTTGTCAAGACCTAGGCGCTGGCTGATTCGCTCGTGAAGATCAGTGAATGAAATCGTTGACGGGATTTTAATAGCAATTAAATCATCCTGATAGAAAACTTTTACTTTAATGGATGATACCTCAACAGGGGGAGTAGGGATGGTGGATGATGGATCAGATGTCGGATTCAGGATATCATTGTCATTTTCTGCGACTATCGTATCATCACCATTAGTTACGGAAGAGAGTTGGGGTTGATGAGCGAGATGACCAGTGACTGTTGATTCAGAGGCCATTCGAGAATGGGCTTTAGGGATAACCGGTTCGAGGAGGGAGTGTTGGGTAGGGATAGATGCTTGGGAGTGGGATGGGTTATGTGAAGGCTCGTATTGATTATTCAGTAGTTGTCTTTCTTGAGAAGATATAGAAACAGCGGACGAACTTACAGCAGATGGTTCGCGAGTTGAAGTTGAGAGAGCTGAATTTCTCATTGAAGCAATAGCAGGGATACTGGCACCGGAAGTAGGAACTCCTACTTCTGTAACACCCTCACCCACAACACCGTTACCACCACCATTCAATCCATTTGCATCATATTGACTAGAATCATATACCGTCTCATGGCCTGATTGTCTTGAAGGAGGTTGTGGCATTATATTAGTTTGATAAGGGGTTTCAACATCTCCAGTTCGAAGAGCAAACAACTGTTGCACAATTGGACTTCTTGATACATAACCAGGCATTGTAATAAGATTACGTACATAATCATCAAGATTTGCTCTTCTTTGACTGGAAATTGAATCATTCACATATGTTAATGGACCAGGCATAAATGGTAATGTACGTGGTTTACCAGTTCTACCTGCTTCATCAGGAAATTCATCTAATAATTTGATTTGAAAATCATAGAAATCTTGATAATATCTACAAAGATTTCTATATTTACCATTACTTAATTCAGCAACCACAAGATACCAATATCTACCGCCATCAAATGCATACCTATCGACAGATGCGTTAACGACATAAGGAGCATTACTATGACGAATTGCATTAACTCCTACTCCATTACTAGCAATGACAGAAGGTGAAGTAACAGTAGCATTGTTAAATTCATCGGTTGATGAACCAGTAGTATTCGAAGATTTACGAAGATCTCGCTGTAAACTTAAAGCTTTTAATTGTCTGGATGCTGCAGCAGCTGCTGCATTCTCATCATCGAATTTACCCAATGGAATACTACTAGCTTTATATTCAGCAGCCATTCTTTTCCATTCTTCAACTTTTGGAACTCCTGCTGATCTAATAGCTGCTTGAACATCTTCAACCGGTTTATCTGATCCTACTTCTCTAATTTGAACATAAGAAATTGGAATTAATCCTGGTCCTCCTAATCTTCCAATTGGTTTTGCAACGAACCATTCTTCATTTGATTGAGCAATTACGATAATCGATTCTCCACTATTTGCTTGTAATTCATCAGGTCTTTCCGCTTTAAAATCATATAATACAATTCCATAAAGAGGGGATCTATTTGATGCTGCCGATGATGAATTATTACTCGTTCGAGAGATTCGTTGCTTAGATATTGATTCAGGTGATGAAATAGGGCCACCACTAGTTGTATTATTTTCACCCCCACTAATAGGAATAGTATGAATGCTCTCTTGCCTTGAAACAACTTCAAAATAAGTTACTGGAACCATTCCATGCATATTTGAAGGTGGATCACATGCCTCATACCAATCAGTAGCATTCTCACTACCAACGACGTATAAAAAGTCACCTTTTGCAAAACTCAACTCTCCTGGTCCTTGAGCATTGTAATCATAAATAGCTCTAATTATTTTCTTTGGTGGAGTAGTAGCTAATTTTGATTTAGCTGGTAATGAAGTGTGTTGAATATTACCTGATGATATATTTGATGAACCTGAAGTTCTTTTTTCACCTTTTAAGGACCGGCGGAATCCCTAGATGTTAGTTAGATATTGTTCACGAATCTGCTTCCGCTGAGCTGTTTTCGGTTTCTCGTCACATTTATGTCCTACGCGATAAACAACCAATAACTTACTTTTATCATCCTTTAATTCAATATCTTTCTATCTTGATTATGCTATATGTACGCGATTATAAATTGAAAATACTGCAATAGAAATTTGAGAATTTTTATTCTCACAATTCGATTTCTACAGGCAAGGTCGATGATCAGAAGCGCGTTTGGTTGGCTTTTTAGTATTTAGGTGGGTAACTGATTAGCAGTAAGCGGATGTTGGGCTGTGATAATGTTGGTGTAGGCGAGCCAAGGCGTCGATAGGCTTGAGTATACGTGTATGTAGGGTAGATGTTGCAAGGGCACACGACTGGTGGGGGGAGATCTAGACTTTTTGCTGCTACCGCTGCTGGCACTGCTGCTCGCACTTACTTTCTACTGCCGTATAATCTTTTATGACACTGCTTATGTGTCAAGATCACAGTCGTGTAAATTATTAGCCGTTTGGAGGAAGATCAGTGATCGTCTTTAGTGCGGTGTAGTGATTGGAGAACGTGTTGAGTGGGAGAGATAGGATCTATTTTTACTGAGATCAAATAGCTACCCAACTCGTCGCGTTTATTTATAATCTTTTAACCTTTCATTTATATACTTATAAGCTTACGACAGATGTAGAAGTTTATTTGAATGTTTGAGGGAGATAAGGTAGTAGTATTTCTTACTTTGAAAGGGTGCATATTGCGGCTGTTTAAGGCGTATATTGTATGGTTTCGGATAAATTAATAGAACGAAATCTAATCTTGTTAGGTGTGTATGATCACGCTCGCGGTAAATATACTATCTAGATCGGTCTGATTCATGGTATAGACTTGCTCTTCAGATTTGACTTCCGTATCATCATCTTATTGGCAAGGATTCTTCTTGATTTATGGATTTTAGTTCGGGAACTATGCATGCAGTAATAGCACTTTGCTTGGGCACGTGACAATGGATAACATAACCACAAAAGAATATTAATTTACCGATTTCAATATATGTGATTTTATACATGTGAATAATTAGGCTAATTACACCGTTTTTGAGGAACAATCAGAGCACAATCTCAAAACAAACGCCGCATATACAGGGGCTCATTTTTTGCTGTGCTATATTTTTCATCTGGATAAAACTTCTATTTCTATTTAACCTGATAGTTATGCGGCTGATTCCAAACCAAACTGCCTCATCGAATGCCAAAATTATCAACTCTTTACCCAGTACGAAGAGATATCACAATGTCATTATTCGCGGTAGAAAAAAGAATCGCTCAATTAGCAGTTCAAAGAGCTTCAAAATTAACTGCTGCTGTCGCTTCTAAAGCAAACTTAAATTCAATCACAAAATCTGATGATAGCCCAGTAACAGTAGCAGATTTTGGTGCTCAAGCTATTATTATTAGTGCTTTAAAACATGCATTCCCTTCAGATCAAGTTGTTGGTGAAGAAGATGGTGCAAAATTAAGGGCTGATAGTAATCTTCGTGATAATGTTTGGCAATTAGTTCATGATGCTAGTGTTGATGATGGATTTAGTAATGAAATTGGCCAATTGAAAAATGCCGACGAAATGATTGATGCTATTGATCATGGTAATTCTGAAGGTGGTAATAGTGGTAGAATTTGGGCTCTTGATCCAATTGATGGTACTAAAGGATTTCTTCGTAAAGGTCAATATGCAGTTTGTTTAGCATTAATGGTTGATGGAAAAGTACAAGTTGGTATAATTGGGTGTCCTAATTTACCATTAGAAATTGGTGGAAATGACTCAGGAGCATTGTTTTCCGCCGTTAAAGGTCAAGGTGCCTATATAAGTCCTCTTTTCTCACCGTCTACTCCACAAAATACTAAACCAATCAAATTCAATTCTATTTCTGATACTACTAATGCTACATTTTGTGAATCGGTCGAATCAGGTCATAGTGCTCATGATACACAAGCCTCTATTGCCAAGGCATTAGGAATTACGAAACCGCCAGTACGAATGGATTCTCAAGCTAAATATTGCAGTATTTCTAGAGGTGATGGTGATATTTACCTTCGTCTCCCTGTCTCCAATACATATCAAGAGAAAATTTGGGATCATGCAGCTGGTAATGTTCTTGTTGAAGAAGCTGGTGGTCGAGTTACTGACATGTTTGGTAAAGACCTTGATTTCGGGGTTGGTCGTACCTTACGTGATAACAAAGGTGTTATTGCTGCTAATGCCACTATCCATTCAACTGTTTTGAAGGCAGTCCACGATGTTCTTCAAAAATCTTAATTTTTTTCTTAGGCTCTTTCCCTTTTTGCCTCCGGCGGCCGGGCGCTGCCCGGACCCGTAGCTCCGCTTCGCGGAGGAAAAGCTCCTTTACCGGTCTGCCTCCGGCGGCCGGGCTCTGCCCGGACCCGTAGCTCGCTACGCTCGGAAGCTGGGTCCATCTCATCGGGTTAGGCCTCGTCCTAATATTGCTATATTGAGCATTCCTGTTTGGGTGTGAACTCAAGCCACAAAATCACTCCTATCATTACCCCTGATTAACATCAATAACACCTGACTTGAGACATAGCACGCAATACAAACACTGATGTAATTGACGGAAGCAGAGCTCCTATTTGGAGCTCCACGAGCAATTGCAAGAGCTCGTTAATCGTCAATTTGGGGCATTAGATTGGACGATTAGAACAACGTAACTGAGCATATTTGTAATGGCCCACAACCACTGCTAACAACTTCTACAACTATAAACCAATTAAACTATCGAAAGTTATATTAAAGTTTGAAAATTCTTTAAGAATATGCTCAGAACGGGCCGGCGGCATTATTAATTGAGTGGAGTGTTAAGGACAAACGGTAATGCTGCCAAGCCGGGGTTATTAATGTTATCGTTGATATGAAATCAGGGGCTACTTCATACCGTTGAACCGAGATATCCGTGTTGATGAAACGCCGGGATGATCGTTGTCGGGCCGGTTTGTATGCGATACGATGTCGATCAACCGATAACAACTGACAACATTGATTGACTGGAAATACTGAACTGATTACTGATTCCATCACGATCTAAGATTGGCAGTTGATTGGGAGGTAAAAAGTCCTATGATAAACTTGTATAAACTTGTATAATCAATTTAATGCTATATAGAGGTTTGGGCTAGGGTAGAAGTAATAGCACGCGCCACAATCTCTCTAATAAGCGTCCTAATAAGCGTCCTAATTATGGTCTAAAGCCTCAAAGATAAACAAAGATCGGGAAATAACAGGGGGAGACGAAATAAGACGTAAGACGTAGACGTACGCCGCCTTGTTATTAGGAAGAGAATATTGGGATTATTACTTGATGCGGAAGGGACCGGGGGAATGTGAAAATAATGTGGGGAGAATGAACTGACCGAAGTGTAAAGTTAAAATAGCCTAGATAATAAGCGCGGTGAGAAGATTCCATGCGGGAGAAGATTGATTGAAGACGGAGATAAATCGGTGTTGTTAAAACAGGATGAGACGACGACAAGGAGATTATGCGATGCGTGGACGGCCGGCCGTGTACGGCCGTGTAACATGATGATGATGACACGATGGGAATAGTGAAGTGGAAATTAGCGCGATCTGGAGAAAGGTAAGCAGAGGAAACGTGGCACGCAGTGATTAGCTATTAAAGGGTTGGTTGTTAGTTGGCGGGCGTAGGTGGAGAAGAGAGAGCTAACTTGAAGAGTGAAAATGATCTAGGTAATTTAGACAAGGTGAAAGCCATTGTTTAATCGGGAATGGAGAAGTGCAGTAGGTTAGCTCGCGGAGCGAGCACAACGGGTCCGGGCAGAGCCCGGCCGCCGGAGGCATAAGGGGGTTGTATGTGCGGCAGACAACTCAAACTCAGGGATAAAAATAAGAATGACGATGATTGCCTGATTGAAAATTTGCTTTTGTCTGAGAAGTTCCGAAAGAGGAAAAAGGAAGAATTAGAGAGAAGAGAGAGAGACGTGGATCAAGAGAGAGAGTGTGACGTAGTTAGAGAGAGTAGGACAAAGGTGAGGGATGAAGATGAAAATGAAGATGAATGGGGACTAATTGTCGCCACAATGAGTCGAAAATGAGTAGTAAGTTCGTAGTAAGTTAGTAGTAAGTAAGTAGTAAATTCATGTCAAATGATGTATATATCCGACACTCCGTAATGTATAATATGTATATGTTTACATCCTTTCTACCGCCCCGGTTCCCTCCGCGTTGGTACCACTATAGCTTAATTCAGGCCCTAACCACTGGGACCGACCTTCTCGCTTCTTTCAGCCGTTGTGCCCGACATTTTGCATACAATATAACCATTCCTTACCCATGAGAAGAGTAACAGACGCCGGAATTTTTCGCATATATTGAAGAAGGTAGAGAGGATTAAATAATTTTAATGGAAGTTGTGATTGACGTTTTGATTTTGTATATTAACATTGGAGTAAGACGAATTTAAATATTGAATTTTTTTGATTTGATATTTATTTTATTTGATATTTTTATTTTTGCTTTTTTGATCTTTATCTTTAATCTTTATTTTGATTAAGTGAATCGCTCAGTGAATGGCATATGAAAGGAATTTAAAATTAAATAGTGAATTTTTATTTTCATTATTTTTATTAATTCCTGTAAATACTTAAATTCTTTTTGTATTATAACATTGATCAATAGTCTTTGTTGTGTTGGACTTAATTATTAGCATTAGTACATTTGGCACGTTTTGATTAAATTTTTTTGTTTGTTTGACTTGTTTGTTTTTTGTCCCACTTACTTGAACTTTTTATTTTCAACAATTAACATTTAATTAAAATATTGTTGTACAATTGATCAATAACAATCATCACAATAACAAATTACTCATTTATATGTCATTGAAATTTTTCAAATTCTTATAGGAATCAAAGCAATCATAATGGCATCGGTCCAATCTTCTTCATTGGCCAATACCACTATCGGATCTAATTCAACATTAATATCTAAAACGGCAGGACCGAATCGAGATCAAAAACAATCAATTGACTTGGAAATTAATAATGGGTCGGTACAATCTCAATCATCTGTAAAATTACAACCACCACCCAAACAATCCAATCTTATAACGAAACCAGCTTTCGTCCCTATAAGACCAGCATTTCGCCCTTTATTACCCAAACCATGTAGTAGTTCAGCACCAACAACTGCTTGGACATCAACTTCGGAAATTACAATTAGTTCACGACATCGCATTGATTCTATACCAACAACGAGGAAGGGCCGAAAATCGGTTTCAAAAGGTAAGTAAAATTCCGAGAAGAGAGGAGAAGAGGAGAAGAAGAGAAGAGAAAGAATTTATTATGAATTTACGAATTATATTTCTATTTCTATTTCTATTATCGACTATAAACATCTCATCAACAACATCATCATCACCACCATCATCACCATCACCATAACCATCACCACTCTTGTTCTTTGCATGTCGAATTTTTCCGCTAGTGGGTGTGTAAAATTTCATTCTCCCCCACGTTTTTCCCGTTCAGCAAATACTGAGTCCTAATCTATTCCTCTATCGAGATTTAATTCTACCCGACTGGGATCACACCGGCATTTTTAGTTGCCGAACTTGAACTTCCACATTTCCTTCCCCGGTTCTATCCGTATGCAATTTGCCGGCTCCGATCATTGATTACCCTTACCCCAAACTCATCTCTTCTTCTCGCGTTGGTTTTAGCCGCGTGGTTACCCCTGGACGGCCTGGCTGTCTTCCTTTCGCGACTAGGTCTGCTTAGCCATCCGTCTCCCGCTCGTTACTAACACTATCTATTAGATAAGAAACCTTCTGGAGCTGTTAAACGAAGAACTAAAAGCGCAACCGCTGAATCTTCGAGTTCAATTTCCGTCCAACTCCCTTCAACCATTTCTCCATCTAGTCTAATCACTAAGAGAAAGAAGAGCCCATCTACGGGATCTTCCGGCCTTGCCTCATTATTAGCATCTACCTCCCCCACTACAAATTCATCGTCACCTACTTCGGTAACGCCAGGTTTGATTTCCATAAAGCATGAGTCTTCATCACTACCGATATCATCTTCAGCTGTCTCTTCCAGCTTTTCTAGAGAACCTTCTCCAACCTCTATTGCCGTCAATTCATTAGATAATAATTCCAACAATGCCAATGCTGGTGCTGTTTCCAAGGCTGACTCGACTTCTTCAATCACTGCTAAGCCACTTGCTTCTATGCTAGCATCTGTCGCTCCCGTAGCTGCTGCTGCAACTGCTTCAGCCATTAAGATGTCTAAGAAGGGTGCTAATGTCATGCTTTCATCAGCCGTTGCTGCATCCGATATATGGACCAGTCCTGGTGATGTTTCCACTATTCCATTATGGGAAAACAGCTCTGACCATGAGGAGACGCAATCACTAGGTGGCGTTAGTGATAACGATGGCTCGCCTATGACTGTTTCTTTATCTTTGATGGGTGATGATGTATCGACTAGTGAGCTCAACAACGCCAGTATGTATTCGCCTGACCTTGTGTTGTCATTGGAGAGTTATCTGACACCAGAGCCGGATGATAGTGAGATCCCTAGTTACGATCCATTAGAATTCCTTGGACCAACTATAAATATCTTCTGATGAAAAAATGAAACGATATACGATGATGACAACGACGATATTATAATATTTACTATACTTTTATGCAATAGACAAACCTATACGATCATGGCAAGCTCGCGAAGCGAGCACTACGGGTCTGGGCAGAGCCCAGCCGCCGGAGGCAATCTAGTCAACATGAACATACTCAGTGTGTCGTGAAAACCACTCCCAAGGCGGAATAAGGGGTCGTTTGCCATTATTAATGGATGGATAAATATCCTCGAAGAAGAAAATAAAGTGACCAACAATAATTCCCACTAACTGACCTTTGAGAGTGCTTTGATCGAATACTACTGATAGCAGTGCTAATACCCAAGGGAAATATGGAGCAGAAAACACAAATAGTCCAAGAAACGATAAGTGAACGTCAGGGTTACGACGAGCCCAGAGATAAATAATTGCAATCGATAAGCAAGGGCCAAGGAACATTAAATCTGGCTGGAAAGTGGCAACAATTAGTAATGATACCATTGCCAGAAACAGTAACCAAATATAATGACCAGTTCTATTTCGATAAAATGATTCTTCGAGCATCCTTGAATATTTAGATACAAAGAAAATTGAGAATATTAGATTTAAACTCAATGGTCCGAAATAGATAAATGCAGTAGCTAAGCGCCAATATTCATTGTGTTCAAATACCATACGATAGATATATGGTAATTTAAAGAGTGATACCACACCACATTGTTCTAGGATGGCTGTCACAACGATTGAGCTTGTCCATACTCTTGTTACTAGGGGGACTTCCAAGAACCATTCGAGAGGCAGTCTTTCCATTTTGATGTGATTGATAATAAATAGAGTAACAAGATGTATGGATTTTTGCTGGGTTATGAATTAATTTTCTTTTGGTGATATTAATCGACTCAAATTTCATATGATTATCGAAAGTTAGTATTGAAAATGATCTGATTATATATCAGAATTGGATATACGTATATTATTGTGGAGTTCAGAGCTAGATTATTGAATCGGGGTTATGATCACGTGTAAGTCACGTGGATGGATTTAAGATACCGGAGATCATGTTATTATAATCGCAGCCTGAGGCAAGGTATCAGTTTCGGCTCTCGTAGAAGTATTTGATTTATGTTTAAGTGCATTATATTTGATTGAAGACTTCTTTATATTCCTGATAGTTTGGCAGTGCCATTGCTATGGTGAAATGAATGACAGATAGTTTCTTCTGCGTCACGTGCTGCATTGTCATTCCGTTTTTATTTAATTAGATTGTAACAAATGACCTTATACTTGTTAAATATGCAATTTATCAGCTACATTTTGTCTGTGATTTGAGGATCTCCTTCTGGCCAACTCGATAACCAGTAGTTCAGGGGTATAGTTCAGATCTAAATTGTTTATTCATCTAATCCAGCTTAACCTTATGCAGAAATGTTAGCTCAATTCTATTGCTATTGTCACATTCTTTAACTGATAAGTCTTCCAGTACGTTGTATAATAGCTGTTGGTAAGCAATTAATGCCCATCCAAGACGTTATCAAGATATAATCAAAATGAATTTAGGTTTTCAAAAGTTTCAGTGACACTTCTTCTCCAGAATATAATCAGGATAAGCCGAGTATATATTCTCAATTAACCTGTGAATTTCAAAGCCATCGAAGTGAGTGCCTGCCTGCCAGCCAATTCGTTAAAATTACCTGTGATTGTATCATTTGTTGTCTTTGCCGAGTTTGACTTCTGCTGTATTCTGCCCGCCTCTCACGAAATGGTGCCTTGAAATATGCGAATGCCACCATAAGTGCAAAGATTAGAATCACTAACAATACAAAAAATAAGCTGGCCACTGAATATTTGGTTGACCCCATATGGAGCTTGAGCTTGTACATGGTTCACATGTCGAATATCAATAATTATAACATAAAAGTAAAAGTTAAGCCGGCGAGTTAGAAAGTAACATATTTATACTTAAATGGAATTCAACCCTAACATCTGGAATATCATTTCTACGCACTATTTGATTACTTGCCCCCACTGCCATCTGATCTACAGTTCTATACACTTAGACCTTCACCATTCTTCAATTAAATTTTATTTATTAACCTGATCTCAATTCTCCCCTCTTCTCTCAGTCAATCAATTGTTATTCGCCATGAAACTGGAATCGTGGATGGAAGAAAATGAAAAAGTAAGCAATACAATAATCCCTGCCTTACAACTGTCAACTTGTCATAACCAGATCATGTACTAATAACTCCTTTAGATAATTTGCGGTCCATATTCCTACCTTCATAAAGTTCCCGGTAAAGATATTCGCCCTCGATTAATTGCTGCTTTTAACTCTGTCCTTAAAGTTCCTAAAGATAAACTTGAAATTATTTCCTCAGTCATTGAAATGCTGCATACTGCCTCTCTTCTTATTGATGATGTTGAAGATAATGCAACACTTAGACGAGGATTTCCCGTCGCTAATTCAATCTTTGGAACTGCTCAAACGATCAATTCTGCTAATTATATCATGTTTGTTGCTCTTGAAGAAGTTTTTAAATTAGATTCCGACCAAAGTGTTAAGATTTTTGTGGGTAAGTTATATTATCTTGCTTCTGGTAACTTGGGCTGACATCATTTGCTAACACTCATTCCAGAGGAAATGAAAAACCTTCATCGTGGACAGGGCCTCGATTTGTACTGGAGAGAGACCTATCAATGCCCTACTGAAGAAGAATATACTCAAATGGTCATGAATAGTAAGTTGACCTTTAGACTTACCCCGTCACTTTACTAACACACTTTCAGAAACTGGTGGGTTATATCGCCTTGCCGTAAGACTTATGCAGTCAGTTAGTCCAGTCGATGTGTAAGTAAAATCCATTCACACCCATTACTATCCCTACTAATTATTCAGCGACCTTGTCCCAATAGCCAATCTTTTGGGTGTCCTATATCAAGTCCAAGATGATTACCTCAACCTTCAATCAGAAAATTACTCCAAAAATAAAGGATTCTGTGAAGATATCACCGAGGGCAAGTTTTCCTTTCCTATTCTCCACAGCATCCGTGCTGATACCTCAAATAAGGAAATAATTAGTATGTCATGTTTCCCATCCTCCCTTTTCTCATATTTTCCCATTCACAGCCCTCTATTAAAACATACTAACATCTCCTAGATATCCTTAAACAACGCACTACTGATATTTCTTTAAAAGAATATGCCGTTGCATACATGCGTGATACTACTAAAAGTTTCGATTATGCCAAAAAAGTTGTTTACGAATACGAGCATTTAAGCCGTGAAATGATTAATGAATTGAACAAAAGCTATGATACCACCGCATTAGATGCGATTATTTCCAAGCTCTTGATGGTTTAACCGAGAGCTGTATTTATTACTACTGCCTGTTTAAGGTCTATCTACTAATATTTTTATTTGTATAAATTGATGAATTGATTATATAATCAAGGTCTGCCTCGCAACTGATTAGACCTCACAGTTGGCCGCGCGAAGCGTACCGGGTTCGGCTCTGCCTAGAACCCGGACAAGAGAGATGAGAATAGATCTTATCTACGTTTTCTTCGACTTGACATGCTCTTCATCAAACTCAATGTTCTTGGCTTTAAGATAGTTTCGAAGACAACTGGATTTGTGCCAGTCAAATGCTTTCTCAGGCATACAGGAACATGTAAGTCCTTTCTTTTCTTGGTCAGCAGGACAATGAGTAAATGGAGGATGTCTATATCCAATATCTTCGAAATAATGAACTTCCTCTTTTTTAAGGAAGAGTGCAACAGCAAGCGAATGAACAGGGGCATCACCCCATCGTTCATAAAAGAATCCTCCTGCTTTATCAAGATAATTGAAATATTTTTGGTATGTTTCTCCTCTCCAAAAATCCATATCAGCAATCTCAAAATTACTCCAAAAATGACATAAGTTATAAGTTTTCAGTTCATCATCAGATATAAACTTATCAATTCGATCTTTTGCGAGGAGATCTGGATTTTCCTTAATAAATGCTTGAGTAGTATTCCACAAAGTTTTAATGGTTGCTTCAAATTCAGTAATAGAGATAGTCCAACCATATTTTTTCTTATTTACATCCATAAATTTAAAAACATCGTAGTCAATATTGCATTTGAGATGAGTTTCTGGTTCAACTCTCCAATAGTATCTATATTCTTGCATAAGAGGATGTTGAAAGAAAAACCCACTTTCAAATCTACACATATGTCTGTATTGTTCATTATCACCATAAATAATATTATCTTCTTTCATTTTTTTCCTTGATTCAGCAGCTTTAGACTGATCGATCCATGATGGATAGCCCCACATTGACTCATTGATAAGCCCATATTTTGCTTCACCAGTTATAAGTCGACTAGTTAACTTTTTAAATTCTGGAGAAAATTCTTTATTATTAAGGAAAACCCAGTCATAATGATATCTAGAATTAAATCTATCTTGAACAGATTGAATGCTAGGTAAGAGGTTTTCAAGATCTTCATTTCTTGCTAAAGTAACAAACGTAGCATTTTGCCTTCCATACTTTGCAACTTTGGAGTAAAAATCAGGAGTTAATTTTGAAACTGCTAGATCTGGATCTTTATTAATAGTATCAGGTTTGAATTTAAAAGTGTCTGAAGTTGACTTTCTTACTATTACAACAAGTAAAAACGTGAAAGTTGCCGCTATTACTAAAAAAAGTCGTGATGATCTCATGATAGATAGCGAATATTAGAAAATGATTAACCAACTCAACCAACTCAACTAATAAATAACGGTAATTTTCGGATCAGGTGAGATAAATTATCTTTTACGTGTAAAGAAAATAATATCGTAAAAATTTACAAAATATTGTTATAACTCTCGTATCTAAAAGTAGATTTCTTAGCACCTAATTAATCACGAAAGTTCCAGCGAATCGCAAAATGTATTCAATCCCAATCTGTACTACTATAAAAGAAGGTACATTTTAGGCTATAATTTTAGACTACTTAAGCAGATGTAAGGGTAAAAATTGTCATGTACTAAGCATAATAAAATCAAAAAATAAATAAAAAGGAAAGAATATTATATTATATTAGACTGTTGCTGAGACAATTAACGCATTGAACGCATTTAATTGGGTTTATCATGATATGAGATAGCTCGCAATAAACGCGGGACGGACTTGCAGGGCAGTTAACGCGTATAATAATAGCTAATAGCAGACGGGACCAATTGAATTATACCCCATTTTACATTTATGAAGGTAATTTAGAAAAGTATTATAATATATTCCGAATTCTATTTCGAATTTATTTCTTCCCCCTTTAAGCCCAACTAGATATACATTAATGCATATCGAGGAACAGTAACTTTAGTTAATGTCAGAAACACCTAGTCTAAGCTAAGTTTTGGCTCCACTCAGATGTAGACGTCTAACTTCGAAGACCTCTTCAGTGGTTCCGCCATTGGTTGATTAACCTGAGAACTCTGAGACTCATGCAAGGGATATATGGTTAAGAATGGTTAAGAATGAGAGGAGTTGATAAGAGTGGAAGGAGGGCCGAGAAGAGGCAAGTATAAAATATACGCAGCATATTAGCCGGGTCTAACTGTTAGGAAATCATGCTGCTTTCTATTATAAGAACTATGAAGTAGTTGGGACTTTCCTGCCATCCACGACCACCGACGGCGTCTGTCTATCGCTTTCTAATCACACGACTCTAAAAACGGTGTTAACTACGTATCTACCATATATCACTAAACATGTAATGAAAATGCTAAATTGAGGTTACTATAACAATTCATTTTTGAACGCATCATTAATATCCACGAGCTCGTATACAACCCAAGAAATACATCTCGAGAAACGTGTCTGATGTCTAATTGTAAATAAACAGCTCATTATTCGGATGACTTAGGATCGTCTTTAATTCTTCATTCATACAATTCCAAGTCATTGTCTAAATTCATCCTAATTCACTGATGCTCCAATGTCTGGTCAATCAAAATCGAAACCCTCTCGCAGAGGGACAGTTCCAAATGACCCCAAACCATCTTCATCTTCATCAAAAAAATCACCAAAATCTAAAAAGAAAATCTCAAACTCTTCGACAAAATCCTCCGCTCTAGATGAATCACAATCATTGCGTAAAAGAAATACATTCTCAAATTCGTCAACCCCTTCCTCGTCAAAACCAAATTCTTCCCTTAACTCACCCGCTAGGAGTAGAAGACCAAGTTATACAGGAGGGTCAATTCTACCCCCTTCACCATTCTTAAACTCTCCCATAAGCGAGTTTTTATCTCCGTTTAGAAGAGCATCAACTCAATGGGTTGCTCGTTATATGGTCATCTCATTCGCAATAATCATAAGATCAGCAGTTGCCTTGGGTCCATACTCTGGTT
The DNA here is from genome assembly GCA_030575175.1 of Sugiyamaella novakii. NCBI lineage: Eukaryota > Fungi > Ascomycota > Dipodascomycetes > Dipodascales > Trichomonascaceae > Sugiyamaella > Sugiyamaella novakii. Next base: position 52,826 of record JAJMIH010000015.1, read on the forward strand.
TCCAATCTCCACCATTAAATGGTGATTTCGAAGCACAGAGGCATTGGATGGAATTAACTATACATTTACCAATCCAAGATTGGTATTTTTATGACCTTCAATGGTGGGGGTTAGATTACCCCCCTTTAACTGCCTATCATTCATGGTTATTAGGTAAAATTGGATCTGCTATTAATCCATCTTGGTTTGCTCTTGATAGTTCACGTGGATTAGATGATTATGATTTAAAATCGTATATGAGAGCAACTGTTATATTCAGTGAATTAGCCTTATATATTCCTGCAGTTATTTGGTTTGTTAGATGGAGCGGTACTAAAAGTCCTAATAAACTTAGTCCTATTGACCAAACAATTGCTGCTGCTGCAATCATGTTTCAGCCAGCAGTAATTCTTATTGATCATGGCCATTTCCAATATAATACTGTTATGCTTGGATTGACATTATTATCAATTGTAAACTTGGTACATGGACACCGTTTAACTTCGGCGTTTTTTTTCGTTCTTTCTTTAGGATTTAAACAAATGGCTCTTTATTATGCGCCAATTATATTTGCTTATATGCTTGGAGATTGTATTTTCCCAAAAATTAATATTTCCCGACTATTAGGGATTGGAATTGTGGTTATTTTCACATTTGTAGCTCTTTTTGGTCCTTTATGGCTATCAGGGGGACTACCAGTCATATATCAAAGTATTCATCGTATTTTCCCATTTGCTAGGGGAATCTGGGAAGATAAAGTAGCTAATTTTTGGTGTACAATTAATACATTCATCAAACTCAAGCTTCTTTTTCATGATAGTCAATTACAGTTTATCAGTTTTCTTGCTACTTTGGTTTCAATTATTCCACCAATGATTTTAATATTTTTAAAACCTCGTCCCGACCTCCTTCCCTGGGCATTTAGTTCTGGAGCATGGGGTTTTTTTCTATTTTCCTTTCAAGTTCATGAGAAAAGTGTTCTTTTACCATTAATGCCGGCAACACTTTTCTTATCCAGTTCCGATCCTAATATTGTCTCCATTGTGGTATGGATTAATAATATTGCTACATTTTCATTGTGGCCATTACTTAAACGTGAAGGATTGATCCTTCAATATGTAGTGATAGTGTTTCTTTGGAATTGGCTTATTGGAAATTTCAATCCTTCTCGTTTCTCAAAAGTTATACCAGTTTCATGGTTCATGAGACTTGTCCAATTGGCTTCATATCTCACAGCAATTGGCCTTCATGTGGCGGAATATGTTGACCCAACTGCCCTTGGACTTGTATCTCGTTATCCCGACTTGTACGTTTTAGGAAACGTCACTCTATCATTTGCATGTTTTACTTTATTCTGGCTATGGACATTATATAAACTTGTAACATTATAACTAGTCTTGCTAAATTTTAATAGAAATATCTCATCGCATTTATGTTGCCCTAAAGCGAACCTCAACAAAATGAGATTTATCGGCTGAAGATTATTAACAGGCATATATATTAGTCTCCTTCCAGCCATTTATGTAATTAGAGAACTGAAAGCAAATCTCATACTACTTGGTATTCCGGAAGTGTTTTTGTAAGATGAAGAAGAAAAAGAGAGATTGAGAACGAGGAAGAAAAAATTCATTTTATACTGAAAAAACAGCCGCATGTGTCGATCTACTACCGAACCTGCAGCAGTCTTGGTAGATCTAATGTTTCTATAAGTATATGATATGTAGTTTTTCTTTGTATATCTCCTTCAGCTACGAATCAAGATGTTTGTCTCTAAGCTGCTTTTGATCTTATGATCCAACTCTCTCGAAATCACTTCCCGGACTATTGGTCCGCTTCATAGAAGTTACAGTTTTTAATAAGTGGGTGAGCGGGTCCACCACTTATCAGACTCATTAATCAATATTATCAAAATATATATATGAAACTATTATCTGGCAACTATAATAAACCACTTATACTAAGTTGTATTCGTATTCCCATCCCTCTTCATATTCCTTTCTTTAATACATGTAGGAATTGTGATATTTTTCAATTCTCGATCAGCATTGAATAACCCCCATTGTGTTTCCCACTGAGATTCAGGTGTATTCCATCTTCCCTTCCATGGCTGGTCTATCGCTTCGAACCAGTACCATCCTGTTTCTTCCTGACCAGGTATTTTCGTCCTGCATATCCAGTTGTCCAGAAATAACTGTATTTCTTCTAATCCTGCAACTGAACCTTGAATCCGACCTCCTCCACTGGGCCACCCAACCTCAGATATAATAGTGGTTGCATTTTCTGGTTTAATGTTAGGGAGAATCTGTTGTAATAAAAAGTCATAAGTCCATTTAACTGAATTTCTAACATCAACTCCTCCAAAAAACGGGTGGATGTTGGCTGCCAAAAATGTCTACATGTTTAGCCAACTCTGGAGTCCATTTAGATCCAATTTCAGACGTTCCGACTGGAATTTGCGTAGCATTGATGTATCTCAAGTAATCCTTGATATAATCTATATATGTGATCAAATCGGAAGTACGTAAATCTCCACGAAATAAAACTTCGTTTCCTACTAATATGGAATTGAAATAATGCAATGGATACCGGTTGAGAAGATGCTCAACTTCTGTAATCTGTCGAATAGACGACTCATGGCTCTTGTCAATCCATATTCCAAGCGACAATGTCATATTTACACCTAAATCCTCAAAGGCATTTAAAATATAAGAAGCTTGGTTGCAATCGGTGCCATAAATTCGTATTCTATCAGTAAGTTGTGAAAGAAGCGCAATATCCAAAGTTACATCTTTTTGAGTAACACCGCACTCCGGATATTGAACGCTTCGCGGTGTATAATTCATACCATAAAATACCTTGTGAAGGTCGCTTCTATCCAAAAGCGATTTCACCTGCGGATCTCTAATGGTCATTTTCTTTCGTGCATAATTATTCCTACTATTACCGTTGTTTTTTGAATTTGATTGGTTTCTATTTTCCTGGTAGCTATACAGAAGTTAGTATGTATTTCTATTATCTTCTCATTCCTCCTCCACTCACACTATAAAGCAGATTAGAAGTATAAGAAACACAGGAACTGCGGTCCACAATATACGTTTCAAAATCTTGATGGTTTTTGCCCAACCTTTCTTTTCTGGCTCGATATTGGTAGAAACGAAACTTGTCGATCGCGCTACAGAGTTGATCTTTTCAGTTGGATATATTTCATCGTTTAAACCTTCTTCTGTCCGTTCGTGATCAACAACTTGCTGAGTTCGCACTGTTCCTCTTCTATCCAACTCTGTTACATCATCAGCAAATGATCTAGATGCATCCGTAGTACTATTCAAACTATTAGCAGGATACTCCCTATTAATTCCATCTCGCCAGGATGATTCGGTCGCGGTTTGAATATCGGCTTGAGACATTGTAGCCATGCTTTCCTCAAGTGCTGGATCCACTCGGCGACTCTCTCTAGGGGTTTCTACGTTTTTTGGTATATACGTTTTACCACTCTTAGTATCGCTAGATGTCATAGCTAAAGATATGCGACTTTGGTTAGAAAATTTTGTAATTGGTATGGATAGTGGACTATTATGATCAGGTAAACTTCTCCCTGTCGACTTTTCTTCTCCATAATCTATTAGTTTCGGGAGGTCTCTTGACATTATATTATTTCCTGGCTGAGGCGGCTTAGGAGGACTTCCGCTTGCACTCTGATCATCTATTCTCTATTAGTAAATATTCATATTGACCCTCAGTAAGGCTAAACTTACCCTTTCTCTTTGTATCCTCTATGTTTTTATCCAGTAGGGACCTCAGCTCTTCGGGACGTATACCTGCATATTTATCATGAATAGGAGTTGAGGCATCACCGACATTGCTTGCTTCATCTCCTGCGCCATCAATATTCTGGGCTGTTGAGCCTTCGCCAGTCTGAAAACTTTCGAGAGAAATGGATGCTTCCTTTTCCCCCAACAAGTTGAGTTCGGAAGGGCCGCGGTCATCAATCTGTTGCTCTTTTTTGTTTGAAACTGATTCCACAGGTTCACTTAACAGATTATCCTTTAAATTTATTTCCATATCTATTGGGTAAAGCGGGGTCTCTCTTTTTTGGCGAAAATTCTAAACCGACTCGAAAAAATTACTGATATATAATTGTCCAGTTACCTTATTATTTATCGTTATGGATAAGCTTATAGATTTGTTCATTATGGGAGAAATATCTAATGCATGACTTTATACGACCATACTTGATTATGGAAGGTAGTAGTACTTAGGAAAGAGAATAAGCGACGAAAAAAGAAAGTTATTTTTATTAAATGTACTTTATATTAATCATGAACCGAAATTGTTCTAAACTTCGGAAAGAAAAAGAAAACAATAAAAGCATAGTTACCAATTATACCATACAGTATCAAGGTTAAGTAGAATGTACGTTTTATGTTTTATTAGTTTGAAGTTTGTGTACATTGTGGGATGGTTATGTTTTTCAACTTTCTATCGGCAGTGAATAATCCCCATTGACTATCCCATTGGGAATCAATAGTATTCCATTTACTTTTCCAAGGCTGATCAAATGCTTCATACCAATACCAGCCAACATCAGTGTCTTGATTAGTACAAAGCCAATTGTCCAAAAAAGTTTGTAATTCTTTCTCGCCGGCCACTGCTTCTTGCAATGAACCACCACCGCTCGGCCAACCAACTTCAGATATGACATAAATTACATTTGCTGGATTTACTCGGCCCGCTACTTGTCTAAGGAGGAAGTCATAAGTCCATTTTGTTGAGTTCTGCACATCTACCCCTCCATAAAAAGGTTGAATATTTGCTGCAAGAAGATCAACGTGTTTAGCCAAATCATGGGACCATTTGGAGCCAATTTCAGAAGTTCCAACAGGAACATCCTTAATTCCACTTTTTCTCAAATAACTCTTTATATACTCAATAAAGCTGATTAATTTTTCAGTGCTCACATCTTCACGGAACAAGACATCGTTTCCAACAATTATCGAATTGATATAATGATGAGGAAATAGTCTGAGAAGCTCGCAAAGTGTTCTAATTTGTCTGAATGATGTCGCTAGCGAGTCATCAATCCACACTCCTACGGAAACAGTCATATCCAATTTAAGATCTTGAATAGCATTGAAAATGTATGCTATTTGATTGCAATCGGTTGAATATACCTTAATCCGCTTTGTTAGCTGCGACATAATTGCCATATCTAAGGTAACCTCTCTTTGGCTAATATTACATTCCGGGTACCTATTCAGTTAGTTTAAGAGCAGCCCGCCTAGATTCTGAACTTACAATGCATTAACAGGAGAGTAATTTAAGCCGTAGAATGTTTGATGGAGACTGGGGTTCTTCAGTAGTTGCCTCACCTCCTTATCATCTCTAGTTATCTTCTCATAGTGCATGTTTTCTAGATAAGAAGATAAATCAGAGTCAGACCTATTATTTCTTTTAAATCGTTAGAGGTTTATCCGATGACGTTCATGATAATGCTATTACTTACATTGGCGTACTAAGGCCCACAATGAAGTAAACCGAGAGCACTAAAAGAAGTGCCAATATACTTGATAAAATTATCAGCTGTACCCGTTGAGACTTTTTCTCTTCTAATTTAGTGATGTTTAGATATCTCGAACCAGCTCTTCCAAGGGATTTTTTCTCTTCGGGAGATTCCTGTTCAACATTATTATTTTCACTCTCCACTGGTATATCGTTGCTATCTACAGGTTGTGAATTGAGATTGTTGAACACTGGCTCTTGAATAATTGTCTCTGTTTCCGTTTCCGTTCCTTCTGCCCCTGTTGTTAGAGCTGTTGCCGTGACGAGTCTTCCAATGGTTCCAGTGGTAGTTCCTATCCCAGGCTCTGTTATGCGGTCAGGAGGAGTTTCCTTCGTTATCTTTGCGACTGCTTCTTTCGCAGTTGCTAGTTGTGTTTGACATGGCATATTCATTCCTAGATTAGTCTTTGGCGGCTTTATGATACGTAAAGGTTCAGTGTTACCGAGTGGGAAGAACTTGTTGTTTATAGAAATTTGAGCATCTTCGAGTACAGGGGTATTTTTTCTTTCAGAGAGTGCATGGCTGTCGACATTGGGCCGAGAGATTAACTGAGTGGAGGATACATTTGGCAGCACTGGAAGGGGTGCTTCACCATTAAGAATATCTTCAAGATCACCCAGACTGGCATATTTGTTATGAATGGGGGTCAGCGTATAGGTTGACTCAGAAGATTCAGGATTCGTAGTTCCTGCCAGTCCACACTCAGTCTGTTGACTGTCAATAATCTGGGTTCGAGCTGAATCAAAGCAGTCGGGATTGGATGAGGGGCTATCATTGTTACTTGTGATACTAGTTGAGCTATTCTGAGGCTTCAACTGTATTTCTAGATTGGATGAAGATAGTTCATGTTTTGAAGATGGTGAGAGCATTATTTTATTCGAGAGTTCATTCAGAGGCAGGCGCAAAAATATTATTTTTTATATTTGAAACCCGACTGGAAGCAAAGAAATGAGTATAGAATTTAGATTAGTATTTATTATTATTTATTATGAGAGAATGACGAAATATATTATGGAGGGGTAAGTTCTTATCATTATGCAGGGGGGGCTGCGGGTTAGGTGTAGTATGGAGGAGGTCAAAACTAAAATTTATTGGGGAGTCAAGTAATTAGGGTAGAGGTGGTAAGGAGACTGTTAAATATTAACATTTCAATGAATTGAACTGAGTGTCTATTTGCTTCGATCTACTTCTCAGCCCTCGATTACATCTTGATAACATTTAAAGCTTTATTTTTTGTTGTACAGATACGTTCCCAATTTAGCCATCATATAAATGGTTGTTCAGACAACCTTAGTTATAGCACAATGAGAGAGGTCCATCACAGTATGTACGGCTAAAACTGAATTCAGGAATTCGATGTTCTTAGCTATTAGTATTATCACACCAGATCTTTAGGTTGACATTATTGGAGATGATAAGAATCTCCAGAAGGTCGACAAAAAGTTGCCTAATACTCTGGAGAACCCCTACAATTCGGTCTTTTCATTCTTCTCAGCCATCTAATTTTGAACTTATATCCGTGATAGAGCCAGCTCATAATGCTTTACAAAATCTCCATACCTTCACAGGATTAGAATGGCATACTTTCATTCCATTGAGTACAATACTCTTACGTACTACGTTCACATTACCAATAAGTGTGATGAATAGAATTCGAAGTCGTAAACAAATGGAATTACAACCCCTTCTATCAGGAATGGGACCCATCCTTAAAGCTCGGTTAGCAGCTTCTCCAGCCGCTAAAGAAGGTCAACTAACTAGAGAACAGATTGAAGTTCTTAGTGCGAAAGAGAAAAGAAAATATCGAATAAAGCTTTTCAAAAAGTTTAAATGCCAGACTTGGAAATCTCTTGTTCTATTACCCACTGTACAAATTCCATTATGGATAACGATGTCTTTGGTAATTCGATCAATGTGTGGATGGTCCGCAATTGAAGGAATTCCAATAGAACCAGGCTTTCCTAGCGATTATTTTCTATGGTATAAAGACTTGATTTCATCTGATCCATATTTTGCATTGCCATTAGCCATTGGGGCTGTTAATATGGCTAATGTCGAGTGGAATGCATTAAATACTCTCAGCCCAACTGCTAGAAGAGAGAAAGAATTGCAAAAGATTGCAAGTGAACATAAAAATAATGCCAATACGAGAGTCGCTATGTCTGGTCGAAGCAGCATATCTGGCCCTAGTATACCGGGAATTATATCCAATATGGCAAGAGGTGGAACGATTGTTTTCATGACGATCGCACTTCAAGCGCCTGTTGCTTTATGTTTATATTGGTTGTCATCAAATACATATTCATTACTACAAAATATTCTTTTGGATAGATTTTTGCCAATGACTGAAACACCAGCCCCTTTAAAAATTTCACCTCATACACTAAGATCAGAGGGAAAAAATTAATGTTCCCACTATGAGTTAACGAATTAACGATTCTGTGATATAATTTATCATATAAACATGTAATATAAATAATAGTTGCATTTAAGCATCTTTTATGTTTCTAAAAATACAAATAAAAAAGAAGTTTTAATCTTGTACGCTTCCGTCTCTTGGGCGATAAACGACCCCTTTCCCATGTAAATCTTGAACAATATCTTCAGGAAGTCTACCATTAACTTTAACCGCATATAACCCAGTTTGAAATCCGTCTACTCTAAGCCATTTAGCAACCTGATTAGTTAGTAATTAATAGCAGTGTGGATTTGAATAAAACATACCCATGAAGCTCCGGTATCACAAACAGCCACCTGGCCTTCGAATGCTAGAAATGTTAGCTCATTAGAACACTTTCACATATATATCATGCTACTTACAAGGACTGGTACAATCCTGTACTAGTGAATCATCAGACTTGAAAGCCAAAATTGATTCACAATTGGGGCATCCATTGTTCACAAAGTCCTAATTTGTTAGGTTACGGTTTTCATAAAATAATATACTGAACCACATACTCTAAATGGTTGGATAATACCACAGATCATACAGGCACGATCTGTCCTAGAAGACATTATTACTTGATCGATATGAGTTAGTCGCAGATTGGGGAAATTGGCAAATATGATAACTTGGTGAAGTTCAAATCAGCCGTGCCATAGACACCCAGGGCAGGTTCTCAAATAACTAAATCTACGCAATTCGATGTAATTACTATTATTATTATTATTGTTATTATTATTATTAATCTCCTTATTTAAACAAATGATCGTCCTTCATATTCACTTCTTGAAAGTCTATTTGAAGTTAAACTCTCAAATCGACTTTTCCAATCCTCAAGTTCTTTTTCCAATCTTAAGGCACTTTCTTTCGCATCACGTGCCTCTCTCTCAGCTCTCCTGACTGCTAATCGATGAGTAGTTTCCTCACTTTCCAACACTTCCAATGCCTCGTTAAGTTTCTTCATCTTTTCCTCATTCATAGTATTCTCGTTTTGCAACCTTTGCAAAACCTTGTCTTTCTGATTAATTTGATTGTACAAATCACGAACAGACCTATCGTTTGACTTGGACGATCTAAGTTCTTCAGCATATTTAAGACCCTGCTCTTGCAGTTGATTTTCTAATTCATTCACCTTTTGTCTTAAGAACTTTGAATCATCTACTGAATGAACTCCAAGAGAACGACTCTCCATTTCTAAAAGCTGAAGATGAAGCTGCTTCTTCTGCTTATCGTAAATAGCAATCTGCTTCTGTAAGTCCTCGTTAAGCCCGCGCTCTTTTTCAATCGCCGCTCTTTCATCTTCTAGTTGCCTCTTTGACTCGCGCAACCTCTCCAAAATAATTGAAGATTCTTCTGATCGCTTCTTAAGTGTTCTACGAAGTTCCAAAACCTCTGGGTCGTTACTATCCATACTGCCCCCTCGAATTGTTCCTCCTCGCTCAAGGTTGAATGATGCAAGATCTTCAAAGTCACGCGAGACCTCAGTCAGTCTCTTTTCAAGAATCCTCTTATCCTTTTGTAATTGATCGCGATCAACTGTGATATCACCCATGGTAGATCGCAGTGTACGGACCTGAGAAAGTAGAGAACCAATTCTCTTTTGTGAATCTTGATATGCAAAAGTAGCCTCTTCATTGGATTTAGACAAATCATAAATTTTTGATTCCAAAGACTCTTTTTCCACTTGCCAAGTATCCTTATTCCTCAATTCATCAATTTGCCTCTCAAGCTGGCGTCGGACATTATGAAATTCAGCTTGTAATTGCTTTTGACTCTCCAGTTCCTCAGAAAGAGTGCGGATTTCTTCACTATATCTCTTTCTCATTGCTTCAATGGATGAATGAGAAACGCTCATTTCAGACGACCATCGATTATTGAATTCATCAATTTCCTTGGAGAGCCTTTGTTGGATTTCCTTAGCATGATTCAGGTCAATATTTTTATCTTCTAGTTCGCCTTCCAGACTATCCACTTTACCATGAAGATCTATAATGACCTTTTCTGATTGTTTAAGATCTTTCTTCGCCGATGCAAGTGCCTCTTCAGCTTCTTTACACTGACCTTTAGCAAACTGTTCTGCTCGTGATGCCTTAATAACAATAGCCTCAGCAGTTTCAAGCCTGTTATAGTATTCCTCGGAACGACTTTTATATAAGCGAATACTTTCCTGTAGATCCTGATTTCGAGATATCTCTGCGTCCAGCCGAATAGTAATTTCAGCAGCTTCGTGAGATCCATTACTATCGCTATCGCCGGGAGAACTTCTATTGCTTTTAAGGGCAACAATCTCCCTTTCCAGTTTGGATTTACTTCGTAGAACCTCTGATAGTTGTTCTTTTGTCTTGACCAAGTTCTTGGAAGTATCATGGTAGACGCCCAATAAATCACTCTTCGAGGATTGAAGTGTTCTTAACAAATTCTCAATTTCAAATTGGGTCTTGCCTTTGATGCTGATGTCCAGTTCTTGACTGGCATATGAGTTGGTATTCTCTTTGCCTTCAGATGTTCTCTCGCTCTCGGGCTTAAGATCGAATGTTGGAATATGAAAATTTCCACTACTAAGATTAGAGCTTAATGGCCTTTTGTTCGTGCTACTCCTTGCTGGAGTGGGCGGAGTTGATGGATTAGTTGCAATACTGGCAAGGTCCTCAAGTAAAGCACGTCTGGTGGCGTAGTATTCCGAATCTTTATCATCTAAAGCTTTGCTCCATCTCTGCTTTGCATCCTCAAGTTGTGCTTTTAGCAATGCCTTACTTTCTTCGGCCTTTTTTCGAGCCTTCTCAGAATCCTCCAGTCTCTTCGCCAAATCGACAAAATCTGGCATATATTTACTTGCTTCTTCCCAGCTTACTGAGCCATTTCTACTAACACGAGGATTTATGACTTTCTGAAGGACTAATAACTGATCGGTTCTTTCTTGAAGCTGCCTTTTTGTGGAATCCAAGGAAACAGTCAACTTTCGTTTCAGTACTTCAACCTCTGATCTAGATCTACGTTCAGTCTCGCTACTATCCTTCAATGCAACAAGCTGTTCCTGTAACGAATTTCTTATCCGTTCAGCACTGAGAGTAGCTTTCTTTTCACGGGCTAGATCATGGTGAAGATCTTCAATATCACGCTCCATCTTTTCTTTATGAACTTGTAACGTTGCATGTTTAAGAGAAAGATCTTCCAAATCGGTTTTTACTTTTCTTTCACTGGCAGCCAAACGATCTCTTTCTTGAACAGTTTTTGAAACTTGTGATTCAACTTCAGCGGTAATTGAACTGCGGAGCTTTTCAATTTGAGACGTTTTGTTTGAAATTTCAGCTTGAAGTTTCTCTTTTTCCAGCAGAGCAGCCGAAATATCTTTTCGGAGATTATCAACTTCCTTTGCACTTCTCGACTTCTCAAGATTCCAAGATTCTCGCTGGTTCATATATTCCTTAGAAATATCATTCAATCGAGTAAGCTCGCTGGTTAATAAATCTTTATCTGTCTGAGCTTCTGATATCCGTTTTTCTAAGCGCTTACCATTGTCCTGGCTCTCAGAAAGTTGACTCTTAAGAGATTTTAAAGAAGCAGAGGTCTCCTCTTTAACTTTATCAGCACTCTTTAGTTTAGTAGTGAGGCTGCCAATCTCGATTCTCAATTTATTAACTTCCATAGCTTTAGCTTTTTCAATCTCAAGCTCCTTCATTAGACTGACCTTTTCTTCTTCACTGGTGGCTAAATTCTTTGCTTTCTCTAATAAGCCTTCCTTCTCACGCTGTAATCGATCAATGTGAGATTGTTTGGCAGCAGTTTCGCCTTTGAATCTTTCTCTTTCAGCATTCAGAGCTTCTTGTTGTGTCGCAACTTGAAGCCTTAACTCTTCAATATGTTTGTCAATTACTTTTCTACCCTGGTCCATTTTAATATCTTCTGAAATGCGTTCGTCCAAAAGACGACGCAACTCCGAGGCTTCTTTATCCATCTCGCCATTAGTCTTGCGTAGCTGATTAATCTCTCGTTTGACGGAATCGAGTTCAGAGTTCAACGCGTTATATTTTGCCAACAAATCACCTTTCTCTTTGTCCATATCTTTGAACTGAATTTGAATTTTAGAAAGGTCAGATTTGAGAGCAGCTACTTCCGATTCCTGGAGATAGTTAGTTATAGATCAAACTGGATAGATATCCATTTACTTACCTTTTTTCTAATCAATGCCTCGTAATCGGCAGAACTATTGATTAGTTCGTTGAGCTGAGCACGAATGTCGTTATTTTCCTTAGCAAGCTCTAGGACTTTATTGGTTGCAGAATCGTGATCCATTTCCTAATCGTTAGCGTTTATTTCTCTTTTTTTGCCCCGGTTGATACTTACTGCATTCTTGAGACGATTTTCGAACCGTACATCAGATTCCTTCAAGAGTTTTTCTAATTCATCAACCTTTTTCTCCTTTTCAGAGTAGCAAACTCGCAGAAAGTTCAAGTCGTGCTCACTATGAAATATGTTAGTAAAACCGAGGGTTGTCAATTTATAAATACGCACATTTTTTCAGTTGCAGAGCTGTTAGTAACTTGCTGAGAAGTGACCTTGTTCAATTCCTCTTCGAGTTGTGCAAGTTTAGTTTTTAGGTCAAGCTTTTCTTTCTCAAGCATACCAATTAAACTGGCACCATTTTCAAGTTCCTTTCGCCACAGATCAGCTTGAGAATCAGCTTTCTTTTTCGCTTCAAAGAGTTCTTCAATTTGAATTTCTAATTTATCAAGATCATCAAGAGTAGAGTTCAGTTGCTCTTCTAATGAAGCTTCTCTTTCTTGAGAGCGTTTTAATATTTCCTCCTTATCTAGAGCTAGAAGTCTTTCGCCATCAAGTTGCTTATTGAGACTTTTCAATTCTTGGTCGGCCTTCAGTTGTTTCTCTTCAAGTAAAGTCTTCTCTTCTTCAAAGGCTCTTACGGTAGACTCAAGCTTTTTAATAGCAGCATCGCGAGCTCTCGCTTGGCCAGAGTCGCGAGAAGCAATTAGTAATGGTCGAGTTTTTACATATAATTTCCACCAAGGATCATCTTTAAGCTGAAGATATATTAACAAGTTCCTTTTGATAACCTGAGTAGCGTGAGATTTGAACAATTCCTTCCGAACTTGTACTCTTTGAAGATGCCCTCTAGCAGTCGATTGAAATCGAGTTATAATATCTCTGACCAATGCTTCACGTCTTTCTTCAAGTTCAGCAAGAACTCCAGATTTGAAAAATACTTTTGTTAGACCTACTTTATAAAGATTTTCATCTAATCGGAGATCTTTCAAAATAAGTACGCATGCCTTTTGCCCTTCGACATAGCCTTTTGGAATGCCTCTAACGAGTACTTCATAACGCTGTCTAAATTCAGAAAAAAATAGACGATTAGGATAGCCAGTTCGGGCAATGCGAATACCTTCTAAAACACCGTTACAGCGAAGTTGATCAAGAACAAGGTGATTGTTGAAGTGCTTGGGTGATTTATCACCATTTGGTACTATGCATCTAACGAAATGAGGATGGGTAGAATGTAATTGAGCCATCAAGTAAGCCAAATGCTCTTTATGTCGTTGAGCCACTGTGCGAAAAATGCCTTTTTTAACTCTATTTTTGGATTGAGACTGTCCAGGATCGTCTTGTCTGACAGTACCCGCTTCTTCGGCAAACAAATGACGAACCAATGTTTCAGAAGATTCAACCAAAAGTCGGACCACATTTTCATTCAAGGGGTCCTTATTTTTCTCAAGCCATCCGTCAGTGGAATACTCAACTTCAGCTGCATAATGAGTCAATATGAATCCTTGATTGAGGCGAGTGGGTTTAAACTTATTCGATTTATTGGCCCACAGCTGATTTACTTTTTCAGTAAATGAATTATCAGTAGCTCGAGGCATCACGCAGTCTTCGTCAAGACATGAGAAAATGCCCATTGGATTAGGTTTTTCAATGAGATCGATTGTAGGTTGAAGGTCATGACCGAAGTCAATGAATTTCCATTCAATATTTTCTCTTGTGTATTCTTCCTGTTCAAGAACAAACATATGATGATTGAAGAATTGTTGTAATTTCTCATTTGTGTAATTAATACAAAGTTGTTCAAAGCTATTAGTTTGAAAGATTTCGAAACCGGCAATGTCTAGAACTCCTATAAAAGAAGTATTGTCAGTCGATCTTTCAAGGGTTTGATTGATACGACTGACTATAGTTGAAAATACACGTTCATACAAACTTTTGGCAAGTGCATCAAGAGAAGATCTTACTTGGTCCGCCGATCGAGATTGAGTTACCCATTCACGACCAGCTTGGACTCGAGGTTTGAGAAGTCCCTTCATAAATTGGTCACTCTGAATACCTAGAAGGTGGGCCACACGTTCTAGTTGTGGAATATTTAAGACCCTGCCTTGATCAGTACTTTCAGATCCAAGTTGAATATTTCCGATATGTAAAATTGCTGAAATAATTCTAAATATGTCGTTGACTTCTTGAGATGACAGTCCCATAATCTTGAAAGAGGATAAAAGATTCTTGAACTCTTCTTTATCATCAACTCCATCGATACTTTTATTGGCATTCTTCAAATATGCATAAGACACGATATCTGGTTCAAGAATCAAGGCGTCTCGTAATTCCTTAGGGGCACCTCTCACAAGTTGATAAAAAATATGATAATTCCTTTCTTTTGAATTTTGACGGATAACTCTCGATTTTTCTAACAAGTACCAATCAATAGACGCACCAGCAATTTGCCCGACTTTATTAAATTCGATTCGAATAAACTTACCAAATCTTGAAGAATTGTTATTACGGATAGTTTGCGCATTGCCGAAGGCTTCTAAAATAGGATTAGCTTGTAAAATTTGTTGCTCAAAAGTTGTCCCCTTGGTATTATTTCTATTTCTTTGCGATGAATGCTTATTTGATTCACAAGCAATAGCCGCTAAATATTGTATAACTTTTTTGGTATTTTCAGTTTTACCAGCACCAGATTCACCAGTAACTAGGATTGATTGACTTTCATAAGTCTCTAACATATTGCGAAAGGCTTGATCAGTAATTGAAAAGATATGAGGTGAGACGTCATCTCTGTGCTGATTCTTGTAAACTTCAATTGTATCGGATCCATAAATTGGTAACTCTTTATAAGGATTTACTGCTACTAGAAATAGTCCCGAATAGGTATATATTGAGTCAGCAGAATATCTAGTTGCAAGATTATGAACCACAGATGCTTCATTAAGAAATGTCAATTCCGCCATATCATTTGCTTTATCGAATTGTGGAGGATTGACTTTCTCAACGGCATCAGCCTTAACTACTCGATCCTGTCAGTTGGTTAGTTCGTACCTTCGGCGCAGCTATTTCGCACGATTTTGTGCACCTTATATGGAATACTCACCGAATCGTCGCTGCAACGGACTTTCAAAGTATCACCGTCCTCGGTAACAACAAATGCTTTAATGAAGCCAAGGTCTTCGTCAGGTACCCAGATCCATTTCTTCGCTGCAAATTCTGCATCTTGTACGGTGGAATCAGTAGTTGCGGCACTATGGCCATTCTCGGCTCGGAGAATCTGTGAGATACTTGGCACAATCGAAGAAGGAGAGAAAGTATAAGTTTGTTCAGTAGCAGCCCGTTTTGGCGTTGACAGCTGCGATACAGAGCTGGAAGCTTTCATTCTGGAAGAAAGCACCAATGTGAAGGGTATCCTAAATTATTGCCGAGTATCACGAATTGGTGAAGTTGATTCGGTTTCTATTTACGCGTACGGCGAAAAGTAAATAATGGACCTTATCTGTGGTTGCCCGGGTGATAAGCCGTTGTACCTGAGGCGCTATGTGTCAAATTCGAGCACAGCCCTTTGATCGTCGATCTATTTACTGCCAGGACTAAATATGTTTTATATTTACAGTACGACAAGGATCCACTCAAACGAAGCGCCAGCTACGGGTTCGGGCAGAGCCCAATCACCGAAGGCCTAACAAAGTAGATAATCATCAGTTCTCTTTGATGGTAGCTCCGTCATAAGCAGGCTCAAGGAGCTTCCAAGAGCATTCAATCTTCTCTTTAGCAAATCGAGAGACAATTTCCTGGGCAATTTCTTCAAAATCTTTGGTGGCAAGGGCCAATATCGTGGGACCAGCACCGGAAAGGCAAATACCCAGAAGACCAGGATGTGTTTTGGGAGTGACAGAAGCAAGGATTTCTGTTAAACCTGGAACAAGGGTTTTGCGATAGGGTTGATGAAGCTTATCTTGCATAGCAGGATAGATCAAATCGGCATCTGGAGGAGACCTCGTAAGGGCAGTAGTAAGAACAGAAATACGCTGAAGATTGAAAATAGCATCTTTACGGGTGTACGCTGTAGGAAGGACATCACGAGATTTTGCAGTGGACAATTCGAAGTTAGGGATAATTGCAATGGCTTTGATCTCTTTAGCCCATCCATATTTAATATGATGGCCAATATTCATAGGTGGCTCGGGAGGAACTAATCCAGTATCTTTGCCACCAGCAGGTTCAGGAAGTACTTCTGCCAGAGGAATTTCAATTCTTTCTAAATCCGCAGCGCTAAGTTCACGTAAATAAGAACCTACGAATCCGCCCATCATAGCAGCAGTAATATTATCAGGATGTCTTTCAATCATTAAGCAATAATCAAGCATTCTTTGTTTAGAGAAACCCAGCTTTCCGACTTCATTACCCAGAATAACACCTGCTACAACGGCAGCACCAGACGAACCAAGACCTCTACCAAGTGGAATTGGGTTATTAACATGAACGTGCGTACCAGTAGGGAAAGAACGAATACCATTACATCTTAAAACGTATAGCGCAGTACGAGTGATTAGATTAGAATCAGCAATAAGCGGAACATTAGCAGCACCCTCTCCTTCATAAGTGATTTTACAGTTATGAGGGTCATCCCACGAATTCGAGGGATCAATCGTGACATCTAATTTAAGGTATAAAGATAAGGAGATTCCAAGAACATCAAAACCTGGTCCGATATTTGCCGATGAAGCAGGAACTGAAATGGTGAAAGAACGAGTCATTTAAGAGATGAATCGGAGAATTGCAAGATGCTGGGCAACGAGTGATGATGGCGTGAATGGTGCGTGAGATCATCGAATCAGTCATATTTATCAAGGCCTGATTCAGCCGTACCAACTGAGACCTTGCAGGGCTCTTGCAAGTGACAAGAGAATAGGGGATGAAAGGAGTTTAATAGCTAGATATCAGCGAGAGATCAGCGTGATGTGTAACAGTGTTCTTTATGTTCATCGAATTTTTACTTCTTCACAGGAGACTTTAAGTGCCACGGATTAGTCATACTGAGAATATTCAGTCTAACAGTTTTATTATTGAAGATTAGGCCATTAATTAGTCGACAGCCAACATAAGAAGCTCGTGGTATTTGAGCTCAAGTAATATACAAATATATCTAATTATTTTGTTAAACGGTTATGTATTCGTTGTATTCAATCCCTGTGTTGTGGGATCGACAAAAGATAATGCACAATGCACGGCCTTTCTAAATCCAGATAAGAAAACAGTGATAAGATAAAATGTTGATAGAGTGACCTCTTTCTAAAAGCAAAATACTGGAATGCGAATTAGAGTACATATAACCCAGGGAAATTTTATACTCAGCTCATTTGAAGGCTATCACTATTAAAACGTAAATATACGTTGAGATGACATTAATAGCAGTAAGGATAGTAATTGAATATCCGAAACTGGTTCATATAGAATATTTAACTATTCCATTGATCTCTATTCTCTGTCTTCTAAGTTTCCGTACTGGCTGACGACTAGTACCCTTTTCTAATGGCCAAATTATCATACAGCATTGTCCGTTGAGTTCTTTTGATTTATAACGAAAGATCTAGACCCTTACTGCGGCATAAGCCGCATCTTATATGCATGAAATTTCACAGAAGTCAGTCCAGCCCAAAGACTGAAGGCAAGAATCTGATCAACCTCATTGTTAGAAAGACATTAGCCATATATCTGTAAAATGCAATCTGTCAGTAGAAAGATGTTGAAATCGGCGAGGGCCTCCAAATGGGCCTCTAAATGTTTGACCAATGTCAGAAAGTACACCACAAGCACACGGTCTGCATTCTCCGATTTCTCCTTAACAACTCTTCCAAATGGAATTCGTGTTACAACAAATCCAATCCCTGGTCATTTTTCGGCCATGGGACTGTATATCCACGCTGGCTCAAGATTTGAATCACCCAAGTTTTCAGGAGTATCTCACATTGTTGATAGATTGGCATTTAAATCAACTGCCACTCGATCTTCTCAAGATATGGAAGAACAATTACAAGAATTAGGTGGTAACTATATGTGTGCTTCCTCAAGAGAGACTCTTATGTATCAAGCATCTGTATTTAATGACCATTCTGAACAAATGTTTGAATTATTAGCAGATACTGTTAAGAACCCCATAATAACGGAAGAGGAAGTTCTTCAACAATTGGATACTGCTGCGTATGAAATTTATGAAATTTGGCAAAAACCAGAATTAATTTTACCCGAAGTTTCTCATATGACTGCCTTCACAGGCGGCTTGGGAAATCCATTATTGTGTCCCGAAGAACGATTATCATCAATTAACACTGATTTAGTACGAGAATATAGGAGTACTTTTTATCAACCAGATCGTATTGTTGCTGCATTCGTTGGAGTATCACATGAAAAAGCTGTAGAACTTGTCACTAAATATCTTGGGGATCTAAAACCTGCTAGTTCTCATAATTCCATTGATGCACAACCAAGTATTTATACTGGAGGGGAGCAAATTCTTCCTCTTCCAGAACCAATAGGTAATCTTCCTCAATTTTACCAGTTACACGTTCTGTATAGGGGTGTATCAATAGCTGATGATGATGTTTATGCTCTTGCCGCTCTTCAAACTTTACTTGGAGGTGGAGGTTCATTTTCCGCTGGAGGTCCTGGTAAAGGAATGTACTCTCGTCTTTATACAGATGTCCTTAACCGTTATGGATACATTGAAAGCTGTCTTGGAATCAATCATTCCTATTCCGATGATGGTCTATTTGGTATTTCCGCCTCTTGCATCCCTAACGCTGCCCCTTATATGTCTCAAGTCATTGGTCTTCAGTTGGCAATGCTCATGACCAGTGGCCAAGGCGCCCTTAATTACACAGAAGTTGAAAGAGCCAAAAAGCAACTCCGTAGTTCTGTTCTTATGAACCTTGAATCCAAAATGGTAGAACTCGAAGATCTTGGCCGACAAATCCAGCTTAACAACAAGAAGGTGCCTGTTTCTGAAATGGTGCAAAAAATCGATGCCCTTACTCCCGCCGATCTTCGTCGCGTCGCTGAACGTGTCCTCACTTCAAGCCCTCCCACAATCGTAATGCAGGGTGCTTCCCGTGAAGCTTTCGGCGATGTCCAAGATGTCCTTAAACGGTACGGCCTAGGAGGCGAAGTCGTACAACCTTCGCCTTCCAAGACCTCCTGGTGGAAAGAATAGTCTTCCCTCCTTGTCTTTGAATCCAGCGAGTGGGTTGTGCCTGGGCCCGGTGCTCCTCTCACTCTCGATTTTCTTTCCATCTGTATATAATAGATTCTTCATCCTGTCTCATAGAATACCCGAATATAAAAATCTATCTAAATATTCAGCTAGAAACAACCTGCGAAGGGAGTTTGAAGAGGATGCTGTTACTTGTTAAGGGAGCATGAAGCCATGCTACAATCAAGCGTGGTCATATTAACACATGTTAAGACGAGTACGAACCCTGTTTACTGATATATAAACATAGATTTTTGTTGCCTTGAAAAGTAATTTCGAAAATATAGTTCCAACCGATATTCAGACTACTGCGGAGGCAGTCTTCAAAGAACTATAAGGCTGGTATGACTCCACATTCGTTAAACTTCAATCAGCTAATCGAATAACATTGTGAAATCTATTATGTGTCAGTGTGCTACATGTGTATTGTTATATAAATGAACGCAAATACCTAAATTACGTAGCAACGACCAAGCAGCGTTTATTCTTCATACCCCATAGCCATTGCAATGGAACTATATCACTCAAAGAACCAATTTTCTTTCTCATCAATGTATCCTCCGGTCTAAATCCAGTTTGGTTGGCCAACAAGACAATCCGAGCTTTTTATCTATTGCTCTACAGATATCAACTAAACATCGGCATATCTTCTGATTTAGTAACAAATCTTCTAAGTATAACTCTACACCGTATATAAAGACTTTTGTAGGCTTAACAAGCAATAGAGATACCGTAGCTGTTAATAAATCTTCTGTATTACAGAAAATAATTCATATTACTAAATCCTCGAGCCCCCTCGTCTTGCTTGAGTTAGTTCCATACCCGCGCGCTTAGGCGTCAGTTACCGAACTGGTTGTGAGTTGCCAAAATTGCGAAAGGAACTTTAGAACAGCGTGGTAATGCTCCGAATATTCTTCAAATGTTATAATGAATGAAAGGGATAATGAGATACATAATCCATTTATCGCTGTTCATTTAGGTGCCGGAAGGCATAGTAAATTAAAGGAGTCTCAGTATACAAAATTGTGCCGAATTGCATGTCAAGTAGGGATGAATATGCTTGTAGTATCAGCAGATTCTCGAGAAGTCTGTGAAGCTGTTTGTAAGATTCTCGAAGACTCACCATTGACCAATGCTGGAACTGGTTCCAATCTCAATTCCCAAGGAGTGGTGGAATGCGACGCTTCACTGATTGATTCACAGTCTATGGTAGGGACAGGAGTCGCTGCTTTAACAGGAGTAAAAAATCCTATTTCAGTTGCAAAGGCTCTTGGAGACGATATTATTGGGAAGTCAGATAAAGACTATCATACTAAATTGGGTATTTCTAAACCGGCTTTTCTTTGTGGGTCCGGGGCTTATCGTTACGCTATGGAAACCGACTGTGAATTAATAAAGCCAGAAGATCAGGTAATATCAAGCACAAAAAAAGGGTTTGAAAAATGGACAAAAATGAAACATAGCCTTCTGTCTGATAGCAGAGAAAGAAGTGAAATTCTGAATGATACTGTCGGTGTCATATGTGGGGATAAGTGTGGAAACATATCGATTTGCTCTAGTTCAGGTGGAAATTCTCTCAAGCAACCTGGTAGAATTGGACCAGCGGCATTAATTGGCACTGGTACTGCTATCAAAAAACAGAATAAGGGAAGCTCTAAAAAGATAATTGCTTGCTGTTCTACTGGTCATGGAGACGACATAATCACAATTAAATTGTCTAATTTAGTCTGTGACACTCTCCTATCGACCTCTGATAATGAAGATGAATTAATTAACAATCTATTTAAAAGTCTACCTAATCAATTCCCATATCTTCAAGCAAATCCATTATATCTTGGCTTTCTTGGAATACTATACGATTACGATTCTTTCAAAAATGGCGCAAATATTCTCCTCAATTTCGCTCATACCACTGAATCTATGATTGTAGGCTATGCATCGTCGGTGAAACCCATGCCTACCGTTATCAAATCATATAATCATCGGGTAGGAGCAGTTTGCGTCGGGGGCACTTTACTGTCTTAATATAAATTTATCCCCACACCGACCTAGTCTTTGTATAATTTTTTGCGGCCATACCTAATACCCACCTCCCTATATTTGTAGACCTTCACATGAAATCTTATTTATAAAATAGTTATTAATCTTGTATCAAGACTAATACAGCATTCTATTTGACCTATAACTTACAAGTTTCCCTTAATAGATCATCTACTAATATTACGCGAAACCGCCGCGGCTAAGAATAATTTAATTTAAATTCTGCAGCTAACACATTCAGCCAACCAAACATTTTTCCCAGCCACCTTTCCTTGCACGTGAATATAGATTTTATTTTTGATCTCTCTTTTAACGCGTGATACTCGCTCGATATTCAAACGCCAGTTCAGCCAGTTCTATTTTACACTTTATCTATCCAGTCTTCCTTTCAATGGCGGTTGATATTCTACCTATAATCTTTCAAGGAGTATTTTTTAATAGTGAGGCAGTATTTGCCTATTGAAGCGGCCGACAAAGCTAAATCCTCGTACTCTTTTGACTTATTTATTTTTGATAAAAGTTAGCAAACTGAAGAATATTTTAAGAATTATACTATTAGTTCTTTTTTGCATTTAAAATGACTGCTATCTTCTCCTTTGATGAGAGTGAATATGTTGACGCAACAGGGGATTCAGCAGACTTTCAAGGTAGACCAAGAAACCATTCCCAAAGTTCACAGAATTTTGTACTTTTAGACGATGATGATGATACTGTTGTAACCCAAAATCAAGATGATCTTACTATCCAATTTACCAAAGTAAGAATTAGTGGTGCGCCACCTTTCTCTTCTTCTTCTAGTTCGGTTGGCTCAGATGATGATACTCTTTCCGAACTTTCCAGTCGTTCTCAACCTATATCTGTCACTCCTAGCAAGTTGACTGCTTCGCTTGCACTGGGCAAGGAACAACTTTTAACACCGACTGGTACCAGCTACTCTAGGCTTGGCAAGTCATATGAAGTTGGCATTGATGAAACCTATGTATCGAGCTTTGCTGCTGCTGAGTCAAGGAAAATGAAACCCGATGATTTTGAACCTCTTAAGATACTTGGCCAGGGTGCTTATGGTAAAGTTCTACTAGTACGCGAAAAGGCTACAGGTCAACTTTATGCTCAAAAGCAACTAAAGAAGGCTTCAATGGTAATTGAAGATAAGAAAATCGAACAGACGAAATCTGAACGATCTATTTTAGAATCTGTTCGTCACCATTATATTGTTCGATTGTTCTACGCTTTACAAGATCATCATAAATTATATTTGATTCTTGAGTATGCTCAAGGAGGCGAGCTTTTCACCCATTTAGCTTCAGAAAAGATGTTTTCTGAAGATGTTGCCTCATTCTACGTTGCTGAAATGGTGTTGGCGTTACATCATTTGCATGCCAATGTTGGCGTCGTTTATAGAGACTTGAAGCCCGAGAATTGCCTTCTAGATGCTGATGGCCATTTAGTATTGACAGATTTTGGATTGAGCAAAGTTGCTGAAGATGGATCTACCTGTAATTCACTTTTAGGTACCCCTGAGTATATGGCTCCAGAAATTTTATTGGGTAAGGAGTATGATTATTCAGTTGATTGGTGGTCTCTTGGTGCAGTATGTTACGATTTGATGACCGGAAGTCCACCATTTACTGGAAATAACCACCAAAAGATTATTGATAAAATCACAAAGTCCAAACTTAACTTGCCATATTATCTATCGGCGGATGCAAAAGATTTTCTCACTCGTCTGCTTCGTAAGGACCCTCGTCGTCGCTTAGGTTATAAAGATATTGATGTGATTAAAAAGCATCGATATTTTCGGAAAACGGATTGGAAAAAGTTAGAAGTACGTCATCCCGATATTGTGCCTCCTATCATTCCAATTATCACCAACCCTGTTCTGGCGGAGAACTTTTCGTCTGAATTTCTTGAAATGGCTTTGACTCCAGATCATCATTATCATGGGGCTCCAGTACCAGTTGGATCAGGATTATTTCAAGGTTTCTCATATACTGCTAGTCAAAGTTTTATTGACAGTGCTAGGATTTGAAGAAAATATTTGATCAACTAATGTTATAGAAAATGGTAATAGATTTATATAGATATTATAACTTACGATTGGTTTCTTTTTGTTTTGTTTTTGTTTGACTATCTTACTTATAACTCCTAATTATTTATTTTTTATTAAATTTCGTATACTACAAATGGTCGATTAGACTTTTCGAGGACAGAGGCGGTATCTTCCCAGGGAACCTGAAAGAGACCCGAGTTAATCTTCGGGATATTAATAGGATCACAGATCCCTAATTCTTCTGCCTGCCTTAGCAGATCATCAATTGCAAGCTCTGTCGCCTTTACAATGTCTCCAGGAGGATCAACCTGTCCCCCGTAGCTACAACTGGTGAATAGACATGCAACGTAATTTTGCTTTATATCATCTGTTTGTGGAGGAATTAATAAACATTTTCCTAATAAGTTTTCACGCTTAGAAGCTTCCGAAGGATACTGAATGCAATGAGCATGATATATTTGATATGCAACAGGATAGTATTGTTTGAAGGCCGCTGCCACTCCTGATCCCCACCGACCTTGACAATTACAAGAATGACCTAGAATTGACCCTATAGGTGCGTTGAATAAGTTTCCTTGAACATATTGAAGCGAGTTTGAAGACATTGTCTATCAAATACCCTTCAATATAGTACTGGGTAATGGTAAATTAGTGTAAGTGTGTAGGTATATCTCTTTCTCCGTTCGGTCCAATCTTTAGATCTCTACATATATACATAGCCATAATAAATATAGCGGTGAAAAAGGGCGTTCGGCTTGTACAGGGGTAACCAAAACTACTATAGTCAGTCATTTTTCTATTGCAGGCCTCATAATACTCTGTCAGCCGTACTTGCTCTTTCTAAATCTATATTGTATATAACACTCACATCACGCGCCACTTATATATGCCAGTAGGATAAAAGGATTTTAGATACTAATGAAATCTGCGCCCGATTAATTCTGCGAAAATGTAAATCAGTTTGCGGTAGCTTGAGACAGCGAACAATAATCGTCCTTTAAAGAAAGGTAGAGAGAGAATAAAATTTCACCGCTTTCTAGGATGAGGTCGATTATTATTATAGTAGGTAGTAAAATGAATTGTGGAAGGGGACTTAAGTGAGCGTCTGTTTTACTGTATTTTTCAAATTTTTGCTAATATCCTGTGTGAGTTCCTGCTATAGCTGCATATATATAAATGACAATAGATTGAAATATGTATGCATCTAGTGTATTTTTGTGTCGCGCTGGTAGAACTTACTATATAACAATTGAATTGTAGACTAATCGACTATAAATTCCATTCATTATTATATTATGTAAGGCAAAAAAAATATACACGAATTACATAAATCCAATGTCAATAACCAATGAAACAAACAATTTGAAAACTATAAAAAAAATGCCCAAACATAGTAATTAAATAAGTAATAACTATACTATAATAGTAACAAAAAGATATATATACTGATTCGTCCCGTCGACTTCCAGTTTTTACATACATATAGACTGTACAGCACGTTGGAGGAAGATTTGTAGTGAAATCGAGAGAAAATGTAAACTTGGAAGACTACAGACAGATCTTGATTTATATATATAAATGCAGTGTAGGCGTTTAATAGTTTGTAGTTAAATTTAAAATTATTTCATATATATATTAAATTAATTAGTTTGGCAGCCTATTATTTAGTATTATAATAAGAAATGTGGCGCATCTAAAAATTCTCCTCTTACTAGACTGGCAATTAATATAAAATAAAAAATAAAAAAAATAGAACATTTCAAGATCGCACACCATTGATATGTGTGTGTGCTTCACAGTGTGGCATTCCAATAGCCGTTATATAATATAAAATCATTAGGGCATGCTTAACTTTTCTTAAATAAATAAAAAAAATGAGAAAATAACTAGATATTCGTTAATTTTACATATTTACACTAATAATAATTGTAATCATAATATACTTTAAAAATCAACCTTATAAATCGAAGATAGCAATATAATATAATAATATTATATATTAAATTAAAACATTCTAAAACATGAAGAATTATAATATTTTTTCTCTATATAAATTATATTTCGATTTATATATATAAGCTACGGACTGAATAATAATAGGGATATTATTGTACGACTACAAGTTAGCCATACCAATAATAATACCACTGAATAGTACTAATGTTTATAAAATAACGCCTTCCTGTATAATTATTTCTTATTGTTGCTCTGTGATAAATGCAGGTGTCTCACTGTCAATATTTGATGTGAAATAAAATAAAAATGAAAAGGACGCTCAGCTCAATAAGAAAAAATGGCTCTCAGGTTAATTATATATTAGAAATTATAGTATACAAATTAGTAAACCTTACGTGTAACGATAATAAAAGATTTGGGCCCACTTCATAAAATAGTAGCGGGTATTATTACACTACCATACATATCAATCAATTTTTAATGAGTGAAAGAAAAAAAGGACACAGCACTTTCTAAAATGAAAAACATTGCCCTGTATATAATAATATATATATATGTATATGATGTATCGGGATACTTATTACGCGTTGTATATATATACTTATATCATTAGAAGTCAAATAAAAAATTAAAATATATTACATAAAACTTATCTATTTATTGGGAGTAGCATACATGTACTACATATATTCAACAAATATTAATATTTTATTGTTATTATCCACAAAGAAATTGTACGAAAATATACACAACCTAGAAAATGCTGGTCGTAGCCAGTCATTATTAAATAAAACCCATTATTTATATATATGTTCGCAACTTCTGATTGGTTATTTTTATTACTGAAATTGTATTATTTGTCTCATTAATAATAACAATAATAAAAGAAGCGCATGAGATTGTGTCCAGACATCCCGTCACTGGAGTTTTAGATTTTTTTTTAAAAACATGGAAACATTTGCTATTTTACTAAGAAGGGTATATCATCCACAATATGCTAGATAGAGCCACAAATGAACCTACCATCTATCTGTATTCATAGCTTATCATGGTCACGACCAGACAGGTAAATAGGCTGAACAAATTTATATTTTCATGTGAACGAGATATCTAAGAGTCAGTTTAGCGGTATTAATTATCTGATTGCGAGTTCCAAACATATAAAATATATATGTAATAATATGTAATAATAATAACTGGCTAGCAAGTAAATGTGTTGATACATGTACCACCGTAGATTTTTCATAATCAAATTCCCTGTTGCGGATATATATATTATCAAATGAAAACTTTCTCTATCAGCAGTTTGGTAATAGTTTGGAAGTAATGGATATTATTTTAACGGACCAGTTATTTCCAACAATAGATAATATGATTTATCTCTGAAGCTATATAGGTGTGTGTATACGTATGTATATTATTAATTTAATGTCGACCTAATAAATTTAATTTGAATATTCACTTTTACTGAGCAGTTTTATAGTACCTGCTTCGGTCATTTCCGCGAGGAATATATTATATAATTCACATCTGCAAATCTATTATAATTTTAGTTTTGTTGTAGTATTGCTAATTCATTTTTTTATATCTTTACACGTTTGACATTCGCGCAGCGGCAACTGTTGTACAGAAGGAAACCACTACTACTAATAATACTACAACTACTTGAAACGGATCATCCGGGTACAATTATGAGAAGGCTTTTTAATAAACAGAATCCTTAGAATAATAATTAGAATGCATCTATAGCATTTAATAACAATAGCATATATATAATATGTAAAATAATAATATATAAAACATTATTTGCAATAGCAAGAAATATAACTTAAATTTTCATTTCCCTTGGAGGCTGAAAATCAGGTAGATGTGATTTCGTTAAAGCAGACGAAAAAATCATTTTGAAGCTTATCTTTATTTAATATAAATGATAATAATAATATGAGAGACAATGTCTAGAGCTAAGCCAATTCAATAATTACATCGTGTACATATAATAAATTATCAATTCCCGCCAATTGTTTATTCACTATAAACCTGATACATATTTCTATATAACCTGCAAGAAACTTCTTGAGAGATTAATATACGGTATATCACAAAACAAATGTGTTAAAAATTGATTAATTAATAATGTGTCCTTTTTTATTCGTCCGCCGTTTGTTTAAGTTTCTAGATTCACCATATTATTTATTTGACTCATGCTATTAAAATACAAAATATTATTATTATAATATACTTATTTTATATTGTACGCGTATTGGAAAGGCCACACTTGTCGTATATGTGTATACATGTTAATGAGGTCCAATTATTTTTCATCTATTTACCATAAAATACTCAATGTATATATATATATCTCTGACTAGTCGAATTGAATTGACCGAGTTATTTATTATTGTTACTCTCTCATTCTGCTAGGAATAACCGTTACGGTAAAATTATTATGTCCGTCCTCTCATACTTCTAAACATTAACAAAGGCTACGCGAAGTTTACGTTTGGAAGTAATAGCTGGAAGAGAGTTGAGGGCAAATAAAGAGCAGCATATTAGGTGGTTTAAACTTTTTCGCCATAAGATTCATTCACAACACACTTCTTTGGCTCTGATCAATGGTTAATATAATAAACTAGTTACTGTATTATTGATAGATTGCAGTACTTATTGCTCTAGCTTTTTTATTTAATTTTAGTGGTGGTAACCATACAGAATGGGGAGACGGAATTTGGTTGGAAATCTATTGGCTGAAAGGTTCCATTCGAAGATTATGATTAACGGCAGTGGACAAGTCCGAGAAAACGGAGGGGGTAATCCACGGTTCCAGACAGTACTCACAGTGTGTGATATATGGTATGGCGCGCCGTCTTATTATTGTCGCGAGGGAGCAAATGACACGAAGAGAGGCAATAATATCTAATCGCGCGCTGGATATCTCTAATTAGCTATTTCTGAGTCATTTATATTTATTGTACGTCTTCACTCGATGACACAGCCCTTCTCCAGACCACACCGCTCACTAAGGCGCGAATACTAAAAGATTCCATGGATATGCTGCCATTAGGGAGATGGATGGAATCTACATATAAGAATATAGCTATCTCTAGGAAAATCAGCTAAATTTGTCTGATTTTAAGGACGTATTTAGGGTATAGGTAGCATACATAACCAAAAGCCCGAAGCATATTGATAAGAGAAAATAAAATATATAATGAAAAAGGGATTATCGGACACTATCCTACATCAATTACAATGCAAATGAAAAAAAATTATTTAATACTATAGAGCCCTATCCAGGATCACATAAATAACAGCAGTATAATCAATCACATAATACATATTGTAATTCAATATTTTATCGGTGGCGTGCTTTAAAATATAACTATCCAAAGATGATTTTTGAAATCTGCCGATCCTCAATCAAGGTTTCAATTATTCCTCATGGGGAAGCTGCTCTTGGTTCTGCTCTTGCAAATGGCAGCTGGTAAAGGCCTAGGCTCACTACTAACGGCCAACTATATGTATCGCTGGCTAAGAGAGCCTTATTCTATAAATAATTTAAACTGAAAGATTACTTATCTTTCTTGGTCGGTTTTTGCTTCCCGCTTATAGGATTGCCGCCTGATTAGGCGAGCTACTCTATTATTACTATGCAACAGCACTAATTAGCTTTTCGATGATAATATACTATCTATCTCATTGTCACTATGATGCAGAAATCCCGAAGTCGAGTTTCTGTAGCACACTTAATCGATTAGTCGTAAATTCACCGTATTTCTCTTCTATTCCCCACTGTTGACCCCAAGTTACTGTTAAAGGCATCCGAAATGTAGATCTGCCATTTTACTTATCTTATCGGAGAATTGGTAACCATTAAAATAGCAAGCCTTACCCACGTTCGTTCAAATATATAGCTGTACTTGATTCTATAAGTGACACATTATGGATCTAGGGGTAATTATAATTTTCAATTAACACCTTATTATTAATATTTTCTATAGAAATCGAGCTATTGGATAGACAATCAGTTGCCCCAATTCAAACTTTCTAGGTTATGATATTTGTTTATTGTATACCGTCCATTCACTATGAAATTTGCGAAAAGGTTGGTTTGTCTGCATATCTGAAATAGAATCTCCATACAATATAGTTTGATTAGATCAGGCTAATCTTTTACTAACTTTAAATCTACTTAGTTTACAAAGGAATCAAGTTCCAGAGTGGAGGTAAGATGGCTGGCATTTATTGTTGGGCGGGCTAATGGGTTCTCTGTATATCAATTCTACTTCAGAAAGTGGCCAAGAGCTACATATTCGGGCAGAGCCTGAACGCCGAAGGCTAAGCTAGGGAGTTTATCTAACGTATCAAAGCCTTTCATACCTCAATTATAAAGAATTGAAGAAAATTATCAAGCAAATTAGCGAATCTAGAGATGAATCAGAAGGGGCATTGAATAGCTCATTGTCAATTAGTTCGTTAACTTCCAGCTTATCCGAGACAGCTTTGGCACCATTTTTCTTCGCCTTAGATAGGAATGCCGAATCAGTTGACTCATTCTTCAATTCCAAATTCGCTGAATATTGCCGACGACTCAAGCATGTTGAAGAGAGATATTCACCGAATTCACTAGACCCCCGGTCTGTCGATTTGGAGGAAATGGAAGATTTAATGGGTGTGTTGGTTGAACTGCGTAGTCAATTTCGTAAATTACAGTGGTATGCAGAGGTCAATAAAAGAGGTTTTATCAAAATTCTTAAAAAGTTTGATAAAAAGATTGGGACTCATACACAAATGAAATATTTAACTTCCAGAATTTCTATCTTACCGTTTGCAAATGGTGGACTGATCGCTGACAAGCTGGCTGATGTTAACAAGTATCTTACTAAAATCTCTCCAATGGTTTCTTCTAAGAATAAAGAGACTACTGAAACGCAAGATATTTCTGATAAATATGATGACTTTTTATCAATTCCTTCCAAAAGTAGTGGAAATACATCGGATAGTGGGACCATTGGTGATATGAAGGTTGCAATTACAACTGACGACTTCCAAGCTCTAGAAGGCCTTTTTGCGGAATTTCCTTCTGTAAGTCAAAAAGCGCTGTTATCCTTGTTGTTCAAAGCCATCTCTATTAATGCCACTGGCTCTATCAAAGTTTTATTAACCCATATTGATACATTAAATGAACCTGCAGAACTTAACGGTAGAAATGTTATTCACCGATTGATTATTAATCATGGGCGTAAGAAAAATACTGGAAGCAATTCGAACCAGGGTCCTTCTGATCCCACGCAAGCAGGATCAGCAGGACATCACAGTGTGAACTTCCTTCATCCTGCTGTCGTGCCACATGCGGCAACAAATCTTATGAAACCACTTGGAAGTGATGGAGAGAATTCCACAGATGATGAAACAGTACTTGACTTCTTTCTCAGTTGCCTTAATGATGTACAACGTCCATCAATTATTGCGCGTGATCATCATAACCGTACGCCGCTACATTATTCTGCCCATTATGGTCTCAAGCTTATGACTTCTAGATTATTGAAGTATATGCAGAAATGGAATCTTTTGACAACTAGCATTATTGAAAAAGAATGGAGGGATAGCGAAGATATCACGCCTATTCAATTATCAGTTGCTGGTAACCACCCTAAAACTACTAAGGTGCTTTTGGAAGTTATCACCTCAGATTCTGCTGTCATCAACCAACTGAGCGAGGATCTGTTGCCTGTGGCTTCTCAGCTTGGGTCTAAGCAATTACTTGAAGTCTTACTGGACTATGGGTTGAATATTAATTTTACTACGAACAAGCTCAACAATGAAACTTCCTTATTCATTTGCTCAAAGCTCAATCATGTCGAAGCAGTCCGATATTTAGTTAGTAAACATGCTGATACTGAGATTAGCGAGCACACTTACGGATGGACACCTATTTTTGTTGCTGCAGTAGACGGGCTTCGTGATATTGTCAGTATTCTACTCGCTGGCGGTAGTAGAATCGATATTGTAGATGGTTCGGGTTGGAATGCAATGGAACATGCCTGCTTGAGAGGCCATCTTGATTTGGTTGATGTTTTACAGCCTCCTATTAATTTCAAGCCTCTGTTTAATAACACTGAACACAATGTTTCTGATAGTGATATATCTACCGCAACCGTAGCTGCCTCAATTAAATCTGGCAAAAATTTGGCCCCTGAGTCCTCTTCGTCGATAATTGACCCTATCAAGACTTTTGGTCATAGATACCTTAGGGATAAGTCCATGGTTCTGGTTACTATTGGAACTGCCGACTTAAGACAGATGACCAACCCAGTTCAGCTTGATCGGGTCCCCTATTCGAAAGCTCATTCCACTCAACTTGATACTGCCTTGTCTTTAATAGTAACTGCGGGTGACTGTATTGGAGAGCCGGTAGTTGTCGATTTGCCAATTCCTGATTATGGATTGTCTACCGAGCCCTTGTCATTTTATACTGATGATATTGAAAAGGTAAAACTGTATTTTGATTTAGTTCCAACTTATTCTGGAAATCAGAAAAGAGTTCTTGGCCGTGGGGTAGCTTTGTTATCTAGTATTTATACTCCTATTGGTCAGAGAAAAAGAAGCTTACATCAAACTGTTACTTTGCCGATCGTGGAGTCGGAAACCTTAGAAGTTCTAGGTACTGTCAAATTTGAATTCTTAATTGTAACACCATTTCATCACCCTAATATGGGCATTGAAAAGTCTGCTACTTATTGGAAATCCTTGATTACCACTCGTGTTATTGGTCATCGTGGATTGGGCAAAAACACAAACAAGAAAAGTTTGCAATTGGGAGAAAATACTATTGAATCATTTATTCAAGCAGCTAATTTAGGAGCTAGTTATGTCGAATTTGATGTTCAATTGACCAAGGATCATGTTCCAGTTATCTACCATGATTTCTTGGTTGGAGAGACTGGTATTGATGTTCCAATGCATTCACTTACATTGGATCAGTTTATGGATGCCGCGCGACCAAAGGTAGTACCTTCGACGAAATCTCCAGTAGGAGGTGGCTCGGCTAGGGTGCCCTCGCCTGATGGCAGACCACCAAGGCAGCGATCTCAATCCGTGTTCGTGACGGGATCAGGAGAGAGGGAGGATGAGTTTGATGAGATGAGTGAACGAATGAAACACACTAGAGACTTTAAATTAAAAGGATTCAAGGGAAATTTCAGAGGTCATAGTATCCAATCCCCTTTCACTACGCTAGTTGAAGCTTTCAGAACATTACCGAAAGGTGTAGGATTTAATATTGAATGTAAATACCCCATGCTCGATGAAAGCGAAGCTGAAGATATGGAAGGTTTTGCATTCGAATTGAACTTGTGGTGTGATACTGTTTTGAAATGTGTTTATGATAATGCTGATGGAAGAGATATTATTTTCTCAAGTTTCCATCCTGATATTTGTCTGATGCTTTCATTAAAACAGCCATCGATTCCGATATTATTTTTAACAGAATCTGGTACTGCTCCAATGGCTGATATTCGAGCTTCAAGTTTGCAAGAAGGAATACGATTTGCCAAAAGATGGAACCTTTTAGGGATTGTATCAGAATGCACCCCTTTGATTAAATGCCCTCGTTTGGTCAATGTAGTCAAAGCATCTGGATTAGTCTGCGTTACATATGGAACAGCTAATAATGATCCTGTTAATGCTCGTCTTCAAATGAAAAGCGGGGTCGACGCCGTCATTGTGGATTCTGTTTTAGCAGTTCGTAAAGGACTTACTACTGAGGAAGTCCTATCGGAAGCGAGTTTGTCGGAAAATGCTTCAATGCCAATTCTTTTGGAATAAGCTCGCGTATAGGGTTGTTTATAAATTACAGACGACTCTGCATTGTCCCTGAATGTATATATCGCAAAGTTGAAGAGAGTTATATTTATTAAGTTTTATAAATTAGCAATATATATTTTAACGGTGAATATTCTCTAGCATAATGTTTATTTCGATATTAACAAATAGAGCCTGGAATTAAAGTGAGTAGCTTAGTCTGCAGAAGAATACCTTGCTTAACAAAAGCATTCCTTACTTCAATAAATCTTTAGGATTAAAATCATTTAATTACTACGAAATAGAGAGATAATAAAAGGGCATTAAGAAGAACGAACACCAATTATAACGAATGGGGCGACACTAAATTATGACTTCTCATAAGCAGGAGGAGCCGAAGGAGCAGCTGGAGGGGCAGCTGGAGGAGCACTACTAGAGGGGGTAACTGATGTACCACTACCCTCACCTTGTTGCTGTTGCTTGAGAGTAGCAAGACGACGAGCTTCGGCATGGACATCAGCCGCATTTTTGACAATATCAGAATAATAAGAACGAACTTTGGAACCAGTAGGAGTTTTTAAAGCTTGGTCCAAGTATTTGGATACCTTAGCATGGCCATGCCAGAAGGAATCAGAAATACCATAGGCCTTGTCAGTAGCCTCAGCTTTGTCTTGAATGTGATATTTCTTATCCAAATCAGTTACAAAACTAGTAAATCGATTAGAAATTCCATGTTTCTGGTCAAGTTCCAATCCACTAGCAATTACTTTATCACCCAAAATATATCCATGACTGAGGTACTCAGCAAGGATAACTGCACGAGGTTTATATTCCTGACCAATATCGTCTTCATTGCCATTTGCATTGCTAGCCTCACTTTGATGAGCTAAAGAGTCTTTCTCACTAGCAGCAAGCGCATCAGAGGAGGCCTCCACAGTTACTCTACTTCCTGCCAATTCAGAATCAGTTAAAAGGATGGCGGTTTTAATTGCAGCGGGTCTAGCAAATTCGACAGTGGCTGTTTTTGTTTGGCCATCTGATGATTGAACTAGTGAGACACTGTTGACCTTACCACAGAAGCTGAAGAAATCGCTGACTTGAGCTTCAGTTGTAGAGGAACCAAGTCCTTTAACAGTAATAGCACTATGGGAAGAAGACATTGTGTATTTTTTCAATTAATTGTGGAATTTAATTATAATAAGAGAAAGAGGGGGATCCTATCGGGATATATATATGAGGCCAGGCGTTTCGTTGTTAATCGGCGCCGCACGTGGGACCCATAATGCGCATGCGCAATCAAGGGTCCAAAATTTCACATGCATTTTTTAAATAGGCGGCTGAGTGATTTGTGGTCATTCTAATCGAGACAGCAACCTTATGTGAAGGCAAAATCTCTAGTTGCCACTCACTAGTTTGTGTTGAAATCAATGCTGTCTTAAAAGAGAAGCAAATATTAAGAATAGAAATTGAGTAAAAGAAAAGCTCAAGCCCTCTGAGCCGAATATGCTGCACGTCAGATTACATAGCCCGGTCTTGCCCCTGCGTCAGTTCCAAGCGGAACGTAATCAATTAATTAATGGAGGAATTTAGTATTTACCGTGTCAATTTTAATCTCCATACGTCAGCTAATGGTGGATAATGAATTTTCAATCAGTGCTAGTGCTAGTTGTTGATGTGTCAGATCAATGACTGAACCTTACAGGCCAGGCCACAACCTTCTTTGCTGTGTTTCGTCCATTATGCGGAGATTATATGCCCTATTCATCCCACATAATAGTTATGATGACTTTTCACCATTGGAAAGTCACTCCCAAATACTAAGACCAAATGAAGTGTCGATTCTGCATTTCGA
Organism: Sugiyamaella novakii; assembly: GCA_030575175.1. NCBI lineage: Eukaryota > Fungi > Ascomycota > Dipodascomycetes > Dipodascales > Trichomonascaceae > Sugiyamaella > Sugiyamaella novakii. The sequence continues at coordinate 88,036 of JAJMIH010000015.1, forward strand.
AACATTAAAGCAAGTAGAACAACTATGAACATAAAGCAGACGAATATTAGTGGCAACACTTTTCTGGCGAACGATTTCAACACCTTTGGTTTTGAACTGTAATGGCGATCTTCAAACGGGAAAAATTTTAATATAAAATCTGATATCACAGTTGTGCAGTTCATTTTCATTATCTATTATGAATACTTCGGTAAGTGCCTGATATTTAAATAATTTATAATAATTGGACTAGTATTTACATATTGCTGTATCTGGTAGATAAAACATTAGATTCGTTATCGTGCGTCGAGAGATATTCAACTTGTTGGGAGCTGGCTATCTCTTGCATATCAATGGCCGGAAGGACAACACTAGCAGTAGTAGACCAATTCATTTGTTGATGCGAGAAAGAAATGCCAAGCAAGGTGGGTAATTCGTTGGTCTGCGACAAAGAGCTTTAGGAGGAAACTAGGAATATATTTGTTGGAGAATAAGAATCTTATTGCGACGGAATGTTATTAAACGGCCAATCAGAGTTTTATAAAGTTTTGATTCTAATACTAAAACGGTTTATAAACTTGGCCTATCCTAAGCCTTCATATAAATAATGTTTTATGTGTGCGTTGTACCACATAATCGGTGAGCTTTTAGTTAAATAGATTAGGAAGGACTTAAATACCAAATGTATCTGGGTTCGTGAGTTCTGCAGGGCGGATTACCTGGATATTTGCAAGAATGCAGTAGCTATTCGTTAGCGTTTTCAATATGGTTTCAGGCCTCCATCCACGTCCAATAACTACCTATCTAAATTACTTCGCGTCGGAATTCCTAGGGCTAGATAGGTTTCGTATATGCGGCTACAGATTATTATTCGTTCCGTGATTCTCAGGGGTATGATTCCTGCTTCTTAACAAGCACACTACTGTATCACCAAACATCGTTTATGAAAAATAATCCATAATTAATCAATTTGGTCTAAATAGAAAAGCAATCGGTTATTATTTATCACTCTAAACGCGTACCTCGCGATACAACTGACATCTTCTCCACTTACTACTACTATGTCAATCAAACCGATTGATATTGGCTCAGTTCATAAAATAACTTCCGGCCAGGTTATTGTAGATTTAGCTACTGTAGTTAAAGAATTGGTTGAGAATTCATTAGATGCGAATGCTAATCGAATCGAAGTGAAATTTAGAAATTATGGCTTAGATTCAATTGAAGTAATTGATAATGGTGATGGAATATCTAGTCAAGATTTTGAAAGTGTTGCTCGTAAACATTATACCTCGAAATTGCGAAATTTTGAAGACGTTGAAAAAGTCAAAACTTTAGGTTTTAGAGGTGAAGCAATGAGCTCATTATGTGCTCAAGCTGATGTATCATTAGTAACGTTGGGAGTCGGACAGGATGGTCCAGCCACGAAGCTAGTATTTGACCATTCTGGGGAAATTATCTCTAAGGCGAATGTACCTGGTCGTCAAGGAACTACTATCTCTATCAGCAAAATTTTTGAAATTACACCTGTTCGCAGGAAGTTTCTTGAAAAAAATTATAAACGCCAATTTGCAAAGGCTTTAGTGTTACTTCAGGAGTATGCAGTTATATCTAAAGGAGTGACTATTAGCTGTTCTCATATAATTGGGACCGGTAGTAATACTAAAAGTACGGTATTAGTGAGAAGCACTGGTATAAGTGTCAGGGATAATATCATTAGCGTCTTTGGAGCCAGTGCTATGAATGGGTTAGTGCCGTTTGATCTGAAGGTACAGTTCAGTTCGAAGTCCGTACTTAAAAACAAGGTTGACTCAAATTCCAGATTCACAGGATTTATTTCCGAAGCTGTCCATGGCAAGGGAAGAAATGCAACTGATAGACAATTATTTTTCATTAACTCCAGACCTTGTGTAATGCCTAGACTCGCAAAAGCAGCGAATGAGATATATCGTCAATTTAATAGCACTCAATTTCCATGCATTATTTGCAATTTAATTCTTGATCCGTTATACTTTGATATTAATGTATCACCAGATAAAAGAACTATTTTATTACACCAAGAAACAGTGCTAATAGAGTGTTTTAAAGAGCAATTATTGGAGTTTTTCGGATCTTCAGTTATTACTGTTCCAAGGAAGATAGAAAACCCATTGACTGGAACTCAATCGAAATTATCATATTTGGCGAATAGACTTAAATCTAAGGTAGATACAAAGGATGAAAACGAAGGAGAAGTTGATGAGAGCGATAGCGATAATGATAGTGACAGTGACAGTGCCAGCGAGAGCGACGAGCAGAGCGAAAGTGAGGGAGAGGATAATGTTGAGAAGGAAACAGAAAAAGCTGTGGTTGAGAACTTGGATGACCCCTCTATCGAGGCAGACACTGTTGTTTTTAGGCCAATTCAGAAAGAGTACACTATGAGCTATCAAACTGTAGAGCTACTCCAGGAAGATGAATTATTTGTAGAACAGGAGGAAGCCAACCAAGAATTAGAACAGGAAAGTATAATAGAATCACCTTTGGAGATCAATCAGGTTATTCAGGGAGGCAACGATGATAGAGAAAGTGCCGACATATCTGATAATGACAACTCTTACCCCGGAGTATTATCCACGCTTGATTCATCCTTTGTTTCAAGTCCTTTAGCGAATTCCAGAAAGAGAAGTAGATCCATGTCCGATGATGAACCGGATGTTTCTGATCAGTACGCAGTCTCGGAACCGAAATTAAAGCGAGGTATTGGTTCCTTGCCGCCATTGTCTTCCAATGAGACCCCTTCCGATGATGATAACTTAGAGTTAGAGAAAGATAGAGAAGTATCATCTGCTTCGCGGCCTGATACCCCAAGAACCCGATCCGCATTTCCTTCCACTTTAGGTAAGGACCAAACTTTACAATCTCCAGTTGCTATTGAAACATCGACTGACAATATATTAAGTGGGTGGAGTCGTGTTACTCACGCTCGTTCAGCATTAAAGGGATACAGCGCTAAAAGAAATAATAGATTGTCTATTAGTGCAGTCGAAATTGACGGAGACTTAGAAAAAATTGAAAGCAAATTAAGTATGACTATTAGTAAAGATGATTTTGGTTCCATGAAAGTTGTTGGTCAGTTTAATTTAGGCTTCATCATTGTATCTAAAGAAAATAGTGATGGTAAATCCGACTTATTTATCATTGATCAACATGCAAGTGATGAGAAAACGAATTTTGAAAGATTTCAAGAGGAAACAGTTTTACAGCATCAACCATTGATCGTCGCAAGGCAGTTGAACCTAACTGCCATCGAGGAATTAGTTCTCATTAAAAACCTCTCATTGCTTGAAAAGAACGGATTTTCTGTTGAAATTGATGAGACTGCTCTTCCCGGGAGTCAGTGTAAACTTACTTCCTTACCATTTAGTAAAACAACTGTTTTCGATGAGACAGATCTTAGCGAATTATTGCATTTAATTGGTGAATCACCGGGTAATCAATCTGTACGATGTTCAAAAGTTCGAGCGATGTTTGCGATGAGAGCATGCAGAAGTAGTATTATGGTCGGTCAGTCATTAAGTACTGCCATTATGGAAAGGGTTGTTAAAGGATTATCTAAACTAGATAAACCGTGGAGTTGTCCACACGGAAGACCAACATTAAGACATATATCTTCTATTGATCAATGGAGTGGTTATTACGAGGATATGATTTAACGATATAAAAATGCATTTACTATATATATTAATTAACTATTACGCGCGTAATACGAGTCGCTGTGCTCAGAAGAGCTAAATGCTCATCAGAACCATCATTAAGTTTTTTGTCGACTTCAGACAAAATCAATGAAATACTATTTTTCTGCGATGATGTGACATATTCATCATTAAGAAGTTTGTCATGAATCTGGCTGATTAACTGAGATGCACTCCAACCAGTGAAAATAATCTCTTCAACAGCTTTCTGTACCGAAGTAAAGACTTGATCAAAAGTCGCTTCTGTTCTACAAGCAGAAATCAATGCGTCCACAATGTCTTCAGGAACAGTTCCGGAAATTTCATTCACTGTTGATACTGTGACTTTATTATCAACTTCATCACTCATTTCAACATCATTTTCAGCATCGATCTTAGCACTAACAGGAAGACTATGGAGCCTGGAACATGATTGAAGAAGGGTGATGGATTTACGAAGATCACCATTAGAAGCATCTAAGAGTCTCTTTAAGGCGTCGTCATCATAACGAACATTTTCCTGATTGGCAATATATTGTAGTCTTTCAAAAGCGTTTGATTGATCAAGAGGCTTAAATCTGAATTTAGAACAACGTGACGCTAAAGGATCAATGATTCTCGTAACATAATTACAAACCAAACAGAATCTAGTTATTTTTGAATATGTTTCCATCGTTCTTCTTAGAGCCGATTGAGCATCACTTGTCATTGAATCAGCTTCATCCAAAATAATTATTTTATAAGGAGGACAGGGGTAGTTTCTTCGTTGAGCTTCAGTTGGAGCCGATACTACTGTTTTAGCAAAAGTTTTAATTTTCTCACGAACAATTGAGATGCCACGTTCATCGGATGCATTTAATTCTAAAACTCGACTTTTCATGAGTTCAGGGCCATAAAGTTCTTTAGCTAGCGCTAAGATTGTAGAAGTTTTACCAGTCCCTGGAGGGCCATAGAAGAGCATGTGAGGGAGATTGGCGGATTGAAGAGTCCTTTTTAATATGGAAACTGTGTGATCTTGAGCCGATATATCATTCAGATTTTTTGGGCGGCTTCCATCGTTAGTTTTAAGCGGTGTTAGTGATTACAAACGTTACTTTACTTACTACTTTTCGACCCAAGGGGCATTTTTAGGCTGTGGCGCAGAACTATCACCAGAAGCTCGACTTGAATTCTGTTCTCTTTTCTTAAAAAATGACATTTTAGGTTGATTCTGGTGAGGTGAATACGAAGGTAGTATTAATTTACCTGACGCGTTTACTGAACATTAATGGAACTATTACCGCGTCGATCAATCTGCAAAGATAGAGTAAATTTGGCTGGCAAAAATTAATCACGTGATAATGTTAGCTCGATATTGTAAAAGATAACAATAATAATAATAATAATATATATAGGTATGACACCCGCAAAGGTATTATTGATGCGTTACAGAATTCTCAGAAGAGCAGAGCAGATGAGATCACCTGACTGGGAGCATCAGGCAGCCAATGTGTTCAACTAGATGTTAAGCGGACGCTGGGCCCATTGAACAATCGATCTATAACTACAATAGACCTGAACACCAATGTACAACACAATTATATCCTCAGCACAATAACAATAAGTTACTTTCTGCACAAGATTATCACGTACCGATGCTCATAGACTAGACAAGATGGCCACTTACAACATCCGCAACAGATACCTAGTTAACTATAATCATTAAAAGCCAACACGCAAATTCGTTCCTTGTATTCATCTATAATTTAAAATCTTATACGAAGCCCTCTTTCAACAAACTGAACCGCAGCCCAAATCATAAATGCGTTAGAAATTGAAACATATGCTAAATCAGCGCCTCGATCACCAATATAATTTGAAGCCTTGTTCTTAACCCAATCATCAATGCCATATCTATGTAGTACAGAGTGCAGAATAGCCGACGTAAAATAGACTTCTATAGATCTACGACCTAAACATTCCAAGCCATAATTGATAAAGTTTGGCAAATAAGGAATAGCTAGTTCAACTAATGAGTATTTAATGATAGAATAACCACCAGTGATCAACGTGAATGTTGGAGTCCAAAATGGCTTAGAAATTGGAAAATATTGAGGGAATGCTTTTGATAATAAAATTCCCAGTGATGCCAAAGAGCCACCTGTCAACAGAGACTCAATTGGTGATAATCTACTATTAATATACCATGAACCTATCCACATAGTAACTGAAGTCATAAGACACCCTAATAGACCCTCCGGGTCATATTCCTTTTTATATAAAGAATGGGAATCAAATACTAATGTATCTAATTTTGTTTGTGCAGATTTCTGAGGATCACCAAATGGATCATTAATATCATCAGCCAACAAATTTGAAATGATAGTCCATAAACCAGTAGCTACTACTGGATATCCGAAATATCTAATATCAGAATTGCCAGAGATGCCACAGTTAAAAAGTAACGAACTGAGGCCAGTTCTTTGTAACACTCCCAAGAATCTTGGTTGAAAAGAACTACCGCGATAAATAACTGAAATTGAATTATACGCCAACCCCAAACCAACTAAGCTGGCACTCCTTTGCCAAGGGGCATGAGACATACCAGATAAGAATGCAAACGTAGGGAAAACAGTATCAGCATACGTGATCGATTTATTTTCAATAGGAGCATGATTTAGACAAGTTGTTGTCAGGTTGACTGATTCCATCTCAAGGACTGTTAGTCCTCTGATGATGTCTCTAGCCACATCACGCATAGCGACAAACGGGTAAAATGGGGATAGTTAAAAATAAGTATATCTGAAGTTCAGGAGCTAGTTGTCAGCGCTCAACCAATGTTATATCGGACAAATATTGATTGCGATTGTTAAGTTCGCGCAGTCTTATCTTGTGATTTGTGGGTGTAGTACTACTGGTTTGTTGTAATATGTATATGTGTGTGAGATTGTTGAGAAGCGAGATAATGCCGTAGATCGGTTACGCGTTCGCGGGTAAAAACATATCCTTACAATGTGCCGCCCATACCCACTTTCTCGCTCAGCGAGTCATACTACGCCTTACGAGGGTTATTAGATACGAACGCCACGATATGTGCGAAGTTAGAAGTGATATGAGTTATAGCCGAGCCAAGTTAAAAAGAGCGGAAACTGATAAGAACCAGAACCGTCAAGGCGCCGGACATTAGTCAACAGCTATGCACTTTAAGGCAAACGGTTGTGCATGACAGCGGTGCGCATTGAAGGTCGATCAAATTGTAGCCTTGAGCCGCTCCGTGAAGAAATCCTAAAAAGGAAATAATTTTATCCCTAACGTGACCTAACAGTTACAGAATTTGAATGAATAATGAGGTAACAGTTATTTATTTGTGATTGATTTTGCGCAGGTTGCTGCATAAGGAGAGTTTACCTAATGAATGCTAATATATTCGCATACTCAAGTAGCCAACAAATAATTTGGAACTCGTGTTACCTTTTTTATCCATCTTTATTGTGATATGATTACTTACTTATTTTTATTAAATATTCACCATAGTACCACCCATGTCGCTACTGAACATTGATAATATACCTGTATTATTATATACCCTAGTTCAGGTCAATCCAATCTGGACTTATCTATTACGGACCTGCACCCACCCCACCTGCATGTCGAGTATATTTATACATCTGCCTGCACGGCTGTTCGAGCTCAACTGTACACGTTAACTATTAACAAGGCTGTAGGAATCGGAGGCAGCCACAGAAAGGGATTTCAGATAGGATTGGAATATAAAAAGACCTGTGAGGACGTATGTTTAATATAAATATACTCAGTTTGGTCTATTTGTTTTAAATTATTTGAACTTTCTCATAGTTGTTTCTTTAAAGTGAAAAATTTTACTACTATCATTTAGGCGACATTATCCCCCTGGCCTAAGAACGGTTAATCACCGCCGCTCACCGAAGTCTAACTAACACCTGCTTCTCTATTGAATGTTGAACTTTAACGGAAATTAATTAAATAAAAAAAGCATTACTTATATTTTATTTTGGTCAAATTGTGAACACGTGGATAGAAATATTTATATTTGACTATTGGTTTATCGATTTTTCATTTTCGATATATTTAATTTTTCTCATGTCTGGTTATTTGTAAGGAGTTATTGGTTGGTTGGTTTTCTCTGGTAACCATCTTTTTCCCCACTTCGCTAAAATAAAACAGCTCAGTGCTCATTTTTTATTGATTTTCTATTTCTATTTCTATTTCTATTAATATTTATTGCATGATGTTTCTAAAGTTGAAGTTAAAGTCAAAGCTGTTATGGATATCTTCATTGTATCTTAGTTCATTTGTACATGCAAGTACTCTATTATCAAATAATGATTACGATAATCGTGTGTATTTCGCCATTGAATTAGATGATAAAGCTGATCCGGAATCATTTGGGTTGAAGTATGGTGATTCTCATAATTGGACATTAGAACAACCACTAGGTACGCTGAAAAATCACTATCTTTTCTCAATTGAAAAAGAATCAGACAAAAAGCACTTATTACATAATATTGGATCAGGCCATACTCATCCGAATCATCATTTAGAAAAATGGGATGAAATACCAAATGATCCTTTAATTCATGAGAAACGATCAATTCATCGTAAACAATTAGAATTTGATGGTTTAAAATCTTTACAAGTTATGAGTCCTCATAGATTAGTCAAAAAATTACCAATCCCGGCTCCTCCACCATCCGATTCTTCATATCAAATAATAGATGATGTTAGCCACGACCTGGCAATTGCGGATCCATTATTTAGGAATCAGTGGCATCTATTGAACCCTCTTCAACCAGGAAATGATATCAACGTAACCGGTGTTTGGTATCAGAAAATTACTGGAAAGGGAGTTGCAGTAGCAGTTGTTGATGATGGTCTTGATATGGATCATGAAGATTTAAAAGCAAATTATTTCCCAGAAGGATCTTGGGATTTTAACGATAAAGGTCCTGATCCAAGACCTAGACTGAGTGACGATCGTCATGGGACAAGATGTTGTGGGGAAATCGCTGCTGTCAAAAATGACGTATGTGGAGTTGGGATTGCTTATGATGCAAAAATTGCTGGCATTAGAATTTTATCAAAGCAAATATCTGAAGCAGAGGAAGCATTATCATTGAACTACGCTATGGATAAGAATGATATTTATTCTTGTTCGTGGGGTCCACCTGATGATGGAGTAGCTATGGCTGCACCTGGTCTGTTAGTTAAGAAGGCATTGTTAAATGGTGTTCAAAATGGTCGCGATAAATTGGGTAGTTTATTTGTATTTGCATCTGGCAATGGAGCTAGTTTTGGTGATAATTGCAATTTCGACGGGTATACAAATAGCATCTATTCAATCACTGTTGCTGCAATTGATAGATTAGGATTACATCCTTTCTATTCAGAATCGTGCAGTGCTAATATGGTTGTGACGTATAGCTCTGATGCAAAAGATAAAATTGTTACTACTGATATTAATGGGAGATGTACTGATCAACATGGAGGTACTTCTGCTGCTGCTCCTATTGCTGCTGGTATTTTTGCCTTAGTATTATCGGTAAGACCAGAACTTTCATGGAGAGATCTGCAATATTTAGCAGTTGATACTGCTGTACCAGTCAATTTTGAAGATCCTGGTTGGCAGAAGACCACAATCGGCAAACATTTCCATCACAAATACGGCTATGGTAAAATGGACGCTTATGCTATTGTAGAGAGGGCCAAAACATGGGAATTGGTTAAACCACAGTCTTGGTACTTCTCACCAAAATCGGTTGTTAATCTACCTATTGAATTTAACGGGGATGGCATGAATGGTGGTGCTAGATCCATTATAACTGTTACGAGAGATGACCTTAATAATGCTAATCTAGAAAGAGTCGAACATGTCAATGTATTGATTAATATTCAGCAAATTAGTCGTGGGGCTCTTACTATTGTTTTAACTAGTCCTGATGGTATTAAATCTGAATTGGCGGCTCCCAGGTCTAGAGATACGTCTAATGCTGGTATTATCGATTGGACTTTTATGAGTGTTGCTCACTGGGGTGAATCTGGTATTGGTGATTGGCAATTACATGTTTATAATGATAAAAAAGAAGGAGTTAATGGAATTTTTATTGATTGGACGCTGAAGTTATGGGGAGTAGCACAGGATGAGAGTAAAGCGAAACTCTTCAGTTATGATAGTGATAATAAGAATGTAGACTTGACTCCAATTCAAAGTTCTGTTTCATCTCCTACACCTGAATCTACTGACCCAGCGGGTCCCACCAACTCACCAACTACTACATCTCCATCTGCCTCAACAACGGTAGACCCCAACACCAGCCAAACTACTTCTGCATTACCTCTTGTGTCCACCACTACGACACCATCAACTTCCCCATCACCATCTTCAATATGGTCCTTGATCCCTACCTTTGGACTTACCGGTAAAACACTTTCCTGGGTTTATGGATCTCTACTCCTGATTGCTGGTTTCATTCTTGGTATCGTTAGTTATATCCTGATATCGCGAAGAAAAGATATCATGTCCAGATTCAAGAGGCAATCAATGTCTTCATATGAGTTTGATCTAATTCCATCTGCAGCTGAAGCTGATGAGGAACGAGAGTTGTTTGGAATTGATGATAGTGATCTAAGTGATGATGATGACCATCACCACTCCCATGCCCCTCCTGATCACACACCTACTGAGTCAGAGATCGAATATGCGGGCGAGCCCAAACAAAAATCACATCGTAGTATCTATGATACATACACTCAATCAAAGGAATTAGATGAAGAGACTGAGATGTTCCGAGTAGATACTGATGAAAGTGAAGTTGAGGATGAATCTAATGGATCTAGTAGTACCTCAAGCAGTCATGATCAGGATCAAAATAGTGAAGAAAACAAATTAATATGATAATTATATAGACATTTTTATTTAATTTAATTATATATTACTTTTTGCCGCCTTTTTCTGCCTCTAAATGCCACAACGACTCTGGCCGGTTGTGATCTCGGCTATTATCAGAATTACGGTTGCACCCATCCCAGCAAAATCTGATATTGCATTACATAGATGTAAGATTATTAAATGGCTGTTAAACGGCATATTAGCAGAATATTTTATTTCAAATTATAGGATTACGACTATGACCACAAGTATTAAAAAAATCTTAATAGTCGGAAAATGATTCCCCGTACAATCATTATCGGTTGACCCTCGAAGGACTACCACGATGTACGGCTGTACTTCACCATCCTCTCTTCTTTTGATCTCTGAATTGCAGTTGTGTGAACGGAGTACCAAGAACTGCGCGCGCATATCATAAGACTTAAATAGTACTGAACTTCCCAATTACATTAAACGCAACCTTTTCCAATCAATCAAATCACTCCATCAGACTAACCAACCGCCAAGTCTCACAACGAAATAAAAAAAAGTTTCTAACTGGATCATAAAAGAACGAATTTGAAACCAAACTGAAATACGATCCAAATCATCACAGACGTAAAGGACCTCGTACAAATCGCTTGCATTGTTACTACATCCTCCATACTGTAACAATGGAAAATCATCGAAGGCCGAGTATGATTGTTCATATTCCCGTAAGCTTGGGCCCTAATGGTGAACGAATCGTGACTGAAAATAGTAATGGTGACCACTATCGTCGAACTCCTCCCAAACGGTCTTCATTCTCGGTTGCTGGCTTATTAAATGAAGTTGAAGATGATATCAAACCTTCCATAATCGATGACAAATCATCAAATGACGATATCACTCATAATTCCTCTACCTTTTCAATTATTGATCATTCTGACACTTTTGCCCATCCTGATGATATCAAAATAGGCACACCTCGTGTAAAATCTAAACGCAGTTCTCTCTCATCAAAATCAACCCCTAAAACAAAGGGCAAAGGAAAAACAAGTGGATCTACTGGAAAGCCAGGCCGTAAATCATCAACATCGTCTCATTCTCTCGCTGATGGTACTACTTCTACTCCTACCACTACCGCATCTGGTGGTACTAAACGAACATACAATAGAACTTATCAAACTCTCTTAATCGCAACCAAAGTTCGTCATTTAAAAAAGGGAGATGGTGAACCTCTTTGGAGAGTTGATATTCAGTATGATTTTTTAAGTTCTGTATTTAACAACTCATTAGCGGTGTTTGGAAATAGCTATGTTGGTACAAAGGGTCATACATTCGCTGATATTTATATCGATGCAATGGCAAGGTCTTCAAAATGTTCTAAAGTCCTTCGAGAAAAGTTACTTGGTGATAAAAAGGCGGGCTTAAATATGGCAATGGTTTGCTTATTAGTAAATGTTGGAAGAATGAACACCACTCTTAATTTCTTTCCCGAAATGAAAGCTCAGCTAAGAACTTATCATCCAATTCCTTCGCTTCAATCGAGATCAAATCAATCTGATTATAAACAACTACAGGATGCCCCAAGGCTGAAAAGCATCTTAAAAGGAGCATGTGAAGATAGACCCGAACCAGGCACTTTGGAAGATCTAATGGCTGAAGAAAGATCACCACCAAGGACTAATCCAATTAATCTTTTATTTTTATTATCCACGTATGCTACAAAAGTAGAGGAGACCTTTTTTACTGATCACTTTGAATTTTTTGATTTGATTATGAATAAAGAACTTTCTAGTGAAAGTAGGGCAAGAGCTTTTCTTTGGTTGGTTTATGCATATCTTGAAACTGGTCTTCAGCCAGATGAATTAAGGTCTAATCCATTTGGTTTTGGTCAACAGGATGGTGTTAAAGTACCATTTTTACGACGCCTTTCACCAGAAGAAGTTGAATTGGAGAATGTTGATCCAATTTCCGAAAAGGAATTCGGTGCTGAAATGACAAGAGTTCGTGCTGAATATTTAATTCAGACTAACCAGGTTGCTGTTGATGTGAATGAAAGTGGTGAGATATATCCGAATGGCACTCCTATTGATTCTATGACTGACAATCCAGTCTCCCGGGAAACTCCTATCCGCCCCTCAATTGGAAGAGGGAGTAGGCGACATACTCTTGATTCAAATACCCCGAGCGGTGGACTTAAAAAACGTAAACTTGCTGGTACACCCACCAAACGAACGCTTCGTACACGAGCAGCTCATAACTATAAAGAAGTTGGAGAGGAGGAGGATGCTGAAAATAATATCGACAAGTTGCTTCCTCAGCAACCTTCCATGCATAAGAATAAAGTTAAACTTACAGTCAAGCTGACAAAGAGATCTAAAGAAGAGGAAGAGAGAGAATTGCGGTGTAATTCTCGAATTAAGCAGATGCTCAAAGAAAAGTATGAGCGCAGAAGAAGATTTCGCCATAGCCAGGGAGCAATTCGAAGAACTTGGTCAAGAATAAAAGATATAGATCCTCTTTATGATTCTGATGATGATCTTGTTACTCTGCAACAGGAAGAACCAATTTTAATTGCATCTGCTACTTCTAATCAATTACCATTAGCAGATGTCACCACTGGTCGTTCTAAACGACGAAGTAGAAAATCTTCTATTGCGATTCCCACCGTTCCAGCTGGCTTAGATGAATTCCCTGGTGATTATGGAGAAGAGCAGACTGCCATAGCTCGGGCATTGCGTCGAACAACTCGATGGCTACAATCTGAAAAAGAACCACATCAGATCCCCTCTACCGTCAATGGTCAAATAAATGGGAGTCAGTCGCAGCCAACGCTAAACTTGCCACTTCAACCTTCTCCTCCTAGACCTCATGGTAGTGATGTTATGGAAGTACATAATTTATTACAGGAGGTGGCAAGTTAATGAGTGTAAATATTTCACTATTATTATATTCTATTGTTTATTAACAAATCATTGACTTATTTAAATAAATTAACCTAGTTTCGTTTCGTTTCATCAATCATGTCATTAACCATACAGGTTGCTCGGAAGACACCTTTTCTTTCTACCAAGGACGTAAAAACTATCTGATACTTCTCCAGTACCGTAGATTCAGCTGAAAAGTTAGTAATCTGTAGCACGTTCCCCTGGAACTTCTTTTAACTTACCTCCTTCTGGAAACTTCAACGAAATACTAGGTTTGGACTGCACATGTCCAATCTCATCAATTTCAATCTCCCATCGCAAAGAAAAGAAAAAAGTACCATCTTTGAGCAATATAGAGCTCAATCTCTTCCAAAGCTTATCTTGAATTTTATACTTCTTAGCTAAGTCACTAAACACCTGATACCGTTTCATCGCCAAATTCCCATATTGAGCCAATCCATGAAGACAAAAGCTGATATTACCTTCCTCTTCCATTTGATTCAAAAACACCCCAATTTCCTTTCGTACCCATGGTGAGACGCGTATTCGAAAAGTGGACACACTCTGTTCCGGTAACTTCACACGTATCAACACATAAAAATTGAATAAAACCACTTTTCCAGAGTAGGCAAAGCAACTTCCTTTAAACTCATTCACTTGAGTATTTCGTGAAATCAGCTGTGAATTGATAGGCTTGAAACTCAGCCCATGAAATAACCCTAGCATAAACGCCGATTCAGGTGCGTTCCTTATCGGTAGAAACATATCCTCGGATATAAGACGATGATTTCCTTCAAGAACATTGCCTAGTTCATCTAGCTCCTCCTCCTCCTCTTCCTTTTCTAGATCCCCTTTTTCTAAACCTCGCATCACCAACTCTGAATTATTAGATTCCAACAACCTCTCCAGAATTGACGATTGTGATAACGTCTCCTCTTCTTGTTTCTTCTGCTCTAGTCTAGTCTCTTTCATTCGAACAACATCATCCTGTGCTCTCTTAAGCAATACTTTTAATCTATCACGTTTTTCTAGCAGCGAAAGACGCGTTCTTTCATTTTGAACTACTTCATCATCATCATCATTAATTATACCACCACGTGATAACCACGGAAATGAATCCATTATATCAGATAATGATGGGATGGTGAAGTATATCTTATCTTATCTCCGTCGATAGATAAACGTGGGGCTGTTATTTCTAAAAGCATTAGTCACGTGTTAGACGGTTACCTGTTTTTTCAGTCTTGGAGTCTAGAAATATATGGCGTTAGACGATGCAATTTCATATTCATTTGGAGTAATGGGGATTAGTTTGAGTAACATTAAATCAGGAGTCTCTTTCCATGATAGATGGGGCGTTGAGTGATAGTGATATAGGTATGCTTGCTGTTTTATGTAACCAACCATATCCTACCTAATATTGATTCCGTGTTATTGTACCGAAGAGAGCAGGGTGTCCAAATGTCATAATCTCTACAAATTCAGTTATTTCAATAGTAACGTTTATAATATCTGTCCCAGACAGAATATAAACACAATATTAGATGTCGTATCACTCACTAGTCTAGACTAAAGTTTTAAGCTCGACCTTGAGATCTATTTTCAACATCTAGGAGACACAGTCACATTTATGCATGCTATTCATCCAGGCGAAAAAGAGCTAGGTCCTAGGCAGAGCCCGGCCGCTTACCACTTACACAACGGGAAAGAGATCATTAGATTACATTAATAAACAAAAGAGAGGGATATATAATTAGTGTTTCAGTTCTTTTCCTTCGATACTGACACCTGACTTACGGGTCTTCACTGTTCGGGTAGCCATCATTCGTTGTTTAATTTTTCTGAACTGGTCTTCACCAGTGGGACGACGAGAACCTAGTTGAGTGCTGAGATTCGACTGAGGGGCAACGTCAAAAGTAACGGGGTTGACGGTCGGAATAGCAGCTCTATTACGTCTAGCAGCGGCAGCTTCAGCTAAACTAACTTGATCTCTGGATGAATTCGAAGGACGATTACCTAATGCAATTTGACGAGCCATTTCATATGGGTCATAAGATCTAGTAACAACCTCCTTATCACGATAGTTATCAGAACGACCCATAATTGGACGAGTCCATTTTCCAATCAATTTATCAGCAGTACGCTTAATAGTAAGTTGAGGACGTTTTGATTTTTGATAGAAAAGGACAACTTTTCCAAGTCCAGATTCTCGTAAATGAATGGTTTTAATCGGCAATCTATCTATTGCTGAGAATAATTCCTTTTGAATTTCATAGCCGGGGAGAGAAGCATCGGGTAGTGGTTCAAGCCATTGACGAACAGCTTCAAGTAGATTATTATCTAGAATACTATCAGCTAGATTTTGTTTACCAAGAACATCCTTAACAGCTGGTAGTAATTTTAATTTGTTTGTAGCAGGAATACCATTTTTAATACATTCAGCATCAGCAATAGCTGCACCTCGCATTTGTTCCCGAAGATTTGAAATTTTTTCATCTTGCATTTGTTCAATATCATCACCATCTAATTTTCTTCTTTTTGACGATGGCTTCTTAAGAGCGGCATCAATTCTTTGTTCTAAATCACGGCGAGCTTTAGTTTCGGGGTCCAAGTCTTCATCATTTTGTGAATAATTAGGATACTCATCATCAGATACGATTGTTCCGTCATCTAAAGAGTGAGATTTCTTTGGTCGAGTTTTCTCTGATTTGGTAATGGAGGTTGTATTTCCGGTATTTCTTCGATGTGATTTGATACTGTTGAAAACCGATTCATCGATTATTTTTTCATCTTCAAATTGATCTTCATCTAAGTCTGAAAGCTCACTATCAGAATCGAGGATAGACTTGTTTTTATCTTCATTTTCATTTTCGTTTTCGTTTTCAACTTCTGCTGGTAACTCATCATCTTCGTTATCATTTTCGGGAATTTCTTCTAATGCGTCGTCATTATCATTGTCGATATCAACATTACTTTCCGCCTCTTCCACTTCCACTTCCTCTTCCACGTCTTCTACTTCTTCCGTGTCTCGCTCCACCGATTCGTTTAGAGTTTCTTCGTCTGACATTTTTTCTTTCTTTTGTCTCAACTAACTGTTTTAAAGTCTGTTGAACTTTTTCAAACGGTTGCTGGTTGAGTTGTAGAACGGTATTTCCATTTCCCTGCCTACCTTCATCAGCCTCTTCTATGCAGCCGCACTACCCTAATCTCTCATGCTATCATCCAAAATAAACTCCTATTTATATTTCTATATCGAGTATATATTTTTGCAAATTTAACTATTGACCGAAACATCGCTACTGTTCTCCACAATACTCCTTGTCGAACAATAATACCGCCACTCATCTCTCTGTTTCTCCCAGTAAATAAAATAAATAAAAATGTTCGGTGGACCACCTCCTGCTCCTTCCCCTGAAGAAGTTTCTCAATTAACTCAGCAAGCCAATAACGTTATTAAACAAGCTGTTTATTTAGCTGCTGCTCTTTGGGCTGGTAAGTTGTAAATCATATGGAGAATGTCAATCATTTGATTTTGTTCTAACTGTATTTCTAGCTCCTCTTGCTATTGAGCTTGTTAAAGGTCGTTTTTAAATATTAACGATATCGCAATCGATTCTTATTTAGAATCCTCCGATCTATTGACATTTCAAATAGCCTGTGAAACTAATTTTCCCATCATTTATCGTGTATATATTCTAATAAATCATCTGTTATGTAACACTCAGTCTATTTAGAGGGTAGCCAACTCATCTGCTTCCAGTTTGTCCTGCAATTGGTCATTACCTTCTTCCTCCTTCTCTGTTCGTTCGTGTTCTTGCTCTCAGTCTTGTTAATTCAACTTCCGCCTAACCATAATAATCATCAATAGATAATTATAGAAATCACTTGATAACAAATTATTTTGAATTTATAATTATATTTTGAATATATAACTAACTATTATTTAACTGTTTAAAATCACGTGATATATTAAAAAGTACTTCTCGATAATATTTCATTCTCCTTACGTCTATTCAGTCTTAACCATTCTATACTCCCCATAATGCTACGAAATCCATCAGTTAAATCCCTTATAAACAACTCCGTAGTTGCGAGATATAAAATAACTCCTGTTCCTAAAGATTTATCTCAAAGTCTGGCAATTTATTCCTATTTTTCAAAGCAGATTGGTGGATCATCGACAGCTGATAACTCCATTATTATTAACACTGTCTCGCCATCCTTAGTAGAATATAAACAGGATAGATGCCCTATAACCAAGCAATACCTTGAAGGACTTAGACTTGTCCTTTATGACCCTTTGCGGTTAAAGAAATCTTCATCATCAACCAATGCCGGATCTCCCATCTCACCAGATGGCCATATCATTGGCCAGAATAAACTCCGGTCTGATTTATTACCACAGCAAACTTCTAGCTTAACACCACTTGAGCAGCTACTTATTAATATTGACTCTATTAAGCTTGAAGATGGTACCGAGTTCTCTCTTGATCTGGTACTTCTCAGTCGAAATGCGGATTCTATTACAATGGCCAGAAATAGCTATACTACATCTAAGCTAGGCACGTTGGAAAATTCAGCAAATCTCAATGATGCTGTAATTAAATCTGATTTGCAATATCAAACGAAATTGAAAGGTTTAATAGAATTGTTTGAAAGGTCTGCAACAGCAAGTTAGATTACACACATGACTGCTGATGTAATAAAATCATATCATGGCCAGCCATCGCTGCAGTTGCGCTGACTACTATCAACTACTACAACTTTGTATACGGATACCAAAGTATCTTTTTTAAGAGGATACTAACCCAACAAGATCACCAAGTACAGATTCAGAATATAGACAATTCCGTTTCATTGGAGAAGAACGGCGAAACGAGCTACGGGTCTAGGCGGAGCCCAGCCGACCAGGATTATCCACAAAGCAAAAGCATAAAAGTACATAGATAATAATAATATAGTGAGATCACCTTAAAATCCCCTCTTCCATTTTCTTAAGCATATGATCAACCTGTTCAGTATCTTCACTAAGAACTTTAGCAAGATAAGAAATACCAGTTTGTTGAGCTTTAAGAATTTTGGAAAGTTTATCAAGCTGTTCTTCATCTCGCTCCCAATCTAAAATATTTGGAGTGTCAATATTAGATGTAGAAGTGCCAGTTTTAGAAGTGGCAGTATTGCCATATACTGAGATTTGATGATCTAGAGCACGAGCTCGTTCTCTAAGAACCTTCATGCGAGCCCATACTTCATTGATACGACCAAACACTGCTGGATTATCAATTTCCTTATTCAATGCATCAAATTTCTGTTTAAGAACTTCTTCGTCGGGCCGTAAAACATAACCTCTACTTTTAAGAACTTGAATTTTAACTGCCAATGATAATGTTCTATGAACCAATTTACTATGACGGGCTTTCATTTCGCTAATTTTAACAGTTGTATAAAGATCATGGCGAGTTGACAGTTCATTTAGTTTATTGTTAATTTCATGCATTCTCAATCGATATGTATTAACTTGTTGTTGTTGAAGAGCGACTCTTTTCTGTAAATCTGAAAATCCAGTTGCTAGTACTGGTACAGATGAAGAATCCGGACGATTTTTAACCGCTTCATCCCATTTAGACTGATCTTGACCTGGAGGCTTGGTATATAATAAAGATTGTTCAGCAGGAACCTTATTATAAAAATAATATTGAAATCCACAACTAGAGCTTGAAGGATCACAAGAATCCTTAATTTTCTGTAATTGATCTACTACCGATGGGGACAAATTAGTAGCAGTTTGTGGGCGACCAGGTTGGGTTTGAAGTTGAGAATTGAAACTGATATTCATTGATGATCCTAAAGGTGCTGATTGTTGGGTGGATGAATTGAATCCAGTGCTCATCGCATTTTGATTAATTGTCGCACCTACAGTATTTCCAGAGCCAGGTGGAATTCCAAATGATGTATTTCCACCTCCACCAAAAGTTGATTGGCTAAGTTGATCTGATGGTTTTGACCAAGAGAATGATGGTTGACTCATATCGACCTTCACTTTTCAGTTCCTTCGTCTAACAACATTTAAGTTCAGGTTCATCAACTTTATTGTTTATATCGTCAAAAATGTTAGGGTTACAACGCCGCACACGCCGCTTCACCACCTGTCTGCCTGGCAGTGCTGCCTGCGATAGCCTGGGTCTGCCCGGACCAGTCGCTAATTCCAGTTGTTTTGATGAGTTAATCAGATATAATCAACTTTCCTGGGTATCAAACTAACCGGGTCATCTTTGATTCGCCACGAAACGCGTAAAACTTGAACAAACGAACTGAGCTAGAACCACACGATTAGGCTACAGCTACGGATCGAGTGATGTCCGGCATCCCTGAGTAGCCATTAAGATATGTAGACGGATTAATTAAAAGTACAAACTACATTGAAGAAAACAAGGGGGGGAAGAAATACTAAAAACGAAAAGGAAGAGCCAAATAAAAAATTACAAAGAGGCGTAATATAAACCGTGCCTGCCGAGTTTAAAAGCGTAAAATACGTTTTGTGGATCAGTTAAGAACATGGTTTAGAGAAGGGCAACGGCAATACCAGCGGCAGCAGCCATAAGGCCACCATTGAGAACAATCGAACCGGCAGCTCCAGTTGCTTGAGTGTTGGTGGCAGCAGCAGTATTTGTTGCAATAACCTCAGAAGTAGAGGGTAATGTACCAGATGGGGCAGCACTGGTGCTATTGCTGAAAAGAACAGTAGATAAAGAACTTGTAGAATTAGCAAAACCAACAGAGGTTTGAAGAGAGGAAGATGGAGCAATTGTGGTGGAATTGGCGCTGGAAGTTGAATTGGTTACATCTGTTGTACTGATAGATGTACTAGTGCTACTACTGGTACTACTGGAACTTGTGGTGGTAGCGTTAATAGCAATAGCTACAATTGGAGCTGGTTCAGTAGTAACAATGGCTTCAGTTGAAACAGCACTACTTTCATGAACAATTACAGAACCAGAAACGACAGTAACGTAATCGTAGATAGTTGAGTAGATAGTGGTAGTAATTTCTATCGAAGATTGGGCAGAGGCGTAAGCAGCCAGACCAAGGATAGCAGAAGCTGTAATGAATTTCATTCTGAAAACTTTTATTGAACGCGGGTATAAGGGGTAAAAATAAGAAGAAGTTGAATTGAAGATTAACGCGAATAAAAGGAGTGTGGGCCCAGAAATAGGATAAAAATTAGCAGAAAAGCGTGTGACTAACCAATGAGTTTTTTTAAACGAAGGAAAAACAGTTGGTTGAAATGGCACGTAAAAGTGATGGTAGAAATTAAAATCACTTGGATACGTGAAGTAAAAAATAAGTAAGGAAGAAAGTGAATGAGAGGATAAGGAAAGGAAGAAAAAAAAGAAAAAAAGAAAATTAGGGAGAGTAAAGAGATACAGAAAATAACGACAGTGATGAGAAGGATAAAAAGAAAGAGAAAAAATGAGCAGAAAGACTTATAGGCAAGAACTAAGTGCAGAAATGAACACGGCTCCCGGTATAGGCAAGGAGGAACTGGTGTTACGGTCCATTTTAGGAGAATTATGCAGAAAATCTTTGCATTGAATTGTGTACATGTTCCCGTTATGGGAAAGGGGGAAAAATAGAAAATATGCAATAGAGGGGGTAAACAATCGAGCGGCGTTCAGATTGGATGGTAGTCATCCGACACTGAGAGAGGGTCGATGGTATAGCGTTGTTTCAGGAGGAGGAGGAAGACTGTTATAGATCTCAGTCGCTATATGTTTCAGGTGAAGGAAGATACACTCTGAGATGTTTCATATATTTATTACATTTCTTTAACTTAGTAATAGTGGTAGTAGTTGCAAACCAATCATTAAAGAGATGGGAAGGGAAGTTACGGAATTAGAAGCTGGTAATAAAATTGCCAAGTTATTATTGAATGAATGGTTTTCTTCGATCGATCTGATCGGCTCTTACTATGAGCGTTGTGGCGTGGTATCTCAGTGAATATGATAGTTATACAATGAAAAAGTTTTATTTCAGTGGGAAAGCAGCAACTAAGAGGTTCAGATTGCTTGGCTGAATCAGTTGAATGTGAACCATAGTCATAAAATTCTTGCCACACTTGGCCAACATACGTCTCAACGTCTAGACGACAGAATTATTTGTCTCAGAGTTGTTAAACGAGGATTTGGTGCGGCGGTAAGTTTCATAGAG
The DNA here is from genome assembly GCA_030575175.1 of Sugiyamaella novakii. Classification (NCBI taxonomy): domain Eukaryota; kingdom Fungi; phylum Ascomycota; class Dipodascomycetes; order Dipodascales; family Trichomonascaceae; genus Sugiyamaella; species Sugiyamaella novakii. The sequence continues at coordinate 109,731 of JAJMIH010000015.1, forward strand.
CGATATGCATATAAGTTATTTTGGTAATGCGTACGCTCTATTTGTCGGTATTGGCCATATTAGGCTATCATTTATGACCATCAAATACCGTTATAGGATGCCTACTCACCCAATTTAGGGAACTTAAATTCCATTCTTGGGATGATAACAGGGGTAACTGGTATACGGTAAAACTGAATTCAGCGGTGATTTGATAATTACAACGAATGTTAGGTAGAATATTTAATAATGAGGGAGAATATGAATGTTAATCAGTTAATTCCATCAAAGAAAGCTATTACGATCGTGCCGCCGATTGACAGGAGCACGTATCAATAGTTAGGTACTTAGGGGATGGGATGTATTTTTTGGGTTGCATCTTTTATTATCGCATACGCGTCGAAAATTATGCAGTCAGGTTGACACTTCAACAGGGTTTTCAACGCTGTAATTTCTGCAGATAATTATTGCCGCTGTTAATTAATTACGACTGCAAGGATTTATTAGCTACGTTTCAAAAATGTTTCGGTGGACGCGCTCCCCTCTTTACGAGGAAGAACTGCGGATCCGAGCAGAGCTCGGTCGCCGGGGACGTAAAAAAAAGGAGAATAAATATTGATAATATAAAATGTAAAATACTTCAAACTATGTTATTGACCTAAACGACGTTCAAGTTCAAGTTCGATTTCTTCAAGGGCCCTCATTTGAGATCGCGTGGTGAATGGTTGACGTTCAATATAGTTCATCACAACTTCAAGATAACTAAGAACTTGACCGGAAGAAGGGAGAAGTGCATCAGAATCTACCGCCACGTCAGACATTTTGGGATCTGCAGAATCATCTTCTTCATCTTCAATTTGGGAAAGGCCAAGATGATAATTAATAATGGCTTGAAGGATCTCCGATTCATCTACATCTTCAACCCCCACAGATTCCTCGGCTGAAAATCCAATGAAGCTATCAAGATCAATCATATCAGCAAGCTGTTGAGTTTGCCAGAGTTGTCCATAACTAGGTTCGAGAATTAATTGAGGAGCAGGGAAATTAGCAGTTATATTGTTAGCGTTATTGGAAGTAGCTGTAATAAGATTGGATGAGGGACCTGGTATAATGAGAGGTGCAGTACTGCCATTGGTAGAACCTGAAAGATTCTTCTGTCGACCTAGTTTACCGAGAGAAGGGAGAATAGATGCTTCATGAAAGGCATATCTAATAGAATCCGGAGCGATATCATGATCCCATGCCTTGACTGCCCAACGAAGGGCCTCAAGCATCGTTACAGTTTCAAGGGGGTTTTGTCCCTTGGCATACGATTGACACATATAATCAAGCCAATGCTTACGATAAAAAACCTTAAATTGGTCAATAATACCTTTATCAAGTGGTTGAAAAAATGAAATGGAATTCGTAGGAAGAAATTGAACCCGAACGTTTGATGGAGGTGGGGATTCAGCAAGACCTTGAATATGGGCAGAAAAGTTATCCATAACTAATAACACTGATTTAGACCCAATATGTTCATAAAATGCTTGAAGCCATTCCTCCATTATAGATCCAGTTAACCAAGCATTTTCATTTGATCTCCAATGACTATCAATTGCAGGTAGATTAATACTGGCAAGACTACGATATTCACGAGATCTTCCAATACTCCAAAGGGGTAATTTATCAGTACCAGAAGCATTTGTACAAAGTATAACTGTCACTTTAGATCTATCACGAGATATAGTATTTGCAGTTGGGGGTCTTCTCCAGAATAAACTCGTTTCATCCATCGTATAGATACTATCCGGAGTGTAATTACTAGTTAATTGTTGAATAGATCGAATATCTATAGCAGTAGCATCTCCATATTGTTTATAAGTTTTATAACGACCTTTAAATCGAGATACCCAACCATTTGAAAAAGTTGGTGGATTCTGTTCGGCATACATTGGGATTTGTTGCCAAATCGTTTTAGCAGCTTTAGTTAATGTTTCACCAGATACTGCAGATGGGAAAGCACTTTTACCCTTTTTCTTTTCAATTGCTTGAAGATAATCAAAAAGAATAGCTTCTAATTCAGGCCATTGAGCGCTTCTCTGACGGAAAGCTGATGAGGGAGCACCAACTGCAAAATCTAAATGTTTATAACGATCATGAAGAGAATGAGAGATAGCTGCTTGACTAATAACTCTGCCGAAATTTTCATGAAACCAAATAATCGATTTTGCTTGACTTGGTCTGGGATCTTGAGAAAAAAACCATTCTCTTAATGCCTTTCTTTGTTCGTGAGTTATGGCAGTTCGTTTAAAACGAGGTTTATTCCCATGTTCTTCATCGTCATTATCATCTTCAACATTGATATTTACGTCATCAACACCAGCATCAGGAGGACCTCCATTAGCAACAGCAGCGGCAGCATTTGCAACAGCAGCAGCAGCGGCTGCAGCTGCTGCTACCGCTTTAGCAGCTTCTTCATCGGTAGCAGTTGTTGAACCATTACCATGACCAGACAATCCCATACCAACAACAGCAGGATCCAAATTAGACGTCAATCCATGAGCAGCAGCAGCAGCACTTGCCGCGTCCAATCCATGATGATCATCAGTTAACCTCGTATCAACATAAGAATCAGTAACATCAACATCAACACCATTATCTTTCAAATCCACATTATTATTATTTCCCTCGACTGCATTTAATATGTGATTAGCAGCATTGGCAGCCTGTAAAGCAGCAGCAGCAGTATTACTAGCTTCAATCAAAGCTGGGTCATGAGCAAAATTATCATCAACATGATGTTGTGGTTGTGCTTGTAATTGTTCAAGTTGTTTTTGTTGTTTCAATGGTTTCCGACTACGAACCATTTTTAAATCCACTCTTCCAAAATATATTTTTCAATATCACTATATCAATCAATAATGAAATATCGCGTATTTGAATATCGAACAATTATAATGCTCACACGAGTTTTTTCGTGATTTATCAATATAAAAATATCTTCTTGAACCACTCGCTATAGCAATGTGAAAACAAACAAAGAAGAGAAAAATGGGAACTGCGTGAATTACTGATTTATATCCCAACCTGAGCAGATTGCTTTGGTTGTTTTCGCCCCATTCAGCCGTATTACATTGAGGATGCGGCGATCGTCGTGCTTTCGAGGTCGGCAGGTGCACGTTACCCGAGTGGGCAGCTACTAAGAATATTTTGTGAAAATGATTGGAGGGATTGATATTCTATTTTTCTTTGTCTACCTCGAGCGAACAGTCGAGAGTCATGGGTCAATTACTTCTCTTTCTTACAAAACCTAACTGGGAAGTCTGGGCGCAGCAGCGAGAGGAAGACTACCGGCCTAACCCATTCATTCCACACTTCCCTAACTAACACCTGAATTATGCATGACTTTACCTCTGCGATTGCCCGCTTTCTATCTCTACGGAGCAGGGTAGGAGTTTGAGACGGCTGCGCTATCTAATTTGGGTGGGCCAATTAGAAAATATTGACATTATCTTCATTTAGTCTTACTGTTGAAAGAAGTTCAATATACCCATACAAGTAGAGAAATTCTCGTTGATGATGAGAACTATCTTAGTAAATGAAAAACTAGCTTAGTGGTTTATTATCAATTAGACCTGCTTAGTAGCCTATTAGCAATTACTTAACTTCTTTCTGTATGGAACAATAGCCTGCATATAAAAACACTGGTTCTAGGAAAAATACGGCTATGTACATGCGTTTTATGTGCAGCCGTGCGGATGATAATTAATCCCTCTCGGATTAGGTAGACCCTTATTGCAGGTGATTGACTACTAACAGTAGCAAGTCCGGCTAGCGGATAAGAAAGGAAACACTTCTTACTATGCATGCACCCTTTGTTACATAGAGCGAAGCAGCGAAGTAGAAGGTTTAAAAAGGCTCGAGCTGCTGCTGCTGAAGTCTTAACATATTTTCATCTTGAAATTGGCAATTGTCGGAGAAGCCAATTGAAGGAGAATAGTAGTAATAATGGCTGAGGGTCGACAAATAACTGCGGAAGAGAAGAGATTAGCTCATGATACGAAGAAGACACAGTATTGGAAAAGATGGGGGCCGTATTTGAGTGAACGTCAATGGGTAAGCAAAAATCCTCCGCAACGCGGAGCAAACGGGTCTGGGCGGAGCCCAGCCGCCGGAGGCAAAATTGTCTAACAATGATATAGGCTACTGTTAGAGAAGATTATTCCAGTAATGGAGATGCATGGAGTGATTTCCCTCATGATCATGCTAGATCAAGAGTATATCGATGGGGTGAAGATGGTATTGCTGGTGTCAGTGACAATCACCAACATCAATGTATTTCGTTTGGCTTCTGGAATGAAAAAGATGATTTTTTAAAAGAAAGATTGTTTGGTTTAACTGGACATCAAGGAAATCATGGCGAAGATGTTAAAGAAGATTACTATTATTTGGATAATACTCCTACTCATTCTTTTATGAAGTATTTATATAAATATCCTCAAAAGAAGTTTCCTTATGAAGAGTTGGTAAAGGAAAATGGTAATAAAAGTAGACTTGAACCGGAATTTGAATTGAATCATACAGGTATTTATGATGACAATAGATATTTTGATATTTATATTGAAATGGCTAAAGATAACAATAATCCTGAAGAGTGTTTGTTCCGAGTTACTGCTTATAATCGAGGACCTGAGGCTGCACCATTACATATTATCCCTCAAATGTGGTTTAGAAATACATGGGGATGGGGGTATGAAGAGAAGACTAAAAAGAGAGAGGAGAGATTAAGAAAGCAACAGGAAAAAGATGTTGGGGATGATGGAAGGGGAAGAACGGGAAAAAAAACTGCTAATGAAGATGATGATGATAGTGTGAATTATATCCCAGGTGGTCCTGGAGCATGGGGCAGCTGTGGTCCTGGTAGTGGTGAGATCCCTGATATTAAAAAAAGAGATGATTTTCTTATCGAATCAAAACATTGGAAATTAGGTAAACGTTATATCCATTTTGCTCCTTCGGTTGGATATACTGAAAATGATGCAGATATTGATCCAGTTTTACTTTTTACGAATAATGAAACAAATAAGGAACGATTATACGGTTCCAAAAATGAAAGCCCATATGTTAAGGATGCTTTCCATGAATATATTGTTGATGACAAAAAAGAGGCTGTTAATCCTGAAAATCATGGTACGAAATCCGCTGCTTGGTATGCATTTGATGCTGGTCAAGGTATCCCTGCTGGTGATTATGTTTGTTTAAGATTTAAATTTACCAATGAAGATCCTGGTAATGGAACAGAATTAGATGAAGAAGAATTCGACAGCATATTTGACAATCGTGAAGATGAAGCAGATGAATTTTATTATAACATCTCTCCTTTGCCAATTTCTGATGATCTTCGAGATATTCAACGTCAAGCGTGGGCAGGAATGCTCTGGACAAAGCAATTTTACCATTTTGTTCATTCTCAATGGAGTAAAGGAGATCCTAATCAGCCTCCTCCACCGCAAAATCGTGCTGATTCTCGTAATGCCGAATGGAAACATCTTCATATAGATGATATATTATCATTACCTGATAAATGGGAATATCCTTTTTTCGCTGCTTGGGACACTGCATTTCATTGTATTCCTTTAGCAATGATTGACCCTGAATTTGCCAAGAAGCAGCTTGATCTGATGACCAGAGAATGGTATATGCACCCAAATGGACAGATTCCTGCTTATGAATGGAATTTCTCTGATGTTAATCCCCCAGTTCATGCTTGGGCAACATTTAGAGTTTTTAAAATTGAACGTAAAATGTATGGCCGTCAAGATTTAGACTTTTTGGAGCGCGTTTTCCAAAAGCTTCTTCTCAATTTCACTTGGTGGGTTAATCGTAAAGATAGAGATGGTAAAAATGTTTTCGAGGGTGGTTTCCTTGGTCTCGATAATATTGGATTGTTTAATCGTTCAGAACCTTTACCAACTGGCGGAGTTCTTGAACAAGCTGATAGTACTGGTTGGATGGCTTTCTTTTCCCTTCAAATGCTTAATATCGCTCTTGAACTTGCTAAAACTCGTCGTGTTTATGAAGATATTGCATCTAAATTCTTTGAACATTTTATTTTTATTGCTGATGCCATGTCACATAGATATGGTGGTGGTATTGAAAAGCCATTATGGAATGATGAAGATGGGTTTTATTATGACGCAATCTCATGGGGTGGTCCTTGGAGTCAGCAATTGCCTGTTCGTTCACTAGTAGGACTCATTCCTCTTTATGCCTCGCTTACGTTGGAGCCTGAAGTACTTGAAAAATGCCCTTCCTTTGCTAAAAGAGTGGAGTGGTTTATTGAAAATCGTCCTTCAATGTCTCGACGTAATATGGCCAGTATGAGCAAACGTGGTACTAAAGGACGCCTTTTACTTTCTCTTGTTGATCAAGATAGACTCGAGAAACTACTTGTTCGCATGCTTGATGAAGATGAATTCCTTAGTCCTTATGGAATTCGGTCAATGTCTAAATATCATGAAAAGCATCCATTTTCGATGGAAGTCAATGGTCAAACTTTCACGGTTGGTTATAATCCTGGTGATTCCGATTCGGGTCTTTTTGGTGGTAATTCCAATTGGAGAGGACCAATCTGGTTCCCTACAACTTTCCTCTTAATCGAATCACTTCAGAGATTCTTTCTCTATTATGGAGCTGATTATAAAGTTGAATGTCCAACAGGTAGTGGACAAATAATGAACCTTGCAAAGGTAGCAGAAAATATTCAACATCGACTTATCAACCTCTTTACTCGTAATGATAAAGATGGAGGTCGTGCTTATAATGGATCTGAAGATCTTTATGATCATAATGAATTTTTCGTTGATAATCTTCTATTCCATGAATTTTTTGATGGTGATACTGGACGAGGACTTGGATCCAAACATCAATTGGGATGGACTGGTCTTGTTGCCAAACTCATCCATGATGTCGGTCTTAGTTGCAGTCGGACTGCCACTCCTAGAGATCCTATTGCTGCAGCCGAGATGTATTTTGATGATGTGATCACCCCCAAGCGTAGACGTTCACGACAACTCTCTCGCCATAGTAGTTTTATGCGTCGTCACAGTAAAACGTCCGAAAGCAGAAATAGCATGGATGCTGAAGATCGTCCCTACCAGACAGAACTCAATCCTGAAGCTACTGAACGAATCCGTCGTATGCTTGAATCATACAATTTGGCAACTGAACATGATAATGACGATGAACTCGAAACGAAGTATTCAGGATAAAGCTGCAATTAAGCCAACTTCTATAAAAACAAATAAAAAATTGATAATTTGCTTCTATTTGCCGTTAACTGTTCTTTACTGGGGCCGCGTGGCTCAGTAAGTTGGATTCTCGGAGTCCGCAGCAAGATTGATAAGATAAGACCAATCCCACGTGGGGTACGCTTAAATTGCGCGAAGCTACTATCAGATTACATCACCACAAATATACACACTTTTTATTAAATAAGTGAGCTTTCTAAAACTCAATTACACAATATATCGCACTCAAAAATGGAATTTCAAAGGTAAGTTGAAATTGGTCTAAAATAGCTAGCCTCACTAACAATAACTATAGGCTCGGCGAATCTGGCTTAAAAGTCAGCAAAATTATATTTGGTGCTATGTCAATTGCGACTGAAGGAGCAAAAGGTAAAGATTGGATTGTTGATGACGAAGAGTTAGGTTTGAAACTTTTGAAAAAAGCTTATGATGTAGGTATTAGGACAATTGATACCGCAAACGTTTACTCCCATGGACACTCTGAATTGATTGTTGGAAAGTTCTTAAAAAAATATAATATCCCTCGATCAACTGTTGTTATTCTTACCAAAGTTCATGGGAGAGTTGATGACCCTAACATCCCCGATACGGAGGTCAATTGGATAAATCGTCATGGATTGAGTCGCAAACATATCTTGGATTCAGTGGAAGCGTCAGTTGAACGTCTTGGTACTTATATTGATGTGCTTCAAATCCATAGATTAGATGAGTCTACCCCTAAAAGAGAGATTATGGAAAGTCTTCATGATGTTGTAAAGAGTGGTAAGGTGAGATATATTGGTTCTTCGAGTATGAGAGCAGTTGATTTCGCTCAGTTACAGTTCATTGCTGAAAAAAATGGATGGACGAAATTTATTTCCATGCAAAATTATTATTCTGCTCTCTATAGGGAGGAAGAAAGGGAGATGATTCCTTTCTGCAACGAGACTGGAGTTGGATTAATTCCTTGGAGTCCTTTATCACGGGGAGTCCTTGCAAGACCTTTAGATATTCTTAAATCGACTCTTAGATCTGGAACCGACCCAATGTTCAGCAAAATGAACCATGGTTCTACTGAAGCTGATCGCACAATTATCAATCGTGTTGAAGAGATTGCTAAGAAGAGAAATGTTGCTATGGCAATTGTTGCTCTCGCTTGGGTCCTTTCTAAAGGAGCTGCTCCTATTGTTGGTTTCAATAAACTTGAACGCATTGATGAAGCAGTTGCAGCCATTAGCTTCAAATTGACTGAAGACGAAATCGCTTATATTGAAGAACCTTATCAACCTAAGAATATTATTGGATATGTATAACTATATAATAATATATTTGCTGCGAAGTGAAAAGAGGTATCGGGTAGTAAGAGAAAAAGAGAATCGGTAACGCTCAACATATAGCCTGATTATTGGAGAGTATTTTATGGTCAAGTACAAACAAAAAAAGGTCGAATTCAATTTGATTGATATCTTGATCTGACATGTGGAATCTAAACACCGGGTTTCTATTTACGCTAGTCTCGGACAGTTGGCAAACCTATTTCAGTCCGTCTCCTCATAACGCTACATTGAGTTGTTTTTCTCTCGCTCGTTTTGAATAATAACAGATAATACGGAAATCCCTAGAAGCATCATCTCTGTGATCCGTAATTTAACAAAGAAAATGATAACTTTTCAATTGTCACTATCTGAGATAACATTATATATGCATCAGTTAATGTAACATCTAAATAGCATACACGCAAATCGAGATATGCCCACTTCTTCATCCGGTTACGCCATTGAAAATAAATTACATGGCACTGTCTTATCTATAAAGCAGGTCATTTGATTGTACCAATATCTCATAGATATCTAATTATTTTGAAACAAATGGATTGCTATGATTGTTTTTCGTTTCTGGATGTGAAATAGTCGAAGGCGCGCCGCGCCACATTAATATCATTATGCATACTGGTAGACTTCTCATACTTCACGGAAAAGCTGTCTCAATATTTGATAATCTATACATTAACACAATCCTTTCTTCATCTATTTATTTTAAACCTGAATTCATTGATCTACCAGATCTACAAGATATACAGCCGTGACGGTCATACTTGTAACGCCTCTTCCTTTTCCCTTTAATGAACTTTTCATCTGAATCTTTATCCGCCATGAATTCAGATTTTTTCTTCTCCTTAATTAGAATATCATGTGCACAAATATTTAGAGCTGCTGGAATAGAAAGGTGTTCTCCTCATTTACTAGATGCTGCTACTGATTTATTAGTACGGCACCTAAGTGCATTGTCAGTAAAGGCTTCTGATTATGCTGCGTTAAGTGGTAGAAATGAAGTTGTGATACAAGATGTTGCTTTAGCAATGGAGGCAATGGGGGTTATTCGACCTCGTGCGATTTTGGATCCTTATGATTTAGATCCAAATAGTTTTATTGGATTCGAAAATTTTATTGAATGGGTCAAAGGGCCAGTTCCGGAAGAAGCAAGAAGAATATCGCGGGTTCCTCGAGAAAGTCAAGTAGCACAGCTAGCTAAAGAAGTACCAGGAATTAGTAATCCCGGTCAATCTGAGAAAAAAACTGGGGATGAAAGGGCCAAGGATACCATAGATGCAACAAATTATTTAAAAGATAGAAGCGACACAAACATTGCGAAAACTAATGACGATCTAAAAGACTCTAAACCTACTTCACAAGATCCGAGCCTTATTCCGAAATCTACTTCCTCTCCGCCTCCAACCAAAACCCCTCGCCAAGATGACGAAGAATGGCTGACTGCTTTAATGAAGAAGAAAATAAAAGTTGGTAATGACGCCAAGTTTAAAGGCACACTTTTAGCCCTGGATGATAGCATAGATGCTGCAGTATCAGAAACGAAAATTGCTGGTGGCCCTATAAATTTAGAGGATTTCCAGCCTGAAAATCTTTCTGTCTAGGTCCCCATGCCCCAAAGTCTTGCTGTTGCCAGATTACTTTGCAGCTTTACAGACTTCATTAACGACTCTAACGAAATATTTAATTTATCTACTTCCAGTAAACATCTCATAAGGAATACTAGTCACAAGCTAGCTTCGAATTCGATCATGCCTATTAGAATGAAATGTCATTATCATATATAATTCGGACGGATCAGATCATACAGTATTATACAAAAAAATAAAATAAAAAATAAACAATATGGGAAGTAAAAAATTATTTTAGCACTCATCTCGCTCATGGTGTTAGGTAGGACTCAACTCGCTACTTTGAACCTGTTTAATCGAAGCCTTTTGTCCTGGCTGTGCAACATATACCTCCGATGTGTTAACTCGTATGGCCGAAGGTCGCTCTTCTCCTGTATTATGAGTTTGATGATTACTATTGGTACTCGGTTGAGATTTATCATTATCGTTCACCGGCCGAGACAAATCAACTCCCTCTCCAGATAGCTTAATATATTCTTCAACTTTACCAATAATATCTTTCGAAGAAATATCTGAATTAATGCTTGATAATCCACTTTCTTTGAATATTGCTAGAGCTTCTAATGGAACTTCAGCAAACTTACATTGTTCTTCAATTAAAGTATTAACTGATTCGATTGACAAAAAATAAGCGTCACCAGACTCATGACCACCTTCTTTGATATACAAAATATTAGGAGTGATAACAGTAGCAAGATTATGAGCATCCATCTTAGACCCAGTTTCTTCGTCAATATGGGCAAATGATGCTGTCCAATTTAAAAAGTAAAATAATACTTCCATCACCTCACGATGGGTTTTAGGTAATAAACAACATGTAAGATGTAGAATTCTCTTCCTTGCTTCAGGGTCTGGCACTTTCTGCGTAACAATCCACAATTTTTGCAATTTTGAAGTCATCAAAGGTTCTGGTAATTCTCTTAAAAATTTTTTCAACAACGCAGCCAATTGAATTGCATTTTCTTCAGATAATATTCCTCCCTGATCTGGATACTTATCAACTTTCTCTGTAAATTCTTTTAATCGACGAATATTACCATTCTTCCTGAAAATACCCTCTACAGACATATCTTTTTGGCGCATGGAACTAATACAATCATCTACGAACGCAGGGATTCGTAAAGGTTTTGGTCCTACTCCAAGGGTAGAATCAACTCCATATTTTTCAACCAATTGCTCAAGTGGTGTTCCAAATACTGCCCCACTGCCCTTCTTCTTTACAGAGCTTGTATTATTACCACCGCCTCCAAAGGCTTTACCAAATTTACCCCAAATGCTTTGTTGTCTTCTGGTTTCAATAAGATCAAATAATTCTTCTTGAGAAAACCATTCACTAACTAAAGGGTGTATTAACAAAACGCAGACATGACGAATGAAAAACAAATCTGAATTGGAAAGTTCCGATATAAATATCTTAGCATCATCTTTTACTCCAGTATCTGAAATTGATTTAGGCATCGGAACGCTGTTGGTCATTGACGTAGTCCTGGCTTGATGTCTAAATGCATTTGGAAGTTGTTCTCTAGCTTGTTCAGCAGCTACGATTCTTGGAATATCATCCAATGTAAGAGATTTTTCATTTCTGAACAAATCTGTAGTTCTATCCAATCTACCAGGATCTCGCTTGGTACTAAGTTCTTCAATTTTAAGTTCTTTTCTTCGCTTAATGCTGAATGTCCGTTTCGCATTTTTTAGTAATGATTTGTTGGAGCTAGTTGTTGAAACTGGTGGTTGCATTTGTCGAGTTTGAACTGACTGCGAACTAATACTTGGTACCGATTTATCCACAACTGAAATTTTATCTTCAGATTGATTTGACGGTCGTCTACTTTGACCTCCGTCATCGGACAATGGAGACCGTACTCCATCCATGCTCAATGAATTTGATGAATCATTATTATTCTTCATTTGTCCAGATTCAGAATCTGGCATTGCCAAGATTCGAGATTGCCGAGCTTTATGAGACATTTCCGATACTTGACGATCTAGTTTAGCTGATCTCAACCTTCTTATATCTGTCAAAGTCGTCATATATCCCTTTTCATTTTGAGATGGTTCATTAACTGCAGTTGATGAAGACCCAGCAGACGGATTAGCTCGAATTTTTGAGCTTGTTCCTTTATATTGAGTCAATGATGGAGTTGATATAGAATCAGTTCCACCACTAATTCTTTGAGATTTTTTATCTCGCGCATCATATGCACTCAGCACCAGTTGGAGACGAGCAACAGCAATTTTCACTAAAAATATAAACTGTTGTAATTTTGTAACATAAACAAAACCTGATTGAGAATCCGTAGAACAATTACTACATACTGCGACTTTTTCAGAATTAAGCCATCGGGCATTCTCAATATTATGACCCAAAACAGTACCGCATTTAGTACATGATAAGCAATCAACATGCCATAACTTATCACCATACCTAATACAAATATCTTCAACGCTAGAATCACACCCAACACATCGATCATTAGTCATTGCACTAACATCCAGATTATTTAATACACTAGTAGATTGAGTATGAACTTCTACTCGTTCAAGAAATGAGTTTATCGCATTACCATTAGGGACAGTTCGATCATATAATAAAGAATTTGATAATCCATAACGAATTAATATTTTAAGATAATGAGCTAGACTTGTTACTAGGTTTAATAAAGTGATGCCCATTTTCTTAATATTCTTTTCTCTTGATCTTGATATCATTGACATGAATTCAACGATCTTTTTGATAAGATTTTTCGGCTCTCTTCCTAGAATTGTAAACGATGATGGAGCAGATGTAAACTCATCATCATTATCATCCTTTTTGGCTTTTTCTTGCTCTTTTATAAATGGATCAATGAGAAGATTTAGTGCATCAAGAGCAGTGAAAAGAATATCTACCTTGGCTACTAAATTAGCAGTAGCATTTAATGCTTCATTATAATTACCATTGGAAGCACTTTGAAGCATATCAGAAATATATGAAGCAGTAGCTTCTTCATATCCACATAATACAGTCCAAATATTATAAACCCTCTCTTCTACTTCCTTTTCATGACGCGCTACTTGGGAATGAGTTACTTGATCAAGCGGAGCAAAAGCAGTTACCGACAATGGTCTTAGTGGGTTTAACGTAGCTTTGGCTCCTTCGGGACATAACTTTACATTCCAAAATTTAAAAATCATATAGCATTCAGGATGCCATTGTTGTTCTCGACCTCCTCTATAAATTTCAACAAATTGTTTGAGAATTGCAGTTTTACAACCTTCACATTTTGATGCATATAAAGTGGAATAATGGAAATGACAATAGATTGAATCACCATGTTCATAGTAACTATCTTCTGGTCCAAACACTGTATCACACATTGAGCAACTAAAATGATCGACATGATATTTCCTCCCTAGAGCCGTTATATAAGAACCTCTCAAAGCTCCATTACAAGCGTAACATAACAGATCTAGCCGTTTAAAATAACATTGTTCGCATAAAGGAAATTGTTGAGGAATATCCATTGGAGAAGTTGGATCATAATCAGGATTATCAGTTGGGAAGAATTTAGAAGAACATTGATTATTACAATCAGCACAAGTAAAACATTCAATATGATAGGCAGAATCCAAAGCACGTACAAATTGACCAGATATTGAACCAAAACATTTTTTACAAGTTTTTGTTCTTGTAATCTTTGATGGATTTGTAGTTGGAGGAGTTCGATCTGTTGATGATGATGAAAAGTTTGAGTTGTGGTTGTCATTATATAAAGGTGAAGATTCGTTAACGTCATTAGGAGAAGGTTGATTAGTATTGCCGGAATTTACAAATGAACTCCAATTTGATTGTTGTTTTGGAATTGATGATGAATTATTTACTGGGATTGCTTTATTTTCTGGTAGTGGACCATCTTGTGGTACTTTTCGAATTGAAAATGATCTATTATTTGATGGTTGAGCTGACGGCGGTGGCGGAGTTGGTAAGTTTTCAACGAAATTAAGAGGACTTGACGGACTTGAGAGTCCATCAGTTGGTAATGAATTATTCTCAGTTTGATGAAATGTATTCGGTCTGGAAAAGTTTCGGTAACGAGGGGACGTCATCGCAACGGAACGAGTTGGAGGGGAGTTATAATTTTGTTGGGATGGGGAGTTTGAAGAACCAGAACTCGAATTGGTTCCTAATGCTTGATAATATGTTACTCCAGCCGGACTTTTTAAGGACTCACTAACTACAGGATAATATCCACCAATACTAGCACTTTGTTTATGAATCCGATTCGTCATGTGAACTGGTGACATTAATGCCTTTCCAGGACCACCATGTTGTGGTGGATGATTGTGATTTTGTTGCTGGTTTAGTGAATATTGAAAATGCCCTTGTCGATCTGAATGATAATGTGATGTAAGTTGAGAATTACTTTGACCAGATGTTTGTAAATTTATGAATAAATTATGAGGGTTTTTTGTTTTTTCTACACGATCAGTTGACATGCTGATGGTTAGTGTGATGCAGCTGGATATCAATCAATTCACTTACCTAATGGTGTTAATATAACTTCACCAAGAAAAAAAATGCTGATATTAAATGAAAGGTAATATTGATTGGATTCTGCACTTTATTTGAATTTTAAATTCGACATAGAAAAATCATCTCATTCAGTCTTAATGAATGTTTGTGAGATAAGACTCAATTGCTAAATCAGAAGTTAGTAAATAGTAGATTTCGTAACTGTGGGTGAAAGGTAGGATTGATTTGAAGCAGTAGGTTTTAGTTTGAATCGTGAGGTCAGATTTAATGTTTAAAATTGTGATTCGTTATTTTTTCATGCCATCGAAATATCGAATAATCTAAAATGAGGGTCATTATAATTATTCATTCCACTTATTCAACTATCCATTATAACTCTCATTCGCTAAAAACCTTCACCAATTCATTAAGTACCTCACACCCCTTACTCCACCTCAACCCCTTCATCATTACCAGGCAAATGCCTTTCACTATACTCCTCCCCTATCTCAATCCATTACTTACCCTATTTCAATCTCTCAACTAAATTTCCAACTAATTATTATCAGATTACGCGTTACCAATAGCAATTATCAACTTATCACGTCTTCGTTCTAACGTTCCAACAAGTTAACCTTAAGTCGTTAATATAAAGTGAGGATTTCCAACAGTAAAATATCAAGGATCAACGTGTAATAAAAAAGAATCTTTCTTTCTAAACTAACAAGACGTTTATAAACTTTGTATAGTGAAGTATCTGAACGAGTGTATGACTGTATGAATGTGTATGAAGAGTAGCTTGAACTGTACGTACACAAAAATAGGTGGAGTATTAATCGTGCGTTTATATGGTTTAAAATAGTGGGTGTGTGCGTGCAGTTCTGGTAGTGCGGTGGGTAGGAGGGAAAATGAAGGTGAGTTTATTTAGTGAGAGTAGTATTATTTGCCTGTCATGTGCGTAGGTTGGTTGTAGCAGCAGCGCGCCAGCCGTAGCCAGCTTCAATGGCCTTGTATCTTTTCCCTCCTGCCGAGCAAGTTAAGCGATTGAAATGCTGCTATACATTGGCGAACGGCTCAAAGTTGGTAAGAAATAGATAAAGGAGACGACGTCAAAGCTACACCGTTAGCGAGGCTGTTGGGAGTTGGAGTTGGGATTTTGCCCATGGTGAGGTGACATTCAAATCTCGGCTATTGACTGCTTATTGTGATAAGCGGCTTTTGTTTCGGTTTGAATGTGCGATCGATAATATAAATAATTAGAACTAGATAATGATATTTGTTGATCACACTCTGATCGTGACGGACTTGATTATGACTACTTATGTAACACTATACCAGAACCGCCTAACGATTATCATATTTCCACTCAATCGTGGAGAGAAGTACAACTATGAGCGAGAACCCCTGGTCTATATGATAAACTAATCGGTTTGTTTTATATTCGTTTACTTCACAACTGTTTAACATGGAAGGTGTGGTCAATGAATACAGCTGACCAGCAGATGCTGATATTTATTTATTGATATATTTTATTACATAGAACCATACCATCAATCCTACTCTACGGTGAGCAAGATAGAACAATACATAGCGCTTGACTTTTAATTAGTAATTAGATAAATAGTATCTTCGTGATACACGCCATGATGATCGCAATGATGATAACAACTCTTTCATGACGATGTCCCAATTAACCTTTCTCAACTGTAATCGTTTAAATTCGAATTTATACTTAAAAAAAAAAATTTCTATAACCATAGTTAGTGGCCTTGTTACACAGCAAACTCCTATGAAACAAAAGTCATATACCGCCGCTACTTCATGTTTTGTGCAATTCCATCATATTCTTTTCCAGTTATTCCCTACACATAGAGCGAAATAAAGGAGTGTTTTTGATACGTATTAAATATATATGCTATTGTTGTATATCAATTACTAGCTAGAAAGGAATGTTAAAATCTTTATACATCTAAACTTCATTTTGGAATACGGAATTCTTTCAATTACCCTCACTTCATTACCAACCGTTAAAATCTATCTCAATTACTCAAATGATCCTAAATTGTCTGGTATTTCTTTGACATATCACACATACAAAAAAATAAATATCAAAGCAAATTTATTTATAGCAAGAATTATAGTGAAATTACACACATTAAAGGAGCAAAAGGAAAGACCTTTCAGCTTCGTCGACGGCAATTTCAGCTTAATATATATTTGACGGGGTAGGGGTAAGTTCAGAGCGAACTGGGATTACCATGGTTGTAAACTGACGCACATAAGACAAACCCTGTAAATTTTTATGTTTACGTTGTTTTCTAGCCCTACACGACATGTGCAGAAGGAGTTTCGAATTTCTTGACCTCCGTCGACCACTCCGTGCTGATAAGTCGGTTAAAGTGAATTGAATCCGGAAAAAAGTTTAACTATTAAGCTCACTACTTAACCGGTCCTTCGCGATCTGGATAGATCCCTGTTTGTTCAGATGATACTAAGAGATTGCAATGAGTGTAATTTGGAGAGAACAGCAATGGTTCACTGGTCTTCGGTAGATAGGCAGACTACTCGTTAATATTCAATTTGGTATGTCAAGCAAGAATGCCACCGAGAATGCAATCGGAATCCCTCACCCGGCCCCCACATTCTTCGCTAACGTATATATGCATGAAATCGTAAATGCATCCCTGCATTTTTGATGCAGCAATATTTACCGTACGTATCAATATCCGACTGACCAGCGAGGAAATTGTGCTGGCTAACTCTCACGCCAGAATTCAGGTATTGAAATCACACTCCCGTGGTCCGTGCTCGCTTGATTATCATTTGATGCGCAGAATAGCCCTTTGCTGTAAGCATACTGGGCCGGCCCGTTTATAAGATGACGGACGACTAGATGATTTATGGAGGGAAATGCACATAGTCTTCGGTTGAATATGTGAACAGGTAATAGATAGATAACTGACTTTTATTTGAATAATTAAGATAGAGACCGTCTCTGCTTAACTCCGTCTCAACACGAAGTAGGTGTCCGAACGGCGATAAGTTTAGCCATTTTGGGCCATTGGCATGTATTGATAAGGTGATGAATCTATTTTGCTCTGTTAAAAGCCATTCCAACAGTGTCTATATGTCTAATTCTGCTATTGAACAATTACGAGCGAGATGCAGATTTTATCTGGTATGTATTTATCTAATCAACCACACAAACTCTCTCACTACTTTGGTGATATGACCACCCTAGCCCCGTGAGACTATATGCAGGTTCACACGGCTGAAGAATAAAGTTGAGTGAGATCATACCAAACTCACACAAACCCCATATTTTCTGCGATCTTTTTATTTGTCCTTGGGTTTGTGAGGAAATTGCAGTTGGATTATATTGAGATTAAGATTGAGGAAGGGATGAGTGATTATTTCCCTCCCATTCGTAAGCTTGGTGAACTGAATGGAGGAAACGAAGCGGGAGTAAATATGAGGAGGTCAGCAGTGCCATTTCCATTACTTCGCAGGAGTTCCATGATTTTGGCCGATACAGGCGAGAGAATAGGAGGTGATAGAAAGTGAGTATTTTCGTGAAGTAAGAATAGAATGGTTACTCAATCAGTTGTCACCCGAAGAAACCTAACAAGATAATAGTTCCAAAACAAAAGGGGTAAGAAGATCAAGGAGTAGCTTTGATGGGAGGAATACTGATGGACTTCATTCTGTTTCTGAGAGAACAGGATTGCTAGCTGGAATCGATGATAATGAGGATCAGAATGGTTCTAAAGTAAAGAAATATTTTCTACAAACAAAACAATTCCTTACTAGTCGAAAATGTAAAAATATTTTAAAATGTTCATTAGCTTATTTTATTGGGTCAATGGCTGTTTATACACCAATTGGTACTTGGATTTATGGTCATAGTGATAATAAACATATGATTTGTACGGTATCAGTATACTTTCATCCAGCTAGAACTGCTGGCAGTATGACTGAAGGTATCTTATTTGCATCAATTGCCTTGGCTTTTGGATTGATTATTGCCTTATCTTCAATGATTGTATCTGCTTTATTTAGAGAATGGGATTTGATGTATATTGGGTACATTATTGATTTATTAGTATTTGTAGGTGGGGGATTAGGGATGATTGCATTTATAAAACAAAGGGTTAATAAACCTACTTTTAATACTGCTTGTTCTTTAGCAAGTATTTTCCTAGTAACAATTTTGACCAAAGAAGGGAATGTTCAAGCTGGTACTCTGTCATTATCGAAACTACTGCAATCTTTCATGTTTGTATTTTCTGGAGTCATTCTTTCAACAACCATTTCATATTTATTATGGCCAGAGAGCGCAATATTGAAGTTAAAAGAATCGTTGAATAAGTCAATGGATGTTCATTCTGATTTATTAACATTCATTGCCAACAAATTTATTAACGGTGAGGATATTAATACAGGAGAGTTTGAAAAATTAAATCAAGAATTAAATTCTACATACAAATCATTACAAGCAAACCTTCATGAAGCAAAGTTTGAATTATTAACGGCCGGTAGAGAGAAGGAATATGAAGTTATGCAAAGGCTTGTCGAATCAAGTAATAGCCTTTCATTACATTTAGGAGGTTTAAGTAATAGTGCTAAAATACAGTGGCATTTATTAAATGGAGAAGAAAGTGATGATGACGGAGAACGAGAACGTAATAATAGTGGCAACTCAATTCATTCAAGATCTGATAATGACTCAGTAGCTTCGATAGATGATATCATCAGTCGTAGGTCCTCTCCAGGTCCAGGGGAAACTTCTTCTGCTATTGCTCCAGATTCTGTTACTGCAGAATTATTTAGCATTTTCGTATTTCATTTAGGACCTCCTATGATCTCATTCTTCACCACTCTAAAAGAAATTCTTGATAATTTACCATTTGATAATTCTCCAGATTATCATGTTTCTCTTCATCCTCAATATAAGACTAGTCTAGCACTGGCAATGGATTTGTATTCGAATGCAAGAGAAGAAGCATTGGCAGGAGTGTACTCCCATGAGATATTCCAAACAGAGAGAGATTTCGATACTGCTGCGGATGAAGAAGCTATCGCTGCGAGTTGTGGTAATTTTTCTTACGTTTTAGAAGATTTTGGTTGGGAATTAAATGTATTTATCGCTGCTTTGGAGGACTATGGGAATATGATTGAATCTCCTCCACCTAGGAGTTATAAGTGGGCTAAATTTTGGAATGTGGAGAAAGATGCCAAAGCACATACGGATGAAGAACATGGACACCATGATTCTCCCACTCCCCTTCGTCGTACTCCGACTCAAAATCATTCACATAATTTTAAAAGTTTTGGGGAATTAGATTGGCTAATTAAAAAATCTAAAATTGAGCAAAAACAACAACCATCATTAAGTCTACGTATATGGCGTAGTTTGCATGCATTTAGAAGAAATGATGTTCAATTTGGTATCAAGGTAGGAATTGGAGCAATTTTGTTTGCAATTCCTGCGTTTTCTCCAACATTGAGACCTATATTTAGTACTTGGAGAGGTGAATGGGGACTTATTACTTATGCAATTGTTATGAGCAAATCGGTTGGTGGTACTACGGTGACTATACCAATACGATTTCTAGGTACTTTTCTTGGTGCTGCCACTGCATTTACTGCATGGTCGCTATTCCCGGAAAATCAATATGTATTATCAGTATTAGGATGGATAATGGCATGTTTTTGTTATTATATTATACTTTATTGGGACTCCAAGAATGCATTTGGTCGGTTTATTCTGCTTACATTCAACTTGACTGTTTTATATTCCTATTCTCTAACAGTGTATGATAACGACGATGATGACGACGAAGGGGGTGCTAACCCTATTATTGGAGAAATTGCCTTTCATAGATTTGTTTCAGTATTTGCTGGATCACTCTGGGCTGTTTTTATTGCCACTGTAATTCTTCCTAATAGTGCTAGAAAGAGATTACGAGAAGTTCTTAGTGTACAATGGTTAAAAATGGGATTAGTATGGAAAGCAGATTGCCTCAAAACAATCCCTCGAAAATCTGCAGCCGATGAACCTCGACTTAGCGGTATTCAAGGAGAACAAGATCTACAAAGCACAATGGTAGAATTACAGACTTTACTTGGATTTGCACCCAATGAACTACGACTCAAAGGACCGTTTCCAACTGCCCAGTATAAGGATATTCTTAATAGCACTCAACGAATCCTTGATGGTTTCCAGAATATCGGTGTTCTTGTAGCGAAATATCCAAAACCAAGTTCCAACGAATTGCAACTTATAACATATACAGCATCTGATCGGAAAGAATTGTGTAGTCGAATCTTTCTTTTTTTCTATCTCATTTCGTCTGCAGTCAAGTTAGGATTTCCTTTGCCAGATAAATTACCCTCTACTACCCATGCCATTGATAGAATTTTGGCTAAAATGAGTGACTACCGACAGCGAGCAATTGCCAGTAATCACAAATCATCCATCCCTCCTAATTCTAGTTTAACCACTCTTTCGACCGAGCGACTAGATGAAGAAGATTTTGTTTTATTTTATTCCTATTTACTTGTCACAGTGAGTATTACTGAGGAATTAGCAAATATAGCACTTCAAGTCCAAGACTTATTTGGTAGTATTGAAGAAGATATGTTTACAGTTACATAATATACTAATTTACTCCCGCTTCACTCTTGTTCATATCTCCTGCTTCCTGTTGCCTCTGGCGACTGGAATCTATCCAGCCTCTTGCACACATTTGGAGAACTGGCGTCCGACGCCCAAACATCGTCAAAGAATATCTTTTTTCTCCCTTCGCAGGTCTGCGAACATAGTCGATCCGGCCATAAGTTCGCTCTTCGCCAATCATGTGACAAGGGTTAGGTCACTCCATTGATCCATATGCAGGTTGGATTGATAACAGGAGATAAAGCAGTCTAGTTCGCGCCTTCGTCATTCTACTCATTCAAAACACAACAAGCCAAGCCAAGACGATTTTGACATTGGAATTTGTTCCGAATTTCTTGACTGGTGTGGTCGATTCTGCTTCCATTCTTATTCTTCCGCCTGATCCTAGGATCTATTGCGTCTCTCCATGGCTCCTTCATGGTTACCGCAGAATATACAAAAACGTATCTTTCGATACATTCTAGCTAGATTGGAGGTTTTTTCTGATCTCGATTTAAGTAATCTAGATGTATCGGTTGGAACAAAGACAAATTTAACATTACGAGATGTTGAGCTAGATACTGATAAGTTCAGTTTACCAAACGGGGTATTTGTTAGAAGTGGTAAATTAGGTACTTTGAATCTAAGTATTGGAGTTGGAAATAGTGGAGTTCAAGTGGATGGCACTGATCTAGAATTTACCGTTGCTTTATCTTCAAATTCTTTAGACGAAGATGATTTGTCGGATTTATTAACTCGTACAACTGCTGATTTAGCGGAAAGTTTGTTGATTGGTGATCATTCTGGTGATTCAAGTGTAATTCCTGGTAATGGATCGGATTCTGACGATTCAAGTAATTATACAACTGGGTATGGATTTGGTGAATTACCAAATGTTATTTCTAAAGTTGCCGATGCTGCTTTATCTCAATTATCAATTATGTTACACAGTGTAAGATTAAAATTGATTATTGATGAAGAATCGAATTTGGAAATATTTATTTCAAAAATTCAATTATCTACTGGAAAAGACAATCTGAGAACTTTTAAAGTTTCTGATATAGAAATTATGACTCCTGATGACCCAGCAAAGGTAGAGGAGGAGGAGAGTAGCGACGAAATAGATGATAGTGATGATCATTTCAACACTAATGAAATGCAAAACTCATTAATGCAAAGTACCTTATTCTCTCATGAACAGGCCAGTACTATGTATATGAGTGCTATGTCGTCTATTATGAAAAGTAAATCTGAAGAGACTCATTCACTTCGGTTATTGTGGTGTAGTTATGCTGAGCTATCTTTTAAAGGGCTGCTGAAATCTGATTTTGCATTAAAAGTAGGAAGTGTGAAAATTTCTATTGAGCCATTATCCAGAATATTAGGTACATTTGTTCGTTTTATTCGTGAATTTGAGGAGAATTCAAGAAAGGCTGAGAGCATTAAAAGACAGGAACAGTTTCAATCGAAAGTAAACGAACCTGGAGAAGAAAATGATGATCTACTCAATGACCGCACATCCTTCACGTTAGAAGCAAGTGTAAATGAATTGCATATAGGTACAAGTAAACTACTACCTGATGGCCTATTTGAATCTGAAGAAAATGTGATATTTGAAATATCCCTTATTCGATTGAATATAGATAGTCAGCAACAATTATTATCAGTTTCGAATCTGTCCTTACGGAAAGGACAGACATCCCTCTTTTGGTTTCGCAAAAAGGAAAGTTATGACGAAGATGTCTTAATATGTCATCTTGGTGATAAGATTACTCTCCTTTTACCTTTTCCAGCATCGTTCGATTTTGATATCGACAGTCTTCTGGAAATGCAAAAATTCATCCTGCCGTTCCTCCAATTGTCTACCCCTCAAGCATCATCATCTAGCTCCAATGGACTATCTCCGCTGTCCAGGCAATATCAGATTTCCGCTAAATTCAACATTATTGAAGGTAATGTCGGTACCGGAAGTACAGTGATTCATGCATCTATTTTTCCTAGCATATTCAAAAATGGTAAATGGCAAGTAAACAGGGTCACTATTTCGATCGATCCTGTAGGTAATATTAAATCAGAGTCTGGAACGGTTACCATTGAAGGTATATCTTTTGTATTAGGAAACGCTTCCTCTCAAACCTTGTCTACAATTGTTAAATCTGTTGAGTCTTCTGACAACATATCTGTAGTCGTCTTGTCGCGGCTTGATGTCTCCATTGTCAAGATAGATCTAAATCAGACTTTACTAGATTTGTTAGTGGGTGATTCAAAGAAATTATATACAAGGTCTAATTCTATTTCCACTCCCGTCCTTCCGAGTCCTCCAAAACAAGTTCGAATAAAAGAACACGAAGTTGTTAATTTTAGCACTTTTATTACTAAAGTAGATTGTCGATTCACATTCTCAGCAGATACCCCATTAGGTCAATTCCATGTTGATGCTGGTAATATAGAATTAAATCTTCTTAATTCGGGATGTACTCAAATATCCATATCTACCCTATTCGTTTCTCGTGATTTCTCCGATCTTGACCCAACTCAATCCCATATTGCATTGATCTATAACGCTAATCCCAGCCAAAAGGTATGTAAAAGGTTCTACTCGAGATTTCGATCCGTTTGCTAACATTACTTTTTAGACTCAACCAATGGTTTATATTGAAATAAAAGATGGTAAACCAGTAGATACCAGGTTTTATAATTTTGGTCTTTATTACCACGTACGATTACTTGATTTATTTGATAATGGTAGTACAGTCGAAGTGGAAAGCGATGAGATAATTAACAACTCTGCCCTTGATGATTCTATAGCAACAATTAAAGATCATAATAAGGAGCTTAAACTACAGATTCTCTTAAGAGATTGTGTTGTTGAATTAAATCCTTTAAGCTTTGATTCTCGTGCTTTATTTGTTGTAAAGGATAGTGTCACTGAGTTGAGTTTAGGCTCAGAAATAGCCATTGAAGTAGCTGTTAAAAGGTCAGCTTTGTTATTAGTTGATAATATTTCCAAATTGGAAACCACTGGAGCTGGTCCCACAGATGATATATCTAACTTCTTTTTATCTCAAGGTTATGTTTTTATTGCATCTCTGTCGTCCCTTAAAACGTTGATCAAGATCCCAGAAAAGACTCAAAAGCCAATTGTTGAGATTACAGTCGATTCAGTGACATTAAAATCCTGTGCAGATTCTACCCAAGTTTTAATCCAAACTCTCAATGCTTTAAAACCTCCAGTAGAATCAAGTGATAGTGTTAGATTTCACACCGAACTTGCGAATCCAGTTGACGTTTTTTCCGAGATTGACGAAACTGCGTTCTTTGGTGGTGGTGGATCTGCCCTATCTAATATGAGGAATGATATTATTAATGATGATTTGCCATCAAACTTGGAATTTGTTGAGAGTTATTATGTTGATCAACCTACTAGATTGAAATGGAATTCTGGTTCGTCTTCTCGATCACTCAACAATGAATTCTCCCAAGCCGATCTTTTATTAGAACAAGATCTGAGCGTTTTAGCAGGTCGAAGTAAAGTGTCTGGTAATGATGTTAATAGTATTGAGTCTTCTGTTTCATCTATTGAAGCACAGAACCAAGCACAGGACCCCTTATTTTCGTCGTCGTCATCATCTTCATCTTCGCGAGATGCCTCACAGTCTCATTCTCATCTTGATAGTTTTGAACAACGAGTTTATACCTATGATTCCGTGCTTAACATCAATGAGGATCATTTTGCCAAGGATGGCCCTATTAGATCTAATGAGCACAATCACTCGACTGGATCTACATCTGCTGAATCATCGTCTGTCAATACGCCTCGTCGTCGAAGAAGTGTTACCGCTACTGTTCCGGAGGTCTCTGCCCGTATACCACATCAGCCTAGTAAACCTCAGATCAAAATTAGATGTAGGATACTATCCATTGATTGGTTGTTACATGATGGTTATGATTGGGAGTTTACTCGCGATACAATTAATAACGCCGTAAGCAGGGTTGAAATTGCGGCTGGTCAGTTTCATCGTGAAGTCACTGGGCGAAATAAGCTTTCAACTTCTGATAGATATACTCCCTCTCCAAGACATTCTAGTGAGGGAAGTACCGAAGAAAGAGGCAGATTTAGAAATTCAAATGATGGTAGCCCTTCTGGAGACGAGATCCAAACCGTGGTAGGTGACTTGCTATTTAATTCAATATACATTGGTGTTCCTGCTGGAGATGATCCAGATATGTTGAGGGGTGCTATTAACAGAGAACTTAACGATGATGTTAGTGAAACTGGTAGTACTGTATCTACCTCTAATATTACTTCTCGATCCGATAGCACTCATCGTAGAAGATCTGCCGATTTGGGAACACATAAACGGAAGAAAAAGTTGGCACTAAAAAGGTCAAAACGCTATAAAATGAAAATATCACTCCGAGATGTTTGTGCTGATGTTCTTGTTTTCGCTGGTGTGAATGACCCTATTGATAATTTGCCTGGCCAGTCTGAGGGTACTCAATTTATCGATGACAGTGGGCTCATTCTAAATCAAGTTGACATTAGAGTTAGAGATTTAGAGATATTTGATAACGTCCATACATCTACATGGAACAAATTCTTATCTTATATGAGAGATGCTGGTGAACGAGAAACTCATGCTAGCATGGTTCATATTCAACTTGATACTGTCAAACCAGTTAATTATTTAGCAGTCTCGGAAATCCAATTGAAAGTTTCAGTATTACCATTAAGACTGATCGTGGATCAAGACGCATTGGACTTTTTAACTCGGTTCTTTGAATTCAAAGACGAAAGATTTATTGTTACAGAAACTAATGAAGAAATCTTTATTCAAAAGCTTGATATTCGATCAGTTTCAGTTAAGTTGGATTATAAACCAAAAAAAGTGAATTACATGGGCCTGAAGTCTGGAAGAACAATTGAGTTTATGAATTTCTTTACTCTTGACGGTGCAGATATTGTGCTTCGGCACGTAGTTTTGTATGGTATAGACGGATTTGGCAGAGTTTCCGATTTGCTTAATGGTATTTGGATGCCAGATATTAGACAAAATCAATTGGGTAAATTTTTGTCAGGTCTTTCTTCAGTACATTCATTGGTAAGACTTGGCAGCGGAGTAAGAGATTTGTTTATAATCCCATTGCAAGAGTATAAGAAAGATGGTCGAGTTGTTAGAGGATTACAAAAGGGAGCCTGGTTTTTTGCTAGAAACACCACCAATGAGCTGGCTAAACTCGGTGCTAAACTAGCAGCTGGAACTCAGACTATTCTCGAATCTGCAGAGCAAGCAATGGGCGGTAGTGGAGCATCTGCTCGAATTTCTGGGACTCCATCAGTTCCATATCGATCTCCATACTCTGACGATATTCAAATTGACGACGAAGAGGATAATTCTAATTCTGCGTCTGCTTCCGAAAAAGAACAGGAACGATTAGTAAGCTTATATGCTAATCAACCTGGAGGGGTTAGTCAAGGATTAAAGTTTGCATATGAAAGTATTGGAAAGAATCTTACAATGGCCAAAGATGCAGTTATTGATATTGGAGCTGATGCAGCCGAACGTGGAAATGCTCAGGGTGCAGCTATTGCTCTTATGAGAGCAGCGCCAGTTGTTTTAATTCGTCCAATGATAGGCGCTACGGAAGCGGTGTCAAAGACTTTATTAGGAGTAACAAATCAAATTGACCCTGACAATCTACAAGATGTACAGGATGTAAGTATTATTGAGAGTTATGGGTTACAAATTGTACTAACATGTCTAGAAATATAAACCGTCATATTCATGATTAGAAGATAGATTATGGCTGAGAAAATGATTGTACTATTGCATATATACTAATTAGCTGATAAACCACTGTGTATGGTTTGGGAGAAGAATAGAATAAACAAAATAACTGATGTAACGAATTCATTACTATTATCATTGTTGTCTGCTTGCAGAGTCGGCTCAAGCATGTCTCGCAGTATAAGCTGTTCTCTACGTTTGTGGAAAAGTTATTTATATTTACATATGTTTATTAGGAAGTGATGAAGCAAATTAATCTCTATACATTTAATATCTTACTCCACTCTTATCATCAATATTTCAGCTTATGCCTCACCATATATCAGATTAAGATAAATGTGTTCTGTATCACATGACTTACACGGCTATATGTTATCTCTCTTAAGTCAAACTCGAATACATAATGAGCGAGCTTATCAAAGATATATCCTGAAAGCTCTCAATATTCGACACAAATTCGCAATAAATGTCTCAAGTTGTTGTAGTATTTGGGACCAGGCAGGCTCGTGTAAAATGCACGCCTGGTACTCTTCTTAGCGAAATTAAAACGAAAGCATGTGCTGCTTGGTCATTAGATCCTGTAAATTATGAGTTGAAGTAAGTGGTGTGGCGTTGCAAAGTGGCATAATATACAAGAGGAAATATTTCATTCTATTAGTATTCTTATTCTTTCGGTTCCTCCTGCTCATACTGGTTATCTAACAATGCCCTTATTCAGACGAAATAACACGACTATTAATGAATCATTACCATTTCGTTTAAGTAACCTGGTGGCCAATGCAAAATTAGATCTTGCTCCAAGAAGAAATAGTAAAGGGAGCTCATCTTCAGGCAAGATTAAGATAAAGATGACTGTGATAGATTTACCACCTAGTTTCAGTGAGTCTTTAGTTGGAGAATTTCTTAATTCTACCACAATTTGGCAAATTCTAAAGCATTTCGAAAAGAAATCAGGGATCAATTTTACTCAAAGATCAGTAGCAGTTTCAAGTCCTAATTCTAGCTCAGGAAAACTGAAGTATGAGATTGCATCTGTCCATTTATTTAATAGAACAATATCAAAATTAGAAGATTTAAACAACCCCTTGTCTGCATTAGGATTTGTTAGTGGAAATGCTTCAATTAAGGTACGGTTTAATATAACTGATATGGCGTATGAGGAAGCGTTAGAGATTCATAAAGGCTTTTTGGGTGAGAGTGAAAGCAAAGAAAAAAATGAGGTTAACAGTAATTTTGCTCTTCGTCCACCTAATGAGTCAAGCTCAATAACGTCTGTTTCGGAAAATAGTATTGAAGTCAGCTCTGAAGCTCAGATCGTTACTGACAATTTGTCCCAAATTGATACGGATGTCGCTGAACTTGAAACTTTACCTGCTGAGCCTACTGAATCATCATCAGCTTTATCACATGACCTTTCACCGATCACAATTAATTCCACTGCAACTTCTTCATCTCGAAATATCCAGGTTTATCTTCCTGATTCCGATGTTGATTCTCCTTCTATTAGATTTGATAATACAATTATAGAGGAAGATCAGCCAGAAATGAGTAAGCTGCAGTTTGTTCACTATCATGCCCAACTAAAAGCGATGTCAGTAGGTAACTCAAATCGTCCTTTAATGACAAAGGCGCTCAGAGAATCTGCAGAGGCTCAGAAGCAGGCCAAAATAACCCATTTCGTTGTACGTGTTCGTTTACCTGACCAATCGCATGTCGAAGCAACTTTTTTGTCGTCCGACAAAGCATCTTCCATTTATGACTTTGTTATATCTGTTCTCAGGGATGACATTGCAACACCATTTTTCCTGTTCGTTACTCCCCCCAAAAAAAGATTGGACCCTCAACTATCTCTTTTAAAAGATTACAAATTCGGACAGAGAAATCTCGTTTACTTGGAATGGGAAAGTCCTCAGACATACTCAACTCCACTTTTAAAGCCTGAATTTTTATCGAAAGCCAAAACCATTTTAGAAGATCCTGGTATTAAGCAGGATCAATCACAAATTCAGAATGATAAAGATTCCAATGAGCCAGCTAAACCATTGAAGAAACCTGGGTTTTCTGGTACTCCAAAATGGCTTAAAGTAGGCAGGAAATAAAGGATGAATAAATTATATAAATAGCGGATGATATATGTACAAGTTTTATATATACAATAGCTACAAATCAATCAATTTTCCGAACTGAAGAAGTTCCAGATTGGAAAAGTTCGATCAATAGTCTAGCTTGTTCAATGGTTCTGTGGCTACTAATAGATAAGGCTTCGCAAAGCTTAGTGGCTACTGCCTCCCACGGAACCGATGCTTCAGATGTATAACCAGGTTGTACTATCAACTCATTTTGTGCAGGCTTAGGAAACGAATAGGTTGTTTTCTGGCAAATCTTTGCCGCCAATTGTAGCACACTCACAGCAAGTACCCCAGGTATCTTGATATTACAAACTGTATCCATATAACATAATACAGCTGATGCTCCTTGATAATCACCGGCTAGCAACATTGTTTGTATTACATGTTCAAATACATTCATTGAAAGACGGAAATTTCCAGATTGGACCATTTCTCCAAACAAGGATTGTAAATTTGGTGGAACTACACCCGGCTCATTTAGATTTGTTGGTAAGTTACTGTGACTAGAAAGATAATAATAGTCTCGTAAAATTCTCCATACTGTACGATAATTAATATGATTTAGTTCAAAATTCTCTATCTCTTTTACCTTTTCTAGCAATTTAAAGATTGAATTAAAATCTTTGTGACGATAATAGTAGTAAAGGAGTGTGTTGAACGTTGGAGGAGAGTGCTCCAACCCGTACGAATACATTCTATCAACCATTTGGTTTACAAATTGATGATCACTGCGTCTAGCCCCATAGGACATGAATAATCCATATACTGATTGAGTTGGAGACGGATAAAACTCTGAAGGCGGATCTTCCATATTTTTCAACAAATCTAACGCAATTTCAAGCTTATTCTTGGCTAACAATGACCGAATCAATGACATAACGTGTTCAGTAGTTGGTTTAATTTCTCTTTCTACCATTGCTTCTACAACCATAATTGCATTATCATATAATTCAAGGCCTGTAAGACCTCTTAGCCAAGATTCATAAAACTTTGGGTATTCTAAAACTTCAGGATAGACGGATATTATTTTACTAATCACAACCATCAACTGTTTATTGTTCTCCGGGGTAATAGATCGCTTCAATCGCTTGTTTTGTCTCGGTATTAATGACTTAGGTTTCTGGAGGTCAGAAACCAATCTTCTTGTTGTTGAATCTAATACTTGTAACATTTGTTTAACAGAATTCTTCATTCCGCATTTTTCCATGCACTCTATAAGCTGAGCTGATTGAGACCACATACTGTTTTTTAAGAGAATCGAAACAGCTCTTTCGAGATCATCGGAGGATGGGGGTTTAAGTGCATTAAATATTGATTCAGCACGTTCTGTGTCGATTAGATGATCTTTGGTCGATGTTTGTATTTGACTAGTCAGTTTAAAATCATGAAATTCTATTGAGGTGATAAAATGGGCAACCCATTTGTTGACTGATTCAATTTGACCAGACGGAGCATAGGCAGAAATGAATCCTAAAATAACGCTTGGTTGAATGCATCCAAACTGTTGATTCATTTCTTCTGCTAATCTCTCAGCAATAACCAATGATTTTGCTTGTAAGTAATATAAAATGCCCACTTCAAGCCAATATATAGAACCTTTAACATCTTGCTTTTCTCTTCGAGATTTCCAAATTTGAATTGCTCTATAGCTATTACCAAAATAACATAAGCTATCCAGATATTCTACCTCATTGAATGGGTCCATTCGAACTGTATTATAAGAATATAGAATATCACCTACAACTTTAATACAAGCATAACGAATTCGCCCATTTTTCTGTAACTTGGCTACTTCAAAAACCTCACCAAAGAACTGATATGGTGGTGGTTGCTGTTTATCTATCTTGTTAGAAGTACCCTGGAGTCTAGTGATCTTGTAAAATTGAAAGACAGATTTCCAGAACAGTTTATCAAAGGTTGACGGATTTTCAGCAACAATTGGAAAATATTCTTGAAGAGTTTCTAGAGATGTTTCTGCGTCGTAAAGAAGCTTATTCCTTAAATCTTTTCTTCCTCCAGTAGAAATTTTAGAAGGTTTTGATGAATTCTGAGTTATGACATGATAATTCTCCTTTAGTAAGGCATCAACTTTTTCACGTCCTTGATTACTTAATAATGATTTGACTACCTGCTGCTGGTGAGGAGGTAACTTTGGTAAAGTTTCTAAAAGTTTACTAACGTCGAATAGTCCTGCATCAGTAGGAGAGACATCAGTTTTGTTATTAGGTCTCTTCCACTGGGCCACCTGGCGCTGCCTCCGCGGTGTAGAAGTTCCAATAAGGGGGGCCCTCCGACTTCTAACTGGACGCCCAGTTGTATATCTTATCAACTGCGGACCAGATCCTTTAAACATTGATCCAACTTCGGAGTTCTACTACCTCTGGATCAAATCGACATCTAGCATTTGATGCGAATATTTCTAAACAGCCGCACCATCGTAACCTGCATAAATAAATATGTTGATCCCCCTGAGATGCCTCTCGCTTTGCGCTTGGTTTTACGAAGAGTGATTGTCATCATCCATCCTCAGCTAAGCAGAGTCACGGGCCCTAGGAAAGCCCTAATGGTAGAGCCTTAACTGCCGGAGGCAGTATTCAATGAAGAACTGATATAAATATGCATTAATTCGAACAAACTCTATAAAGTATCTATAGCGTTTCTCATTTTCTCGTCTGCTTCTTTGATTTTGATTTCCCTCCTTCAAAACCAGCTCTTTTAAGAGCCTTCCTCTGATTTTTACCCTTGACACCCTTTATTTCACGGCGTTTTGCAAGATTTTCATCACGTTTAGCTTGACGCATTTGAATACCTTTGGTAACATTTTCTTTACGCTCTTGCCATTCTCTTTCAGACTTCTTTTTACGCTTATTTTGCTGTTTAAGTGCTTTTTTCAACAATTTTTCATTATCACGAACTTTCTCCCCTTCCGCTTGAAGGATAGCTCTAGACCACTGGGATTTTTCGGCAATCTCGACTTGTTTGTCTTTATCAAGAGATGCAATTTTGGCTTTTTTGGTATTGATATGTTTGATCTGAGTTAATAAATCTCGAGGACCTTTCTTATTCTTTTGTTGAGCTATATTTGCTAAGTCTGCAGTTGCTTTTTGTCCATCTTTGAAGACTACTTGAGAAAACACAAGATTAGATTTAGAAGTAGAATCTTGGTCGTCGTCCGAGATATTGTCTATCTCGTCATTCTCCACTTCCTCTTCTTCTCTCTTACGCTTCAGTTGATTTTTTGTTTTAGAAACTTCCTGTCGCTGTCTTCTAGCTTCAAGAATTGCCTCTCTATTCAAAGGAGCCCCTTTGACTCCAGTACCAGGTGCTTTACGCTTTTCACGCATTTCATTGATTTTTGATGCTAAACGAGATCTCAATTCAGCGATCTTTTCTTTATTATCAGATTTAGTTTGTTTAGTAGTGGTAAGAGCAGTGGATTGTTCTGGTTTGGGTGGGGTCATTCTAAGCTCATTTCCATCATCATCGAATCCAATCAGATCTTCTTCGTCATCGTCATCATCATTGTTGAGTTTATTTTTTTGTGTAACTGAAGGGGTAATCTTGTCATTTATCACTTGCTCCTTCTTATCCTTATTGCTGTCCTTATTCTTTCCTTCTTCTACTTGGTCTACATCATTTCCTTCTTCTTCTTCTTCTTCTTTTTCTTCATCTTCGTCTTCCTCCTCTTTTTCTTCTTCCTCTTCTTCCTGTTCTTCTTCTTGTTCTTCTTCTTCATCCTCTACTTCTTCCTCCTCTTCCTCTTCCTCTTCCTCTTCCTCCTCCCCTTCACGACTTCTCTCATTTGCAACATCTAACGCACTAGATGCGGATGATGGGTCAAATTTAGCCCTCTTTATAGCCTTAGCTTGATCCTTGGTCTGCTTCTTACGATTCCACTGACTCTTTGTATCATCATCATAATAATATTTAGCAGGAATTAAAGACAGAAGGCCACTAAAGGCATTGGAATGATTTGCCAACCGTTCCTAAGGACAAAAGTTAGATATTTGAATAATATCTCGAAAACGCCTCTATCCTTTTATGCCTTACTTACTTCTAAAGTTTTACTCATTATTTGCTCGTCTTCTTCATAAAAATTTGCAAAATCAAATATAAATAAAAATGCACTATCCGTCTCTCCAGCTTCTAGCGCACTCTTCATCTCAGTAATTTTTTATCAGAAATTTATCAATTCTAAGACATGATCGACATATTTCTGCAAAAGCCCTCTGCAATAACCGGGTAATCTCTTTAGATGCACTCTTATACATCACGTGATCTATTCCGAATTTTATATCACGTGTAAGAAAATTCAAGTGAAAGAACGTTGGTACAGCTTCTACAAAAACCAAACAAAGTTTAGAAATACCCTAAAGAGGGAATAGATATATCTGATTCTTTGCTGGCCGTTATGAATCGACAGTCAGAAGGGTTAGCAATATGATGGATAAAAAACCGTGGTAACTGTTTGAGCGGCGATGGATAAGATTATGGAGAAATTGGTGGGCTATGGGCGTGACACTGTACTGCTGCTATAAAAAACGAATAGCAAGTAATGGTTGACGGGGAATGCACCAGATAAGATACTCTACTTAATCATTTATGAAAATACATATAGCATAGTGGGAAAGTGGAAGAGGATGTGGGTGATGCCTTCACGGTTGAGGTGGTATTTATAGAGTGATGGGGTCGGAGAACATTATGAAATAATCTTTGCTTTGTGGACCTCATATAATATTCTTATACATCATTCATTATTAATTATATGATTTACCGATTACTGAACCTAGCGATGCCATTGTTAGTAAACAGTTACTGCGTTTAATGATTAGTTGCCGTTAGTCTTCTGAAGGTCATTTATTATTTGTTTGGTTCTTTCGAGAGACATCCAGTTGGAATTCTTGAAATGTATACGTGTTTGGTTCATTGCTTCGGCGTTATTCGCGAGTCTCTGAATCTCGCTGAGACGAAAAACAGTCTTTTTCTTGCCGAGCCTGATGCTCGGTTCAACTGTAGACTGTGAAGACGGTGATGTTACTTGTATATCATTTGATTCCGAATTAGAATCAGAGGAACGTCGTTTATTATCAGACTCGATTTCACCAAACAATGTTTCAATGCCTTCAAGAAGCTCTCCGTAGTCCACTTGATTGAATGTGGTGGTATGAACAGAGGAACCACGTTTATAATCAGAGTCGATTTCACCAAACAGTGTTTCAATGCCGTCAAGAAGATCTCCAAAGTCCACTTTATTGGTGTCATTGAAGATGATATTTACTTTTAGGTCGATCTCATTATCAGTACTGTTATTCTTGGTCCCGGCAAGAGCAGTGTCCTCGTTTCCGAAGTTGGAAATGGTCCTCAAAAAAGCATAAACTGAACCCAGAGGGCTGTTTATAACAGATAAAACAAATAACACTATAAGTAAAGAAGATTCAATTCTGTGAAGATATGTTGCATCGATCAAACTAACACAATTGCCATAAACTATTCGTATTCTTAGAAAGGTTTTATATTGGTTGAGTTTTCTCCAGACTTGGATTGGGATATTTACTACAAGGTTCACAGGCTCCCAAGTAAGTAGATCAGCTAACAAATGTAGAAGCATCTGCTTCAATTCAAAGCTCCATTTATGAATCCAGACGTTGGAATGATTTATTTCTAGCCACGCTGAAACCACGGTAACAGTAACAGTGATTATAGCCCAATACTTAATTTTCATAGTTTTGTACTCTGGCAATTGAATAAAAACTACCGTTTAAAGTAAAGAAGTCCAATTAGCGAACTACTTTTAATATGTCTTAAAAGACGAAATTGAAATAAGAGACAGTTAAAGGATAACCCAGGAACTAAAATATTTGTCTAACAACAGAATGAGGTACTCAATTTATAAAGGTGAGAGACACGCTTTCGATTATTTAGCCAGTTGATTTCTGGAAACAATCGTAGTAAAATACCAGATGTGAGGAAAAAGGAGTGAGAGAACAGTTGTCTTCCGCAGCCAATGTAGTTTGTTTACTTTAGGAAAATGCTAACGAAGTTGGTGCTAATGTAGCCGTACAAGGGGTGTACTGTGGATATATTTTAAGGTATAGTCATGCGTCTGTGCTTCTCTCATCGTTGATCATGCATGATTAGGTGGAAAATCCAATGCGGAAAGTATCGTAGAGAAGAGGACGCACCTCCTAAAGTAGAAATTGGTTTTTTCAAAATTAACTGTATCCAGATGTTTTGATATATAAGCTGATGATAATAAATAGCCTCTGAGCCATAGGCAGGCGAGGCAGTGTCAAGATAATTGACCCGCGCATGAATATTTTCATGGATGCGAACTATTTCATGAAGAAATTAATGATGGTTATTATTCTTGAATTTATTTTCATTGATTTTCATTAGCTAATCTCCTATCTAGTTCATTTAAGCTCATTCATCATTTTGACCATGCCATTGGTTTCTTTCCTTATCTCCTTTTGCAATCCTTTCTTCAAATCTCCTATACGGGTGATTAGTAGAAACACCACTAAACACTCACTCCAAGTCGACAGCTAGATTGCACTACCATTAGATTCTTAATTTATAAAAACATTATTTAACATCGAAATGGGTAGCTTTAGCATCATCATCTTCCTCATCATCTTCATTATTGATTTCATCAGGAGGGTCTTCACCAGCAAGTTCTCTTTCATCTGGAACTGAGCTAATTACTCGCCTTTCCGGATCATTATTGTCATTATCGGCAGTATTATCTGTCGCACTTTTGGATTGCGAAATGCCATCGTCTTCATCATCTTCATCATCTTCATCTACCGTTTCATCCATCCGAGTAGAATCTCTTTCTACCTCAGCTTCTGTCTCATCACCATCCAGATCTAAACGAGCTTTCTTTATGGGTTTTGAACCTCCTCGTGATTTTCGACTTGGTGATTGATCAATTTGATCTTCATCAAATTCTTCGTCATCAGTGATGGTATTATCAACATCTTCGTCAACATTTTCTGTAGAGGCTATATCATCTTTGGCCGCAGCATTAGCAGATTTTTGTAGTTTTTTGCGAGCTACAACAGCTTCATATTCTGAAAAATAACGTTAGAATGGAATACAGATGGTTGAGCAGCCTATTATTTCTACTATACTCACTTGTCAATTCCTCTTTCACAGTAGGAACAAATCCTCCTAATTCTATATTTTCCAGCGCTTTAAATACATCCGCAGCCGTAATGGTCTTTCTACAGGCAACATGAGCAACAGCATTAGCTTCGCTTGCTAAATAATTAATGAATACTGTAGTACTTCTTGAAACTGCTGTCAAGCCATCTTTTGGTAACTGCATTTCTTGAGGGAGAGTTTCTTTAGATAATCGAGATAATATAGTTCTTGGTAATAATAAGTCCTATTGGGATAGTTAGTCGCAAGCCCAATTTCATCTCTTTCTTTTCTTTATTCTTACCTCTATTGAATATCTTTCACGATCTTTTAATGGAGTTCCAGTTGAATTGACAGGTTTAAAACCATCGGGACCTTTTTTCCATCCTTTTGGCGGCATTGTACGTGTTGTAATTGAAGGAATTGATACGAGATTGCAAGGCTTGTACGCGTTTTAATTAATGGCATTTTATAATACGGGTGAAATATTCTTCTGTAAAGGGGTGGGATTAGCAGGCTATTGAGTAATGCAGTCTCGTCCCACAAAGTATTTAGCTTGTCGGTATGCCTACTGTACTGTCCGATGAGCGATATCTGAGATGATCACCTGGCCATTAAGGTCCGATATAGTAATATAAATGCAATTATAATAAAAGTGAGATTTACCTCAGTATAACATTATTTTTATTACTCGGATAAACTCCCAACTCTTAATAGAATAGTCGTACCATGCCGTTAAACTCAATAGAGTTATTACTAGCGTACAAACGCTCTACCTTAACCCCGTTTCTAACACCCGCGTCTCCGATATTCCAACTCGGCTTTTATCGGATCATGTTAACATCCGAAACATTTATTAAGTAAAAAATATTTATATAGGTACGCGTAATTTGCCAAGCTTCTTATTTCTCACTTTATCTCTGTTTGGAGCTTCAGCTTCTTGTCACTCACTTCTTTGAAATATCATACTAATAGAGAGTTAAACGTCTTATCGTATAATTATTTGCACAACAATAGAACCGATATACTGACTAAGGAATAATATACGATATTAAGACTTTCGCGCATAGCATCTCGTAACGGTAAATTATTGGAATCTGCTCATTAATTATTTGCAAATAAAATCGTATCTATCAAACTAAGAAATTATTGAGAGAAGAAAAAATTTTATTAATATTTATTCAACTAAATTTTTCTTCATTTTTTATCCAACATAATCTAAACTCTATCATAATGTCCCATATTGATCCGTTTGAAAAACCTTCACCAAAGGCCCATATCCCAAATCAAATCACCCTAGATGAATCTCAACAATCAAAATATAATGATGTTTTAGACCATTTTATTGCCTTAAAAGAATTACCTACCGGTGAAAAACAAACTTCAACTTCTCCAATAACCGATTCTGAAAAAGCTTGGTTGACTAAAGAATGCTTTCTTCGTTATTTAAGAGCTACTAAATGGAATGTTGATCATTGTATTAAAAGAATTGAAAGTACTTTAATTTGGAGACGTACTTTTGGTGTTGACCCTGAATCTTCTCTATCACCTGATATTGTTGCCGCTGAAAATGAAACTGGTAAAGAGGTTATTCTTGGATTCGATAATGATTCTCGTCCTTGTTTATACCTTAAACCAGGTCGTCAAAATACTAAAGCTTCTCATAGTCAAGTTCAACATCTTGTTTTTATGCTTGAAAGAGTTATTGATTTCATGCCATCTGGTCAAGATCAACTTGCTTTATTAATCGATTTTAAACCAACCAAAATCGGTATTAATTCTAAATTACCTTCTATCTCTACTGGTAGAGAAGTTCTTTCTATCCTTCAAGATCATTATCCTGAACGTCTTGGTAAAGCCCTTTTAACTAATATTCCTTGGTTAGGATGGACTTTTCTTAAAATTATCCATCCATTTATTGATCCTCTAACCCGTGAAAAACTAGTCTATCAAGAACCATTTCCAAACTATGTGCCGATTGAACAATTAGATAGTGACTTCGGAGGCGATGTAAAATTCGAATATGAACATGATAAATATTGGCCTGTCATGAATCAAATTGCCACCACTCGTCGTCAACGTTATATGAAGAACTTTAGATTACTTGGTTCAACTGTAGGTTTAAGTGAAGTTGACCTCAGAGCTGAAAATCCAACTTTAACCTCTTCCTCCTCTTCAACCGCCGTTCCAGCTGCTGCCGCAGTTACTGCTGGAGATACCATTACTTCATCTCTTGCTTCCACTGATAACTCTGCTGCTTCATCCATCGTCAATACAAAATCAACAACCATTGTCGAAAAAATGGATTCTTTACAAATCAAGGAAGAATTGACTACCATAATTTCGACTCCCACCAACTGAAAAGCCTCCCACTACTTTCATATTTACTAATTTCTAATTAATACAATAATCGCATATTCAAGGCTTCCCCATGTTTGCCTGGACGGCCGGGCTCTGCCCGGACCCGTTGCTCCGCTTCGGAGGGCGTAACAGCTCCTAGGACAAACAGACATATTGCACAACACCGAGCCTAAAACTGAGTAATGTTACCCAGCAGAATACAATACTATTTAACGGCATGTAATCGATTTTCCTCTTCATCTTATACTCTAGTTCAGACAAACTACTTTGCTAAGTATGGGCTATCATTACAAACTGTGCTCACGTGATAATCAGGGTTAGGTCTATTATTTTAACTTCACCAAATTTCAACTTCCAAAATTACTGCTATTCAAGTTTCGATTCCTAGCTAATTTATTCAGTCAATTGTTTATTAAAAACGATCCTCAGATCTTTTTGATACATTTATCCTCATTGTGATACTTTGAAAATCCCTTTTTTGTGCCTTTGGCACTAATATTTATTCTTTTTTTTACTAGTTATATGGAAATATTCTCCTCAAGATGGCTGATAATAATAAACGTTTCAAATAGTAAGTATCCTTACGAAATATCTTTTGAACTCTACTAACATTTTATAGTGAGGAAATGTCAAATATTGTCACCTCCGTTGACAGACGATTTGTTCAGAGAGATCGTGGTGATGTAACTGGAGAAGCCGAATCTTTGAAAGGAAAAATTGGAGTTAGTGATTTAGGATCAAAAACAACTAGATCTCAACCCCCAAAAAGTACTCTTTCGAAGCAAACTACAATAAATGAAGGTGCTGCTAAAAAGACAAATCGTACTTCTAATCATTCGAATGACGACCAGTTGGACGGAGGAATGACTTATATCGCACATACCCCCGAAGCGAGAGAGGTATTAGACTTAATAATGACTTGGGTTCAATCGTATCTGGAAGATGTATCTCATGAAACTATTCGCAGTGCCGCTGATGCTATCTTAATTGCTGTTAAGGATGGGAATTTAAAAGATTCTGAAAAGAAAAAAGAAGTCGAAGAAATTGTTGGTCCAGTTTCGAATGAAAGATTCAGCCAATTATCTACTCTTTGTAAGAGAATTCCAGACTTAGAAGACGATGAAAGATCTGCCAGACCAGGTGCCGATGGTGAAATCGGTGTCGCTGTAACTTTTGAAGGTGAAGAAGAGGATGATGATGTTGATGCTGAGGGTTTTAGTGAAGGCGAAAATGAAGATGAGGATGGAGAGGAAAATGAGAACGAATCATTAAACGAATCTTCTGTACCACCCCTTTCCATGGACGAACATGAAATCATCGAAGATTCAAATAAGTCCTCAACTTCTGATGAATCGTTTGTTCCTGCTCATGAGATTGATGCTTATTGGTTACAACGTCAATTAAGTAAAGTTTTTACGGACGCTCATTCTCTTCAAGAGAAAGCTGATCAAGTTTTTGAAATTCTTTCTTCTCCAGTCCCCCTTGCTCAAGCAGAAAATGATATTATGGAGACCTTTGATTTTGAGCATTTCGATTTAGCAAAATTTTTATGTATAAATCGTACTAAAATAGTATGGCTGACACGACTAAGTCGGGCCGAAACTGGAATCCAAAGAGATAAAATTATAGATGATATGATTTCTGCTGGTTTACAGAATATCGTAGATGAGGTCAGAGGTGTTAGAAAAGATCAAGATGGAATGGATATTGATTCACAGCAACAAATAGAATCAGAATCAACACCATCCCAAAAGCCAAAAACTTCTAATTTAGTCCCTCGTTTAATAGATCTTGAGTCTCTTGTGTTTGAACAAGGAAGTCATCTTTATACAGGTGGCAAAATAACTCTTCCGGAAGGCTCGTATAAATCCCCACCAACGAAAACCTATGAACAATACAATATCCCGGCCCCTGTGAAACATTATAATCCAAGTGAAAAATTCGTCCGTATATCTGAATTACCTGAATGGACACATCCAGCATTTGAAGGAACTGCTTCTCTCAACACTATTCAAAGTCATGTCTTCCCAACTGCATTTGGGTCTGAAGAAAATATGCTTATATGTGCTCCCACCGGTGCTGGTAAAACAAATGTGGCTCTGTTGACAATTTTAAGAACTATTTCTCAATATCGTAATGCAAGAAATAATCAATTTGATCTTAGTGCTTTTAAAATTGTTTATATTGCTCCACTAAAAGCATTAGTCCAGGAACAAGTACGGGAATTTGGCAAGAAATTAGCACCTTTCGGTATTGAAGTTGCTGAATTAACTGGTGATAGAAATTTAACCAAAAGACAAATGTCTCAAACACAAATGATTGTTACCACTCCGGAGAAATGGGATGTTATTACTCGCAAATCTTCAGATACTAGTTATACCAATCTTGTTCGTTTAATTATTATCGATGAAATTCATCTTTTACATGATGAACGTGGTCCAGTTTTGGAAAGTATTGTCGCTCGTACAATTCGTCGATC
The DNA here is from genome assembly GCA_030575175.1 of Sugiyamaella novakii. NCBI lineage: Eukaryota > Fungi > Ascomycota > Dipodascomycetes > Dipodascales > Trichomonascaceae > Sugiyamaella > Sugiyamaella novakii. The sequence goes on from JAJMIH010000015.1 coordinate 150,991, forward strand.
AGAGACTACCGATGAACCTGTTAGACTTGTTGGCTTGTCTGCTACTCTTCCTAACTATAAAGATGTGGCTAGATTTATTAGGGTTGATAAGGGCCTCTTCTATTTTGATGCATCTTATCGTCCATGTCCTTTAGCCCAAAAATTCATTGGAATTACCGAAAAAAAGGCAATCAAAAGATATCAGGCAATGAATGATGCTTGTTTTGATAAAGTTATGGAATATGCTGGTAAGGATCAGGTTATCATATTTGTTCATTCTCGGAAAGAAACCGCAAAGACTGCAAGATTCCTCCGTGATAAAGCCTCTGAATTAGGAGTATTGAATAAGTTCTTAAAAAGTGATATCGCATCAAGAGAAATTCTTCGTTCTGAGAGTGAATCTGTATCTAATGCTGATTTGAAAGATCTTCTTCCTACTGGTTTTGCAATCCATCATGCTGGTCTTCGAAGAGCCGACAGATCATCAGCTGAAGATCTATTTTCTGGTGGCCAAGTTCAAGTTCTTGTATCAACCGCCACATTAGCATGGGGTGTTAACCTCCCTGCTCATACTGTTATAATCAAAGGAACTCAAGTTTACAACCCACAGAAAGGTCGTTGGGCTGAGCTATCTCCTCAAGATGTTCTTCAAATGTTGGGTAGAGCTGGTCGTCCTAGGTTTGATAAAACAGGTGAAGGTATTATTATCACTGCTCATACCGAACTTAATTATTACATGTCTCTTTTGAATGCTAAATTGCCGATTGAAAGTCAACTTATGTCGAAATTGGCAGATAATTTAAATGCAGAAATTGTGCTGGGGAATGTTAGAACTAGAAATGATGCAGTTGAATGGTTAGGTTATAGTTATTTATATGTTAGAATGCTGAAATCTCCCTCTGTTTATAGAGTTGGAGAGGATTATTCCAATGATAAACTGTTGGTGAAAAAGAGAATTGATTTAACTCATTCGGCACTAATAGCTCTAGAGAAAAGTCATCTTGTAAAGTATGATGTTGAAACTGGTAAAATTCAGTCCAGCGAATTAGGTAGAATTGCTTCACATTTTTACATTTCTCATACATCTATTGCAACTTACAATCAGCTTCTTACCCCATATCTTACTCCTATTGAAATATTCCGTATTTTCTCTCTATCAGAAGAATTCAAAAATATCCCAGTTCGTCAAGAAGAGAAGTTGGAATTATCCAAATTAATTGAAATGTCACCGATCCCAGTCAAGGAAACTGTTGAGGAACCCGCAGCAAAGATTAATATTCTCTTGCAAGCATATATCTGTAGGCTCAAACTGGATGGGTTTGCATTAGCTGCTGATATGGTTTACGTGACGCAATCGGCTGGTCGTCTTTTTAGAGCTATTTATGAAATCTGCCTCCGTAAAGGATGGGCTTCATTAACAAGGCTAACTCTTGACATTTGTAAAATGGTTTCTGAAAGAATGTGGTTATCCAACTCTCCATTACGTCAATTCCCGGACTGTCCTGCCGAAGTGATTCGTAAAATGGAAGCGTCTCAAATGCCTTGGAGCCGATATTTTGATTTAACCGATCCTGCCGAGGTAGGACAAGCTATTCGAGTTGAAAGAGCTGGTAGACAAGTTTTCCAGATGTTACAGCAATTCCCCAGGTTAGAGTTGAATGCACATTTCCAACCAGTTACTCCTAGTTTGTTGCGAGTTGGACTGGAAATCACACCTAAGTTTGAATGGAATAAAAGCATTCATGGTACGAGTGAATCCTTTATCATTCTTGTTGAAGACTGTGATGGTGAAGTAATTCTATTCAATGATACGTTTGTATTGAGAGAGCAATATTGTACTGAAGAACACACTGTTGAGTTTACTGTTCCAATTTCCGACCCCATTCCACCAAACTATTTCGTGTCAGTTATTTCTGAAAAGTGGCTTCACTGTGAAGCGAAACTGGTAATGTCATTCCATGATTTAATTATTCCTTCTAAATTCCCTGCTCATACGCCCACTTTTGATCTAGAACCTATCCAGACTTCGGAATTGAAAGATAGAGCGTATGAAGTATTGTATCCATGGACTAAGTTTAATCGGATTCAAACGCAAACTTTCCATACTCTGTATGATTCGGATAATAATGTTCTAATTGGCGCTGCTCCTGGTAATGGCAAAACAGTATGCGCAGAATTGGCAATTCTTCGGTTATGGAAAGAAAACACTGAACAAAAAGTTGTATTTTTGTCCCCATTTCAAGAACAGATTGATGCGAAATTAGCCAATTGGTTATCGAGGCTAACTTCTCTTCATGGAGGAAAAGAAATTAATAAATTGACCGGGGAGCTCTCTGGTGATTTGAAAATTCTTGAAAAATCGTCTCTCATCTTGGCCACACCAGTTCAGTGGGATTTAATTTCACGTAAATGGCAAAAGCGTAGAAGCGTTCAGAAAGTTGGACTTTTCATTGCCGATAATGTTCATATGATTGGAGGATTGAACGGATCAGTGTACGAAATTGTTATTTCTAGAATGAGATATATGGCCGCTCAGCTGGAATCTAATTTGAGAATTATTGCCCTTGGTGCATCGTTAGCGAATGGTAAAGATTTAGGTGAATGGATAGGTGCCACTAATCAAACAATTTTTAACTTTTCTCCAAAGGAACGAATGAATCCCTTAGAAATACATTTACAATCTCTTAGTATACCACATCATCCGTCTCTGATGATCGCTATGGCAAGACCTACCTTTCAAGCAATTACAACGTTGGCTGAAGGTAAATCATCATTAGTGTTTGTTCATGATCTGAAGCAGTGTATAGATACTAGTATGGACTTGCAGAGGCTTGCGTTAGCAGAGAATGGAAGCGAAGATATCTTCAGAAGGGTACCTTTGGAAGAATTAGCCAGCGTTCTTACTGGAGTTAATGATCGTGAGCTAGCTCAAAGTCTTGAACATGGTATTGGATATATCTACCCGTCAATGACGAATGTAGATAGATATATTGTTGAAGATCTATTCAAGAAGTATCATATTGGTGTTGTGATTGCCACTAGAGAGACCTGTTGGTCAACTCCGGCGGCCAAATTGGTTGTTGTGATGGGTACCCAACTTTATGAAGGACGTGAACATAGATATATTGACTATCCAATTAATGAATTATTACAAATGATTGGTAGGGCTAGCTTTGTTTCTAAGGACAGTGGGTCAAGTGGCAAGGCTCTTATTCTTACAAATACAACGAAAAGGGAATACTACAGAAAGTTCCTAAATGAAGCACTGCCAATTGAAAGTCATTTAAATATATATCTTCATGATGGATTCATTGCAGAGATAAGTGAAAGAGTTATCACTTCACCGGAGGATGCAGTTAATTGGTTGACTTATACATATTTCTACCGACGACTTAAATTGAATCCTAGTTATTATGGAGTTGTCGATAAATCAGACAACGGTCTAAATGAGTATCTATCTGAATTAGTTGAGACTACTCTGCAAGATTTATCGGAGGCTCAGTTAATTGAGTTTGACGAAGAAGATGAAGAATCTTCTATTACTGCTCTTAACGGTACTTACATCGCTGCATATTATAATATATCCTTTATCACCATGCAAACATTTTCATTGTCTTTGAGTGGTAAAACTAAACGTAAGGGAATTTTAGAAATTGTTACATCAGCGGCTGAATTTGAGAATATTCCTATTCGTAACCATGAGGACATTGCTTTGTCAAAACTGTACGAGAAAGTACCACTTAAACTTTCTGATCCATCTTATGGTAGCAGTCGTTTCAAGGCATTCGTATTACTTCAGGCTCATATTTCTAGATTTACTCTCCCTCCAGATTTAGTTGCTGATCAACGAATTGTTTTGGAAAAAGTTTTACAACTTCTCTCTGCTAGTGTTGATGTGCTATCGGGTAATGGTCATTTGAATGCTCTTCAGGCTATGGATTTATGTCAAATGGTAGTGCAATCAGTATGGGATAAAGAGTCTCCATTGAAGCAAATCCCATATTTTACGAAGGAAGTTATTGAGAGGTGTACCGAAGAAGGGTAAGTAATTAGACATTTTAAAGAGTTATATTTAATTATTTACTAACATTTTTTAGGATTGAATCCGTTTATGATTTTATGATGATTGAAGAAGATGAGGTCAGGAACAGAGTTTTGGGAATGTCGGAAGATGACCCTAGGATGGTGAAAATTGCTGCATTCGTTAATAAGTATCCGAGTATCGATATATCTTATGATCTTGATGAGGATGTTATTATATCTGGTGAACCGTCTCGAGTACAGATTACCATTGAAAGAGAGGCAGATGAAGACGAGCCAATCGACTTATCAGTAGAGAGTCAGTTTTATCCATTCCCGAAAATGGAAAATTGTAAGTATATGAGTCAGTGTGCAGGAAAGAAAATTACAAACGAGCTAACATAACTTTTAGGGTGGATTGTTGTCGGCAGCAGGAAAGAAGGACAAGTTTATGGCATTAAACGAATGCCATTATCTAAGCCTACACAGACTGTAAACGTCGAATTTGTTATTCCTATTGCTGGCCATCATAAGCTCAATATTTGGTGTATGAGTGATTCTTATTTGGATGTCGATAAGGAAGTTGAGTTTGAAATTGATGTCGAAAAAGGAGAGGAAGTAGATGAAGATGAAGAGATGGAGGTATAGGGAATGAGTTAATATTATTTATATAAATTAATGCACTGAAAATTATAATTTCTTTTCTAGAAGATAGGAGTGAGAAGCAAATAGTGGAGTTTTGATAGTGAGTAGTTAATTCACAGCTCCAACGTAGTACTTAACCAACCGAGGTGCTGCCAGAAGGGTGGGATGAAAATGGAATACGCAGATGAAGGTGGAGAATCGATTCATTAGAAGGATACGGACTTAGTGATTACTGAGGCTGAGCGGGAACTGGTGCAGAGTCAGAGCTGAATTAACTCATCGGTGAAATAATGAGAAATAGTAGAAAGACCTGATGGAGTTAAGGCGAACTGCAGGATAAGTGAAATGTGTGGAATAGGGATCGAATTCCAAGTAGTGGAAATGAAAGACCTGATGGAGTCAAGGCGAACTGCAGGATAAGTGAAATGTGTGGAATAGGGATCGAATTCAAAGTATTAAAAAATCTCAAAACCATTAGCAATGTTATACGCTGTTGCCGCAACTGCTTCAGATGAAACCTCAGCTAAAATCGCTGCTTGGTGAACCTTGGATAAAAAGGCGTTGAACTCTGTTATATTATTAACAACCTGGATTCTAATAAGGTATGACATAGTTACATTCTACTATAACACGGATAACACTCCTTACTCTTCAATTGCCTTTTCCAACCTATTTAAACTTGATTGCGTGTGAAGAGATTAAATGAATTTGCTTTTCATTACGTATAAAGTCAATCTTTTATCTGCCTAGCATATTTTGAGCTCAAGTTGCGTAGATATTACAGCTAGGAAATAGGTAAGTAATAGAACAGAAATACAAGTAGAAAAAGAAGAACCTTACTGTTAATGATCTTCGGAGCGGTAAATGCAGAGCTATTCTTGTGGATGTACTTTAGCTCCATTTTCTTAAAGTCTCGTAATCCATCTATCTCATTGTCGCTAGTATCTTCCGACTTGTTTCTTCATTCTGCATCTCTAAAAAAAGATCGGTCATGGATGTACTTCATATAAATAAATTTACTCTAGTGACTTTTATACTATTCAGCAGGGCTTTTGAGCGACGCGCGAAACAAATGTGGGATACATGCTCTCCATCAAGTAATCCAAGAGTTAATTAGGAAATATAAAAATACAAACAATACGCTACCCTTTGTGCTTTTTAGGTTTATTTTCGAAGCGAATGATATCAATTAATTTCTTCAAGTGGGTTTAATGTCATATTAATCTGAAAATTAAGGCAAGGAAACTAGGAGTTAATGATGGTCCTAAATTCGCTAATTTATTTGATACTGATTGCGTAAACTAGTTAAATAAAGTCTTTAGGCTTCTGCGTATCCTAAAAGTAAGTGTGCTTAAAGTAAAGTGGCAGCAGCAAAGACAGCCACTCCTAAGCCAAGAGCTAACTGAGGAGCAGCTGGTATACCAGCAGCACCGGTAGAAGCGGCAGTAGGGGTTTTAGACTCAGATGGTGATAGAGAAGCAGTAGGAGTTTTAGACTCAGATGGTGATAGGGAAGCAGAAGAATTCTCAGAAACTTCAGGAGCCGCAGAAGATAGAGAGTTTAGAGATGGACTAGAAATAGAAGACTCTGTAGGAGCTGGTGAGGAAATCGAGTTAAGAGATGGGGTAGAGTCCGTTGAGCTGGTAGAGATTGGGCCAGCTGGGACATTCCCAGGAGCAGTGACAGATGACCTGCTCTCATCACTGGCAGTGCTAGAAAAATCAGCAAAATCAGATACTTGTTGTGCAGCTTCAGAAGTAACAAAACTTAAGTCATCAGTTAAAGTTATTGGGAAATAGGTAATGTCATCGGGCCCGAATGTCGCGGATCCAGGAATTCCAGCACTTTCATTAGGAGTACCAGAACAAATAGCAGTGACAGTACCGGAAATTGAACAAGCAGAAGAGAAAGTAGAAGTACCAGTACCATCACTTGCTAACCAAGAGTTGGGAATAGCAGTAGTAAATGCGATAGTAGAGGGACCATAGGTTATGACAAGTGAACCCAGTAAACCACAATCAGAAGAGTCAGTACCAGGGGGACAAGCAATAGCAACCACAGTATTAGGAGAAACAGTAGAGATAACAGATCCAACTAATGGGAAAGAATCAAAACCAGGTAAGAAGGCGGAGATGACATCCTAAGCAGATACGGCACTAGCTAAAACAGCCAAACCGGAGATGAAATTAAGAGAAGAAAATTTGGGCATTTTTTTTAACGAGCGACTGTAAATGAGCGTAATATGAAGAAAATCGACTCAATAAATAGAGAATGAATGAAAATGAGGAAGAAGAGGTTATTACGGCATTATTGTCAAAGGGCTGAGTGGCATTTCGAGTTTCCTATTTTAGGAATAGAACTCGTCGTCGGTCAACGGCGATCTAGATTAGGGCAAGGAATTTGCCGTAGCTTGGCGGGTTTGATTTATAGGTTAACTTGTTATGGGTTGGGAGTAAAAGATAACAAAATTCCCCCCCCCCCTGCGTCGAATGGCTATCGCCGCGACGTTACGAATTACTGGTCTAGGCAGAGACTATCACGGCGAGTCCAAAACTACTAGTTTGGGAAGAGCCCAACGCCAAGAAGTAAGAATTATGATTTATACTAATAAATAAATGAATGATTTACGCTAAATTTAGAAGTTCACTGTCATCAATTCCATCGTCCGAGTCAATATCCATGATGTCATTGGCAATGGGTTTACTAGATATTTCTTCAATGCGCTTTTCTTTGCCAGAAAGGTGCCGTTGATGTGTTTTGAGATCATCAATATCCCATACACTAACGCCTTTCTGATCTGCTGGATCGAGTGGTTGAGCCATTGAACGAAGAAACTTTTTAGCTGCCGCAACAGCCATGTCAGTAGATAAATTCATATCAGCATCAAGGATTGCCTCATTAATCCATTTAGGAAGTTGGGTCCTTTTTTTAGCAAATCTACGATCTGCTAACACCATGATTCCATAATCTTCTTTACCTCTCAATACACGTCCTAAACATTGAGCTGCGTGTCTCATAGCATCAAAGGAAAGAAAATCATTTTCTTTAATTCGATAATTTTCACGAAGGAATTCTAAACGAGCTTTAAGGATACGTGATTCGGTATATTGGAATGGAACGCCAATCATCAATACTGTTCTACCATATTGATTATCAAAATCAATTCCTTCACTAACTTTACCACGAGCTACACAAAACATAACAGCACCCCGTCCATTAGAACAAGCAGTTCGATACGTTTCTAAAGCTAATGCAGTTTCTTGTCCATCAGGAGTTTCAACAAGAATAAGTTTATATTTCCAAACTTCATCTAAAATTCCCATTGTCTGCCACATACTTATGATACTCTCCATATAAAGATAACTTGGGAAAAATACAACCATTCCATCAGGAGTTAATTTTGAGAATTCAATTAATAAGTTTCCATAATTTCTTACTACACTGGGATCATTACGAATTTGAAATCTAGTAGAAATAGCTACCTGATCAGATCCTTTTGTAACGATAATTGGCAAAAATGACCTTCGAGCAAGTGTAATCGTATATGATTCTTGAATAACTGTATCAAAATTAAGCATTCTTGGATACATATCTAATGGTGAAATTGTACCACTAGTAATGATTACTGAACTAAATCGATCAAATACTGGCTTCATAGCAATTGATGCATCGAGACATGCAAATCTGAGAATTGGATTAGGTACAGTAGCTTGCTCAGTTTCAAATGGTTCTAAAATCAATACAAATCCTTTTTCATAAGTTGACACCAAAGTAGCAAATGTAACAATCTCCTTTAATGCGGTAAAGTCTTCAATCTCTGTCAATTCCAATGTTCGAACTAATGAATTCAATCTTTCCGAACAGAATCTTAATGGTTTCTTATCAATAAAAGTTAACTCTTTTAAATGCTTTAAAAAAGAATTGGGAGTTTCAGATATAACATGCAATACCTTCATACGAGTTTTAAGATACTCAATAAATCGTTTTAAAAATGCAACAAAATGTTCAGCTCTTCGAATATTTCCTGGTACTGCTTCAGATAATAAATCATCTGGTAATACTGGGTTTGACATAAATAAATCTTCTTCTCTAGCCACTTCTTCTTCTCTTAATCCTTCTACTAATTTTTGATATTCATCCTGTAACTTTTCTGCATCATTTACCTTTACTTCATCAACCGCTCTCCCTAGAGATGCTGCTCCATGTGCAGCTCTTCTCAATGAATCTTCTGTAATATCAACACTCAACGCTTCAATACACACATTATCAATATTATGTGCTTCATCAAAAATAATAATACAATCTTTAGATAATTCCCGTGAAACTCTTTCAGCAATTTTTGGATCTAATAAATAATGATACGAGTAGATGACGATATTACAAAATGACATCATTCTTCTTACTGTAAAATAAGGACATGTTTTCTTCCCCTCGCAATATTTCAATAAATCATCAAACGTATAAACTCCAGGTGGAATTAAATTATGTGGTTCCAATTCATATAAATTTTCATGATATTCACACAATTGAGCTCGAGTATCACCTGCTTCAATTTTACTTTTAGAAATTCCATTTGTCATACTTCTACATCTTTCATCAACAATTGCTCCTTTTCTTTCTCTTTTTACACTTGGATGAAGACATAAATTTTTACGACTTGACAATCCCAATCCTCTAAAATCCTCTACATATCCCAATTCCTGTGCTCTATAATCCATTAGATCTTTCAACTCTGCCAATGCTTTTTCAATCTCTGTCATTGTACGAGAACAATAAATAATTTTTCTATGCTCTGGATAATGCATTTGATAAGCAACCGTCAATGATAATAAACTAACAGTCTTACCAGTTCCTGAAGGCATCTCTAAAATACAATTGCCCCCAACATCCAATGTTTTCTTTGTATCACACATATAAGCATATTGCTCAGGATAAATCTTCGGGTATGGGAACAATACCGGCAAATCATCAATAAAAAACCTAAATCTACATTAGTTCTTTGCCTCCGGCGGCCGGGCTCTGCCCGGACCCGTTGCTCGAGCTCCGCTCGAGTTAATTATAATCACTCACTTCATTTTACTCCTGTTCACTTCGTCAACATCAGACACTGATTCGCATCTTGTATTTAATATCAACCTCCTGAGGCGCGTGAGGCGTGTGCGGCGCTGCAGGTATTCAACTCCTCGTAATCTCCTCTTTCGGAGCCATATTTTAGTCCTAACTAATGTGTGGCGGTTCCTGGTGGCTTCTCCTTATAAAAACAATTATTATCCTCAACACTAGTTGGTTGTTAATTGCCTGCTTTAATTCCATTCACTCATTCGCGACCCTTAAACCGACCACATGGATACCCCCCTAACCCATATATATCTGGACCATTTTCAAAGCTCAAATCAAGATTTTTAGAACTGATGGGAGTTAAATTAATTTTTAATCTTAATGTTGTACAGAAGGGCCGGAGCGACCGTATATCGCAGAACCTCCATTCGCTAGGGCTAATAATGCATATCGCACGTTATTACAATTGACAGCCTTTGATTACCGTTGGACTCAGCCTTGCAAACTCCCCTCGGAAACTCTTGCAAAGGCAGTTACGATATTCAAATGTTTGTCTTATCGTTCGTTGCAGCCGTAATCTATTAATATCTCTGATACCGGTCGACGAGCGAAGCGGAGCCGAATGTTGAACTGACGTCGCATATGATCGGCAGGGTCTGGAAGTGCAGGCAGGCAGTTGTGGATGCAGTGCATCACAGCTGGCGCGTTAGAATGAGAAAAAATTGACGGCATTGCATGGGTGGCAAATGATGAAATTTTTGGGCGTGGATGTAAAAAAATGTAAACGCCGGAAGATAAGAGAAGTGGAGGATGAGAAGGGCGGAGACAGAAGTGAAACAAAAAAAAAGTCCCCTACAAAAAAAAGCTCGCGGAGCGAGCACAACGGGTCCGGGCCGAGCCCGGCCGCCGGAGGCATGAGTTTGTCCGAATTTATTCCAAAAGCATGTGAAATAGCGGAAAAGGATATAAGTCGGACGGAGTTAAGAGAAGGTGATTTGCCCAGTAAAAATTGATCGACTAGTTAATTGGGCAAGTGTAAGTGAGTACGGCGTTGCGGTGTTGCGCTGGTATTACGCTTAGTCACTAGTACTACTACTCAACAGCAACAGGGCGCAGTAAAAGAAGGAGCGGTTTAGTGCTAGATAGGTAGCTGACTCATATTGCGTAGATTTAGTCTCGATCGATCGTACACGCTACTACCCCCTGAATCGGATTCCCGACTTGCTGCCGTATTTTGGAAAGTGTGGTACGGAGATAAACATGGAGTGGAATAGAGAGAGAGAGAGAGAGAAAGAAAGATACGAGATTAAGGAGTGTGAGTAGAGATAATTATAGAAAAATAAAATAGCTATTTGACTTTCGTTATAGTGATATACAGATACATTTGCTGGTCCGATCGTTCCAGACAAATAATCAGTACTAGCACGTCATTATCATATCACGTTTGATCTTACTATATCTTTACCATAGCTTATCGATACCCTAGATCACAAGCACTAATAATTACCACTATAGCTAGCTACCCAACCGTCAGACACTAACTTATACGAACGAACTCCTGTCAATCAACCCTAACAGCAATCATGTGCATATCAAACATTGATCGTTAATTCATGCTTAAGATCATTCTAGAACAATAGTGCGTAGGGGTGTAGGGATATTATGATTAAACAAATTGCTTAACTGGAAGGAGAATTGGAGGTGAGAATTGTTGGGATACAGAGAGAGAGAGAGAGAGAGAGAGAGAAAAGTAACATAAAGTGACAAAATAAACTTATCGATACGCTTACACCATTTCATCGTATAATATCAAATACCGCGGCTTTTGATGCTTCAAATCTAACTCACGGCTGATTGTTAGCAACCTTAGCAAACAGGGGTAATCACGGTACAGTATTTTTCGCATCCCTTGTTTACCTAAAACTTGGAGAAATTCTGGCGTTTATTCTCCCTTTACTCATTATATCTCTCTAACTGATTCTCTCTCCGTTTCTTCCTCTTCTCCCATCTCAACATTGCCTATCATCATTGCTTAACGCCAATCCCTCTTAACCCCGACAGCAACGCTCTTATACTAAAATGGAACAATCATCCCGCATACCACCGCTGCATACAATCATCCCAACAAGGCTAGGGTACGTCCGTATGTAAGTACCGCTTACTCACAAACTGATTACATGATCATATATAAATTAGGGAACTATCCCTCATGTTTATATCTATCATTTATTTCTAATTTATTTGGATTATTTTTTGGTTATTTAAATTTTTCCTTTTTCTTTTTTTTAATTCTAATTCTTTTATTGAATTTGGATAAATTTATAAGAAACTGCTACCGGTATAAATATAAAACATTTTTTTATTGTTTGATAGCCTGATTCTTAGAATTTGCCACCAAATAACGGCCACACCATCTGTTACTAATTAACGCAACAACAACCAACTAACCAACACTTGCAAAAAAATATTATCACATGCTCCAATTTAGAAACCCAGGATCAACTTTAATTATTTCTGGTCCTGACGATAATAACTTGTGCCATAGTATTTCTCGTACAAAAAATCCTCCAAAAATGTTTGCTTCTCATTTCGGACCAGGATCTGGCCCATCTAGTTCAACTACTCCTTTCAAATTATCATCTCCTTTCTATCAAGCACAACAAGAACAACAATTTCTATCACCTCCTACATCTGATGAATTTGTATCTCCTTTACCAGAAGATCATCTTCGTTTTCATGCTCTTTCACAATTAAATTCTAATTATATTCCTCCATTAACTGTTTCACCGCGTGAATCAATGTTGAAATCATCTGATGAATATCGTTATGAACGAATGTCATCAATTTATGGTCCTAAAGTAGGTGGTTTTGATGAATATTTTTCTGGAGTTTATATTAATCCAAATGAACGTCCTACTATTCAAGGAGGTGTTTCTGATGCTATGGATTTATTAGATACTCCTGAGGCTATGGATGAAGATGATGATGATGAAGAAGAGGATGATGATGAAGAAAATATGTTTTATGTTGATGATGAGGATGTTGAATTTGGACTTTATACAGATGCTAATGATTATTATTATGGAGATAATTCATCCTCGTCATCATCATCGATGCAATTTAATAATGTGGACCCTCAAGATGTATTAATTGATGAGTCTATGCCTATGTTTTTCTCACCCGAGAATGAGGTTCCACTGACGATTAACCCTGCTGACCTTACTAAACCACCAACCACTGATAGTATCGTGTTTGAAGCTGAACCTTTAATGATTGATGACAAACCTTCTTATTCGAATAATAATATAGACAGTTATGACGAATTTCTTGGTGCTTCATCTACTTCTCCATCACTAGCATCTAATGGGTCATCATTTTCCTCATCTGATGAAGATTATGAAAGTATCTATCAACCCAGACGATTAGATCATATTATTCCCCAAATCATTACTCCACCTACTCCACCACAAGACGATGAACATAAACATAACGAACAAGATACAACTAAACAAGAGAATCAAATTGTTTCTCTGATTCCCGAATCAGGTCCTACGATAGCTGAAACTAAATATACTTCACCACAATCTTCTCATTATATTACCAAGACCAGGAAGCATTCGAAAGCTACCAATCTACCTCATCCGCCGTTCAAGTGTGATGCTATCGTTCATGAGACTGGTAAAGAATGTGGTAAGGTATTTTCACGGTCATATGATCTAGTTCGACACAGAGACACCATTCATGCTAGTGTACGAAAAACATTCAGGTGTGAACACTGCGGAGATGCTTCTAAGACTTTTAGTCGTATGGATGCTTTGACGCGACATATGCGAGTAAAGCACTCATGATAACTTATTTACTAATTTGTTGATTTTTTTATTATTATTTATCACCCCCCTCAATGCATAATTTTTTTTATTTATTTATCCGTTTCTACACATGCCTCCGGCGGCCGGGCTCTGCCCGGACCTGGTAGCTCGCTCCGCTCGTTGCTGGGATCGTTTGGGTCACTCCGCGGAGCGGAGCACCGCGGCCGGGCAGAACCCGGCCGCCGGAGGCAGAAGTCCAATTTAATTTAGTAATTTACAAAATGAAATTGTTGTATAAATGCTTACACCCAACCACCAGTCAATTCAACCCAGTCGGCTAAACAAGAACCATCTTTACCCTCTACCTCAACTATATCAGTATCACATCGACATCGACATCCAACACCATTCAAAACTTCTGGGTCAGGAGACGCCCAGTATCGGTCTTCTTCAACCTGCTCTTTATCAGTGGGGTCTCGAATATATGGAGTACCTGGTCGTTGACGATGAGGTGCATTTGCAGGACAATGTTGGATGGTGGTATGTCGATATCCAATATCTCGGAAATAATGGATTTGTTCAGGCTCAAGGAATAAACCAGCTGCAAGAGAATGAACTGGTGCATCACCCCATCGTTCATTCCAAAAACCTCCTGATCTATCAAGAGTTTCAAAATAATCATTATACTGTTTGGATCTGAAGAAATCCAATCGGGCAATTTCAAAATTAGACCAAAAATGGCACATGTTATACTTTTCGCCATTCATAGCATATGGGTCAATCTTATCATCCTCTGCTTGCTTCTTGATTCTTTCTTCTTCATCAATTAAAAATGCCTCTTCCGGAAGAATGTCTTTCAATGCAGCATTCTCTTCAGCTTGAGCCTTAGCCATTTCAGCCTTTTGTAGCTTCTTACGCTTCCGAACTGATCCAGAATCTTTATTGGCATCTTTAAGATCCGGATCATCAGCATCAGGCTGAACAAGAAACAAATCCCATAATCCAGTGGTATTTAGTCCGTAGTTGTTTTTAAATCCATATGTATGTCTAAATAGATTGGGAACGGTTTCTACTAATTCTTTAATAATAATGGTGAATCCATAAACTTTGTTATTCTTTGCCATATGAATAAATGGGTCGTATGTTATATCGCAGAAATATTTCACTTCTGGTTCTACTCTCCAATACCATTCATAAGACGCTAATAATGGATGGTTATAGAATTTCCCACTATAGAATCTGCACATATGATGATATGATTCCATTCCTCCATACATGATTGCAGCATCGCCTTGTTTAGCAATTCCTTCTTTGATGGAGTCAGAATCGGCCCATTCAGGGAAATTCCAATCAACAGGATCAATAGTGCCAAACTGAACTTTAGAATCAGTCAAGTTTCGAACTGCATCTTTGAAGGTAGAATTAAATGGTTCATCGTTTAAGAATACATATGGATAATGAAACCATCGATTAAAATGACGTTCTAAAGACTTCATACTCTGAGAGACTCCTTCAATTTCAGAGTTTCTTGCTAATACAACTAAAACAGCATTTGCTCTTGGTTGATCAACTTGTGGTTCAAGACATCCAATAACAAATGCCTTGTCAACTTGGCCATTAATTTCACGAAGAGCTGGTGGAGGTTTGGAAAAGAAACCACCTCCATTATTATTATTTGAAGAATTATCACTATGCAATATCCGTAGTAGTAAAAAGATAAACAAAAATGCAAAAAGGGAGATTATTGGAAATACAAATAATGCCAAAGGAACAGAAACATTATGCTTAATGCGAATACGAATGGCAAGAACATATCTTATTTTTTGGTAAGCTTTTTGAATGAATCGAAGAGTATGAGAACGAGGGGCATGTTGTTTCCGATTACGATGATTCTCGAGTAATAAATGTAAATTCGATGAAGATTTTAGATTCTCATTTGGTGAAGAAGCGATCGTTGGACTACTACCGGTTGATGATGAGTAAGAGGAGGATTCTGATTGTGATAATTTTTCTTGATGAATACCTAGACCGTGGGTACTTGACTCCCCTCCACTACTATCACTTTTCCTCGGATAACTGGGGAAGAGGTCTGTTGAAACGGAGAGGGAAAGGTTATTAGTTGGGGTAGAAGATGCAGTTGTTAGTAGTAATTCATTACTGTCATCTTCATCGTCAAATTGATTAGAACCTGCAGGAGGTGGATATATCAGACGAGATTGTAAAGATTTGAAGAACTTTACCATGATTGAGGGATAAGAAGAGTGGAATGAAGGTCGAAAAAAGCGTCAGTTAAGCCAAAGTAAAAGACAAATGAAGATAAGTAATCAGAAAAGAAGGATAGAAGGTAAGAGGCTAATCACCTCCAATTAGATGCAGCAAACACAACGAATCAGATAAAGACAAAAGTCAATGAAGACAATGTCAGATGAAGAAAGTTACGATAGTGGTTGCAGTCGCAGTCAATACAACGGCGGGGCACAACTACAGCGTAACAAAATCTTTAACCAGACTAATAAAAGTTAGGCAGATTTTAGCAATTAAGCAGTTCGGCAGCTAACGCAATCTTAACTCACCCGCGTCTCTTTCTAGGCGGTGTGATAAGTCACAAGAAGACTTAAATTTGAAAAAGAGGCAAGTTTCACCTTTTATTTTACCCAAAGTAAATGATTACGTGAATAAACGGAATCAAAACAAAACAAAAAAAATTTCACAAAAATTTAGCCGGACGCGAATAATTGATAACTCGACAATAAATTCAGATTTATGATTCTTGTTTCACGTTTTATCGGCGTATTGTTTTATTTAATCTCCTCCTGAGAATCCAGACTGGAGTAAAAAAACAACAAAAAAAAATTCACTATCAAATGGTAGCTAAGATGGTGGATGATTTGATGTGCAAAATCAATAATGAAAGTTGAATGAATATCTCTGAATTTTAACTACGCCTATCAATTGAGTATGAGAATGAAAAGAGTGTGGTGTCTGTGGCCTCCTTTCTGCATCTGCCAATGTCAGTTTTTTTTGGCTATTATTTTCCACGGCTATAGTACGTGTTAAACTCCCAACATCAATTCTTACTCAACGGTCAGCACACGACTGCGGATAACACATGCATTCACCCGTGCCGCGTGGGTGACTTGGTCTGCCTCCGGCGGCTGGGCTCTGCCCA
The DNA here is from genome assembly GCA_030575175.1 of Sugiyamaella novakii. Lineage (NCBI taxonomy): Eukaryota > Fungi > Ascomycota > Dipodascomycetes > Dipodascales > Trichomonascaceae > Sugiyamaella > Sugiyamaella novakii. Next base: position 167,671 of record JAJMIH010000015.1, read on the forward strand.
GACCCGTAGCTCGCTTCGCTCGTTGCTTGGTGCGAAGAATCTTTCCGCGGAGCGGAGCAACGGGTCCGGGCAGAGCCCGGCCGCCGGAGGCAAGTCTGGGAAAATAGATAGATAAATACATATATGCGACATAATACAATCATGGTCGTTTCGACCGCCGAATAGCAGCTCGAAGTAATTCAATATCTTCTTGTGCTTCATCTGGCTTAAGAACTCGTACTCCATGATATGCTTTAGATGAATGTCTTGTAGTGGGTGCTTCTCGATCTTTGGAGAAAAGCATTCCTTCTAAATCCCGATCACTAAATGCTTCCATATCACTACCAGCATTACCAGTACGATATCCCGATCCAGGGCCATTTGTATTGGTGGAATTACCATTCAATGATCCATTATACGCTCCTCGTCGTCTGCCAGTACTCGTACCACCACCACCACCACCACCTCCACCTCCTCCTGCTCCACCACCTCCACCACTACCTTCTCCTCCAGATAATCCACTATAATCATCATATGCCCCTCCACGACGCCTCAAAGCTCGCCTCTCTAATCCACTTTGCGATGAAAATCCTCCCCCTCCTCCATTTAATGTATTCCCATTCATATTACCATCCCGTCCTGATGGTGAACCAGGTACATATAACAATCCCCCTCCTGTAGATGACCCATACCCAGAATTAATATTATTCCCACTATGCCTTTCTGAATGATAAAGTCCTGAACTTGATAAGAAAAATGAATGATCATTAGCAATATCTAATAATGCTTTATCTTCACTCAACTTTCTTCTCTGTGATTCTAATTTAGCCATTAATTTCTCTTTAACCATATCAGTCATTTGTCTATGTTCTTCATTAGCTAACTCCACATCTTGATTATATTCCTGTTCAGTCCTTTCTAATTGATATTTTTCCCATAAATATAATGTAACTAATTGCTCATCTCTAATTTCTTCAATATCCGTTAATTCTTCCAAGAATTCAGCATTATCTCCCACATGTAAAGAATATAATGTCGATTGTAATGTCCTTAGCATTTCACTATAATGAAAATCTCGTTCATTCTCAAACATATCAGTAATCTGATCTAGTTTCGATGCCAACGTCATTCTTCTTTTATCTCTTTTTGTTGAAGCTTGGGCGGTCAGTGGTTGACTTGACATTTGGTTCTGACCTTGATTATATGATTGACCAACAACTACTCCTGGTCCTCCACCACTCCCCCCTCCTGATATTACCGTAACTCCACTAGTTGACATCTTTTCTTTCTCGTCTTCCTTCTTATCAACTTTTCATTCCAAAAAAAATCTTCTTTCTACTTTTAAACTCTCACAATCATACAAAGTCATCATCACCACCACTCCAGGACCTCGCAATATATATCCCAGGGTTAGGTCTTTCGCTATCTTATCGGACAGGGTAACCCTATATCTTTCACGCGTCGTTTATCAATCACGAACCTCTCTCTCTTTTCCTATCACATTTTGCCTCCCGTGGCCGGGCTTCGCCCAGACCCCCGCTGCTCCGCTCCGCGGAGAAATTATAGTTCAAAGGATAAGGTCTCCACACCAGCTTCTGAACAGCACCCGAGAAATTTGTTTCTTAGTTTACGGAACTCTGTCGCTATAATACATTAGGAGCTTTTCACACTTTATTTACCTCTACAAAAGTAACGGAATTGACACCTATTCTCGGTCGGTCTCGTAAGTTTCCTAAAGCTGCCTCTAAGTCCATTTACTAGCATTAATCACATGATAAACAATCCCCTACCCTTGTTTACCCCTGAGCTTTTACTGATTCCCAAAAATAGAGAATAATTTGAACTTGATTTGAAGTATATTTGTCATAATAGTAAATAATCTTCAATAGAAACCATACACTTCAAGTAGTAATTCGTGCTGTAATCACATACAGCCATTTATATAACTCATCACCAACTTTTTTTGTAATTTAATTTCTTGTCCTGTAAGCTTTATGAGAACATTGCACCAAGCTCTCATGTCCACCAGTCTATTCCAACGAGCCTGCCGTTCGTTCGTCATCCATCTTGCTCTTGAATGCTTGCTTAAAGCGTTCAAAACATCCTTCGACTTCGAATTTCAGAAATTTTTACGGCTTCACACATATATAACTATTAGAACTTAAGCGATAAATAGGTTATTAGGTAATCTAAGTAAACTCACTGTGGCCTCCTTCTGTAGCACCGTCTTGCACAGTAAATCCACTAATCATTTCAAATGCTTCAAAGAAGTGCATAATATTGGAGTATGAAGTACCTTAAGAGCTGATTATTTGTTCGATTAGTGACATCGTGAGGTACTGTTGGATCTTGGTGTAGTTAAGCTTTATAAAAGTATTGAGCTCAGTGGATATGGATCCGTGACAATAGTCGCATAATGTGAAATGGTTTTCAAAAAATACGCAGTTGCGACGAAACTGCCTGGGAACTGATTCTAAGAGTGCGATAAATATTTAGCACATTCACGCAGCACCCGGTCGAGCATGAGAGGAAATAGACAAGGATGTCTGAAATAATTAATTAGCAATTTTATTAGAAGCAACACTATAGAAATATTAACTATCACTGCCAAGTCTATTATCACTTTAGACATCCAGTAAGGATGTTTTGAAATAATTAATTAGCAATTTTATTAGAAGCAACACTATAGACTCTCGTTTTCATAATCAGAATACTTATACTTGTGATCAAATTACCATCACTCGGAGATAACGTTAGGGCCATTGCCCTTTATATAGCTTTTGGGAGATAAAATAGGGCGCATCAATGGCGGCAGCCGATAAGCAAGGATACCCTGTAGAATGAATCTATATGCCGTAGCGCATAGCGGACACCAGTACACCTAAGCTGTTTACAATTTTAATCACGTCATAGTGATATGTCAACCTAGGTATATGAACTTTATATAATTTGGTATTCTCATTTTCAGCACGCTTCAACTATGTCACCGTGAGTTTACTCAAAACGATTGGTCGTTAATTGTGGTTACATTTATTTGCAGTTAGCTATTTGATCAATTACAGCTTAATACCTCTGACAAGACCCTTGATAGGATCCATGACCCCTGAAATTAGTTCTTACATACCGCATTGATAAAACCACCTTACAAATTATATCTAAAGGCATTGTTGTGTATCCTTAGCATCAGCAATCAAAAAGTATGAGAAATGCACTTCTGAAAATGTAGTCATTCATACACTTGCACTGTCAAGCGCTCAGAAAATTGGGAGAGGAGCGGATAAGCCTGTAGTTGTCCTGAGTAACGAACTGCAGATTTTGAAGTTACACTGCAGAATTATGAAACGCAAAAAAACGAGGAACGGGGTAATGATCTGTGGGATGTCATTTCAATAATTAAGGGGAAATGGGAAAAAGATGTGATGAGCTAACAGGGGAAGTCTTTTTTAAATCAAAGAAATCGTGTGTAAAAATACTAACTTTCTGTTAGTATATGAAAGAGATCTTGAACTTATTTATACTTTTTGTAAGTGTTGTAAATTTATCTCGCAGAATCTAACGGCAGAATCTTGGCCTAACCACTTTAGTAATAGAATATTGAACTTGAAACGCTGACTAGACGCTTGACTTGACAGTCGGAAACCTGAAACATTTGACGACTGAACTACTGAGTGATCATAAAAACTGAACAGTGGGACAACTAGATATTATTTATTTGGATATTGTTTTCAAGGATCTTATTAAGTCTAAGACAGTCTATGGCGTTCAGTTATTGAATCTTCTGTCCAACTGGCCAACTCTTTTCATCAACATACTGACGCTGGTGGTATACTTGGTTCCATAAAATATTATATCCAGTAAGCATACTCTCATATTCTACCTCTCACATCAAGTTTATCTTAATCTCTAGCTTATTAAGCACCTTCCTTGACTTAGTAGTTTAAAGTTTAAGCTTTTTAAGGTTGCCAGCTAACCAAGCTAGTCTACTAGTCTACGGGATATTTTGAATTCCGATTCTAGCTTTTTCATTTCATTGATTTTAAGTTGTGTAGTAAAGAGAAAATTAACTACTACCTAAAGTCAAGCTAGTTTTTAGTCCTACCCTCTCTTCATTCTATAGTGGTGCCATGTCAGAATCAATCGAAGATATTGTACAGTCCTTTGTGGATCATGACCTTTCAGCATTAGATGCGTTTGGTGAACTATCTAACCCTGGTCCAACTCCATTACCATTAAACAACCCATCTACCACGCCAGGTACACCAAGTACACCAGAACTCCAAATACGAAGTTCATCTGCCGGCTTCTCGAACTCCCGCACTCCGAATTCCATGCTGTCCTCACCTTCTTCCAAGGGATCTATAGATTCAATGGAACATTATACGAATATCAACGGTAGTAAACCACAAATTGCCACCCGTAAAGCATCGACAACCAGCATCGGAGACAGTAGTAAAGTTTCTAACAAATTCAAAATGTTTGGACGAAGAATAGTTTCCAGCTCATCATCCACTGTCACATCACCTACTGCCATTTCGTCAGCTGATTACACTTCACGAACAAGTCCTTATAATAATCAAAACAAATATCAAGAACATCCCCATGCTTCATCGCTTTCTCGTGTTCCAACAATCAACATGCGGTTTCGCACCGAAGAGTCCACCACTTCATGACCTTTCTAATATTAACTTTACCTTTTAATTTTTATACCAATATATGACTTTTCGCTGGAAAATCTTCCACATCCGGGGACCAGGCGGTCGTTGGCTAAGTCCCTCCGCGGAGCGGAGCAACGGGTCTGGGCTGAGCCCAGCCGCCGGAGGCAAAGTCTGATTATCCCCATACACTAACAATGTCTTGTAACACCGGCCCCCCTGCTCCTTGAGAATTGAGATTGGGAGGTGGGATGGGGATAAACTTTTCAGCTAGCCAACCGGGTGGAGAAACAGCATTGAACTTGAGAAGTGTATCAACCTTTTTATTCTTGTATCCTATTCTTCGTGCGAGAACTTCAAATACATTTGCTCCACAATCCCCTCTTCCAAGGTTAGGGAGGTTCCAATTTGCTTCGACTGATGATAATAGTGAATAATGATCGTAAAAAGTGTCGTCTACGGTATTTTGCAGGTCAATGGGAATATCTCCTAATAAAATTGTAAGTACTCGGTTTTTGGGATCGGAGTATACCTCGTCAAAGGTTAAAATCACTAGTGTCCTTTCATGAAAATATTTATTTTGTAATAGAGGAGTGAGGAAATTCAGGGACCACTTCCCCGCTTTTTCAATAGTAGTATCATGGCCATCATTAGTCATATTACCAGTAATAAATGCCCATTGAGGTAGGGCTTGATGGTAAAGATCGTTATAAAATTCTGCGAAGCTTTTGATATTTGATAATCTCTGTGGATCACAGACTACTGAGTCGTACATTATCAGCGGATTGTGTTTACGGACATAATCATTTGCTCCGTTCTCTTGGTTTGTATATTCGTACCCTTGATATCCTGTATATGGTATATGTTCTTGATATTCTGCCCATGGGATATTTCGATATTCTAATAAATCCACTACCGAAAACACTTCTTTTGGCAATCTGACGAATCCATCATTATCAAGCCCATAATAGCCACCCCCTACTGCTGCAATGTAATTAGGCTCAGACGTATGAGTAAGAGCCCAGTAGTTACTGAGGGTAATCCCTCGTTTTCTTAATTGACAGAGATGAGGTTCATCAACAGCCTTGACGTAGTTTGAATTTTCAAGAAATATTGTATAAATTCTATCAAAAACATTTCCAGGAATATAATCAACGTTCTTATAATTCCCAGTAACGGCTATTGCAGCAGACGCAGTTATTTCAGCTTTTGAAGGTTGAATAGTACAAAATGTAGGAGCAAATGGATTACCTATAACACCGAATAAGGGAGAGCATTTTACTAGGGTAAGAATAAAGGATGATGTTATTAATATGTTCATATAGTCGAGATGCATTATGAGGGTGAGCCGCCATCAAATAAATGAATAAATGAAGAAGGAAAGAGAAATGAGAATGGTAATTACCAATCAGGAACATGTTCTTATATATAATAAATTAGACAATATAACTAGTTCAATGAATACCATTTAGACGACTTTCTGTTTATGTCGAGCAATAATTAAGGTTATCTTTTGACAGGTGGTTGAATCGGGAAAGATCGGCACAGATAAGAACGCTCTGATATGAGCGACAGAGCTCAAGAGGAAAGTGTTAGAAAATTGATAGCCTTTAAGAAAAGTTTATTTAATAAGATACATAGTAGCATCCTCTGCAAAATCTATGTAGTATCTGTCATCTGTTATCTATATAGAATAATGCGGGAAAAGAGTTTATCTTTAAAAAGTTAAAAGTCATGATAGCAAGAAATAACTACATTCTAACATAAACTACCCCATTCTACTAGCGTAATGGACCATGCTATTATCACCCGATAATTACCCCACCACAACCTTTGCTTCAGCTCACGACTTTTACCCCTGAAAAGCGTAAATTCGTGACGTTGCACGTGACTTTACACCATCAACCCTAACATCTGATTATTACTTCAAATATAAAAGATTTTCTCATCCATCTTTCATACTCTTAACTCTCCTTCACTACTCAATCACCAAAATGTATACTTCCGTAGACAGTTTCTTTTTTAAATATACAATTTAAAAAATTCTTTGATTTTTAATTAATATTGGGAATTATCACCTTCTCTGTGCCATCTATAAGACAGCAGGCGGTAAACGACTCCCATATATCAATTGTTCTGTTTCTTTCTTTATATTAAGTTAGATCAGTATAAAGTCAATCTGCAGAAGGTTCCATTGAGATTTGTAAAGATCAATGAAAATCGATGGTTCCTTTTGATGATTGCCTACATATTTTTTCTTCTAATTTTCTTCAATAATTTTATATCTTTAGTTTAATATTAAGCATAAGCTATGCAATTAAGGACGCTAAGGCGGTAAAATAACGAATAAATAAAGCCAATTAAAATATATTATAGATGAAAGGCTAACTAATTTAGGATCCAGTGGTGATATAATGTTACGCTACTATTACCATAGAATCGTCAGTATCATATTATTTTATCAGCATAGTGTTAGGTGTTATTTTTAATGCTAATGGTAATGGTGATGCGTCTTCAACAAAAGAGTTAGCAGTAATTCGGCAAATGCGTCCGAACTGGATTTAGCGACTTATCGCACGAGCATTCTGACCACCGGAATATCTGTATATATCTAGAATTAGCAGTTCGTTTGTGAGTCTGTAGATCAACGGCTTCTATACCCGCTGTCTTGTCTTTAAATTTTAACATATTAGACATGCACTAACTATTTCTCGAAATACCTGTTCCATGCAACCGACAGTGAAATATTTTCATGGACCAAATCATACATGATGCCTACCATATGCAGAAGATCATCGCATCTCATCGCTGCATCTCTTCATATCATCTCGGCATGTTATCCTATTTTGACATGATACGCAATCTCACGTGAAGTTATGATATAATAAGAAATGAAATGCGACTCAAAATTTTGATTATCATTTAGTGGGCTGTGAGTTACAGCGGGGAGGAGGTTAATTATCATTACGGATAAACTTCGGTTGCTTATAATGTAGGTAATTTTATCCGATTAGTCTAAATCTTCTTTGGAAAATAATCATCTGATTCATTACAATCACAATACGCTTAGCCGTAATAAAATCCGTTTGCCCGATAAACAGGAGATTCTTCAGCAAATGTTTTAAAAGATTTTCAGGAGATTTCAATCTGGGCGGTTTATGGTATCAACTGAGACTCAGTTGACGACATCCTTGCAGCCAGCATACACGAGGCGAGCCATCTACTGAAACCATTTACTTTAAAAAAGAAACTAAAACATCTCTAATGGATGATATACATTGAGAACGTCAAAATTGTGAAGATCTTTATTTACTTTTTCTTTTTATTTTTTTATTTCACTCTTTCATCGCATTATACTTGCTCAGTATTTTGATCCTCAGATCCTATATAAATCCTTAAAGATTACCATAATTTCAGATGTTTTATATAGATTTATTAAAATAAAATAGAAGTAGAGGATCAATTATTTATCTCCTCCACGACTTCTTTTTTTAATAAAAAATATATAATCATTCATAATGGCTCTTTGGGATACTGAAAATAAAAGTCATAGTACTGACAATGATTCTCACAAATCATCTAAAAGCGATAATATTATCGTTCAAGAAGGAGGAATTCAAGTAATTGCTCCTGAAACGAGTAGGAATATTGGTATTATTTCTGCTACTTTTCTTATTTTCAACCGTATGATTGGTACTGGTATTTTTGCGACTCCAGGCACTATTTTCGCTCAATGCGGATCTGTTGGTTTAACTTTATTTATTTGGGTTATTGGTAGTTTAATTTCTGCTGCTGGTCTGATGGTTTATCTTGAATGGGGATCAATGATCCCAAAAAATGGTGCAGAAAAGGCTTATTTGGAATATTTCTATCGTAAACCACGTTTGTTAATGAGTACTACTTATGGAAGTTATATGTTTTTCATGGGTTGGGCTGCTAGTAATTCGGTAGTATTTGGTGAATATATTTTGAATGCTGCTGATATTACTCCTGGTAGATGGAATCAAAGAGGTGTTGGTCTTGCTTGTATTACTTTTGCTTTTTTGATTCATGGATTGGCATTGAAATGGGGTCTACGTATTCAAAATGTACTTGGTGTTTTTAAACTCGTTGTTATCGCCATGATTATTGTCATCGGATGGGTTGCCATGTCTGGACGTTTAAACATTGAACCCACTCATGCATTTAGAAATGCCTTTAGTGATACTAAAGCAGATGCTTATGGAATAGTCAACGCTCTTTACAATGTTATGTGGTCATTTATTGGATATTCTAATGCCAACTACGCTCTTGCTGAAGCCAAGAATCCTAATAGAATTCTTAAAATTGCTGCTCCTTTAGCTATTGTCATTGTTGCCATTCTGTATATGCTCGTAAATTTGGCTTACTTTGCAGTTGTTCCTCGTGAAGAAATTCTCACTTCTGGTACTATTTTGGCTGGTAACTTTTTCGGTATTGTATTTGGTAAGAAGGGTGAAACTGCCATGTCTGTATTTGTTGCTCTTTCCGCTCTTGGTAATGTTATGTCTGTGATATTTTCCCAGGGCAGAATTGTTCAAGAATTAGGACGTGAAGGTACTTTACCATTTTCTAGATTTTTTGCTTCTAGTAAACCATTTAATTCTCCTCTTGCTGGTCTCTTTGAACATTGGCTTGTTTGTGTTGTTGTTATTCTTGCCGTTCCGCCTGGTGATGCATATAACTTTTTCATCAACTTGATCACCTATCCATATTCTATTGTTAATGCTTTTGTTGCTCTTGCATTGATTATTATTTATGTTAATAAGAAGAGATACCCAGAATGGGATCCTCCTATCAAGGCCTCCCTTCCCGTCACTGTTTTCTTCTTCCTTTCCTCTGTCTATTTGGTGGTTGCTCCTTATGTTCCTCCTTCTAATTCCGATGACAGTGTGTATAAATCTCTTCCATATTATTTGCATTGTGTTGTTGCATGGGGTATTTTTGCTGTTGGCGCCATTTACTGGCTTATTTGGGCCAGAATCATTCCTAAAATTAGAGGGTACACTCTTGATTTCGAGGAGTTTGTTGATGATGATGGATGGGCAAAGAAAAAGATTGTTAAGACTTATATCAACAAAGTCGATTAAGAAAGGAAGTGAGTAATTTATTGTTAACTGATATTGCTCTTCTGCAATGTAGTTATCTTATTTGTATTAGTTAAATTGAGTCATCACATTATATATTTAAGTATTTAAAATTAATGAATAGCCTGAACGAGGTTGGATATATCATTAGGCGTTGTTCGACAACATCCGCCAATTAGTCTAGCTCCTCTTTGATACCAATCATGCCAGTTTTGAGAGAGTGTTAGCGATGACTTATTATTGGACCACGTCTTAGAATCAGCATCGTAAGACTCCCCTGAATTTGGATAAACTATTAGTGGCAGGTTCGTTAGTGTGTTTAATTGTTCTAAGATTGGCGCTGCGTTTTGAATAGGAAGACAATTTACACCAATTGCTACCAGAGATGGTGGGTTCAAACTCTCTATTTTAGATATTATCTTAGATATAGGTGTTCTGTCTGGCAGAGATTGTGCGTCACCAACGCTCAATGATAACCAAAATGGAATATTATTACCATACTTTTGAAGGAGATCTAGGAGAACTTCAATTTCATCTTCTCTGGGGATAGTTTCTAGAGCTATCAAATCTGGTTCTCCTTTAACAATTGCCAAAATTCGAGGTATATGAAAGTTGTAAAGATCAGCCTTTGTTATATCATTTCCGTAGTCTCCATTATATTCAGCACCAGTTCCAAGATATGCCCCATAGGGTCCGATACTAGCAGCAACTAGTAATGGTTTGTCCGTTGTAGATTTACTATCATCTCTAGCTTGTTTTGCAATCTGGACCGCTTTAGTCATTAAATCAGAAGCCTCTTCTTCGGAGGAGCATATTCCAGATTGCAGAAATCCAGGAACACTTGCTTGATAAGTACAAGTTGTAGCTATATTGGCGCCAGATTGGAAATAATCGTAGTGAAGTTGGTAAATAGCATCTGGGTTTTGAGCCAGAATTAAAGCAGACCATAGTTTATGGTTAACATCATATCCTCTCGCTTCTAATTCGGTTCCAAAAGCGCCGTCTAGGATTAGGAGGTTATCTCTAAGGAAGGAGATGTCTATCATGATTGAATTTATTAAATTTAACTATTATTAGAAGCAAGTTTAGGAGTGAAATTAAGTTTGGATGAGCGGCAGTTGCAGGTATAGCGATGAAATAGTGGTCACGTGACAATCGAAACTGGATATTAATTAATGGTGGGTTAGATATTGATACTACTCACTCTCTCATAATTCTGCTATATAGAACCATAATTTTCAGATCGGTAAATAGTTAATATGTCTCAGTTCAAGTTGTCCACCCGTTGATGATGACATCAAGCATCGCAAGCTAAATTCCAGAAGCAACCTAAATGTTAAATTCATATAATTCTATTAAAGGACCTTTTTCAGGACTGATCGAGCCAGAGCAATCGCAAGACCTGGCATCAAGAATCAATTTCACTTCTAAACACTGATCTCGATAGTTGACAATTGTGAGCGAGTGAGAATCAGATTTAAAATGGAATTTTTAGCAGTAAGTAGGAATTGGATGAGAAGAATTGTAATGGACGTAGCGAAACGAGCGAAGCGAGCTACGGGTCTGGGCAGAGCCCAGCCGCCGGAGGCAAGTACTGACGAAAAATTAAATAGCGACTTGCTGCTTCTGCAGATAGACCAGGATTTAATTGGAAAGGGCTTGTAATTGGATTTACTGCTGGTCAGTATTTGTTTACTACTTATTTGAGTTATAGACAATATCAAGTATTAAAGAAGCCAGCACCACCAAAGGAGTTGGACGGAGTTATAACTGAAGAAACTTTTAAGAAAACTCAAGAATATGGGAGAGCAAAGGCAAAATTTGGATTTTTTTCATCATTTTTCGGATTTGCCCAGAATATGGCTATTCTGAAGTTTGATTTGTTGCCAAGGCTATTTGATTTGGCTGGTAAATTCTTGACTGTTTATGGACACCCAAAATGGTTTTCTGGGTTAACTGCTCAATCAATTGTTTTCTTTCTTGGATTTCAGTTTGTTGAAACAGTTCTTACGTTGCCTTTATCGTTGTATTCTGACTTTGTTATTGAAGAGAAATTTGGATTTAATAAACAAACTTTGGGATTATTTTTCACTGATTTAGTTAAGTCTGAAGTTTTAAAAGTTGTTATTGGAGCACCATTAATTGCTGCTATGTTGAAAATTATTAATTATTTTGGTGATCAATTTTTCTTTTATCTGTGGTTATTTATGGTTGGATTTCAAGTTATCGCAATTGCTGTTTTCCCTACATTGATTCAACCATTATTTAATAAATTGACACCATTAGAAGATGGAGAATTGAAAACTAGTGTTGAAGGTTTGGCTAAACGTGTTAAATTCCCATTGAATAAGTTGTATGTCATTGATGGATCAAAACGTTCTTCTCATTCAAATGCTTATTTCTATGGTTTACCTTGGAGTAAACAAATTGTTATTTTTGATACATTGATTGAAAAGTCTACTGTAAATGAAGTTACTGCTGTTTTAGCTCATGAAATTGGTCATTGGGCTTTATCTCATACTTCTAAGATGTTAATTATTGCTCAAGGACATCTTTTCTTCATCTTTACTTTATTCTCTGCTTTTATTCATAATCAATCTCTTTATAATTCATTTGGATTTTTCGGTTCTTCATCTCAATATCCTATTCTTGTAGGATTTATTCTCTTTGGTGATATCCTTCAACCATTAGATAGTATCCTCACTTTTGCTCTTAACCTTATGAGTAGATCTTTTGAATATCAAGCTGATGATTATGCAGTTAAGCTCAACTATGGTTCTGAATTATCCAAATCTCTCATCGGAATTCACACTGAAAATCTTTCCAATGTTGATGCTGATTGGCTTTATTCTTCCTATCATCACTCTCATCCTATTTTGCCTGAACGTTTGAGATCACTTAGACTTGCAACTGAAGAACAAGAAAAGAAGAAGAACTAACGTGCCAAGAAAAAAGCTCTTAGACTGACCTCCTATATATATATATATATTCTTCACCTACCCTACTTTGCCTCCGGCGGCTGAGCTCGGCCCAGACCCGTTGCTCGCTGCGCTCGTTCTCATCGCATCACTTAGTCTAGGTCCGCGAAAGTGCTTATGCAGGTCGCCATCGCTACCCCTGCAGATTTGTCCGGTCTCAATACCCTGGATGGCTCAATCCTTGTATTTATAGCATCATCTCCACTCCAATTAAATAAAACTTACAAAAATTGAAGCTAGTAAACATCTGACACAGCACTAATTCTAAATTCCTCCACCTAATTCCTAATTTCTATATACTACTTGACATAGTTTGATATCCTATCAACTTGTTAGCTACTGCTTCTTCAAATGATAAGTGCCACTGCATGTAAGTCTACCCATATACACACCGGCAATACTTACTCAATAAGATTTCCATCCGGATCCCGAATATAAAAACTGCGTATCGGACCCCTCGCTCCAGTCCTATCAACAACCATCCCATTTTCTAGAATCTCAACCCCATGTGCCTTTACAGCCTCTAGCGCATCTTTCACAGGCGTCTCAGTAATGAAGCATAGATCGCCTGAGCCTGGCGTTGCACGAGCTGCTTTCGGCTCGAATTCCGCTCCGGCCTGGTGTAGATTGATCTTGTGAGGTCCGAAAGTCAATGCATGTCGTACTACACTTGGGTTGCTGGTGCTTGTGAATGTCTGGGACTCCATGCCGATGATCTTGGTGTAGAAGTCTATAGTGGCTGGGATCGAGCCCACGGTAAGAACGAGGTGGTCGATTGTGGATATTGAGAATAAAGGAGGCATAGAGATATCAGGAGGTGAGTAAGGCGAAAAAATGATTCCGGTTCGAAAAGTCGGGGTAGAGAGTTTGTAATGATTACAGCCAAGTTATTTCGGTCGTCGAAGTTCAGAGCGGTGCAATGATTTATTACTTAATAATCTAGCTTCTTTATTTAGACTTTAAGCATATTTCAAGGTCATCTAGTATTAGATTGTTATTGTCAGGACCCTGGACAACTAAGCCGCATGATCTACTCCTCCAGTAAACAATATTATCTTCATCTTGGTTATTATTTTTAATGCTTCTCATTATTAACTTCGATTCTCTGTATTACTTCATCTGCTCACGTCATTAATCACACCATTGATTTTGTTTCCTCTTTTCCTTTTTCCTATATACCAGAAGTTTCGCTCCTAGATGCTCTGGTATTTAACTTCTCTGGAGAATCTTATTTCTTCATTCTCCAATCACTATAAAATATTCCCCTTGTTTTTATATTCTTTCTTGAATAATTTTGATATATGTTATTTGTTATTGACATTTAATTACTATCTACACTACGCTTCTTTTCCTATTTTAGTGCCGATATGTATCTAACAGTGATATATCAGTTGCATAGTATTGAGTAACCTTAAGCATGAAGAGTAAAACGATTTAGAGATGTTATACAAATTACATACTAAATATAGATCTAAAATTTATATTACTGTGAATACCTTGTGACTTCAAATTTTATGCTGATATATTACTGCTTCTATCTTTGTCGATAAATTAGATTGACATAATACCCGTATATAACAATATTTCACCACAATCAGTTATAACCACTATAGCTACTATCTCTTTATTCTCAATATCTGCAAAGTCAACCGTTCTAGTTATCTAATATCATACCTCTTAAACAACTCTTCAAAATATCACTCATATACCTATTGCTCGCCATTACTCATCAATAATCTAATTTATGAACACAAATTCAGGGGGAATTCTCATTGCCATCATAACACTATTCCGGGTAACATAATGATAAGTGCGGCGCATTTCCATTTTAAGCTAAATTTATATAGAAGAAAACTGAAAAAAAAATCTACACGATAAAGTTGAAATTTGATTGAAATCGTGGAGAGCTAGACTGTAATCAAGCATACCGACAAAACTAAAAGATATTTATTAGGAAGAATTTTCCACTTTACTGATAGAGTCGATTTGCTTTGAAATAAAAGCGAATAAAAAACTTAACAAGAGTTTTAAAACTGAGGTATTAATAGGAGATCATCTTGAATTTTTATCTCGAATTTGGACTTTACGTAGAACTTCAACTTTAAACTTCAAACTTGAACTTTCTTTTCTCTTTTCCCTTCCTTTCATCTAATTTATATTCCCAAAAATGGCTCCTGCTCCCGAAGAAACTGATGCTGAAAAAAATATCCAAATCTGGAAAGTTAAAAAACTTATCAAAAATCTCGAGCAAGCTCGTGGTAATGGTACCTCAATGATTTCTCTAATCATCCCTCCAAAGGGCCAAATTCCTTTAACGGCTAGAATGCTTGCTGATGAATATGGTACTGCTTCAAATATCAAATCTCGTGTTAATAGATTATCTGTTCTTTCAGCTATTACCTCTACTCAACAGAGATTGAAGTTGTATAATAAAGTACCTCCTAATGGATTAGTTATTTACTGTGGTGAAATCATCACTGAAGAAGGTAAAGAAAGAAAAGTTAATATTGATTTTGAACCATTTAAACCTATTAACACTTCATTGTATTTATGTGATAATAAGTTCCATACTGAAGCACTTTCCGAATTATTGGAAAGTGATTCTAAATTCGGATTTATTGTTATGGATGGTAATGGAGCTCTTTTCGGTACTTTATCTGGTAACACTCGTGAAGTTCTTCATAAGTTTACTGTTGATTTACCCAAAAAGCACGGACGTGGTGGTCAATCTGCTTTACGTTTTGCACGTTTGCGTGATGAAAAGCGTCATAATTATGTTAGAAAAGTAGCTGAAGCAGCAGTCCAAAATTTCATTACTGCTGATAAGGTGAATGTTACTGGATTAGTTTTAGCTGGTTCTGCTGATTTCAAGACGGAATTATCACAATCAGACCTTTTCGATAATCGTTTACAGGCTAAAGTTGTTAAAATTGTCGATGTTTCATATGGAGGAGAAAATGGTTTCAATCAAGCAATTGAATTATCAGCTGAGACTCTTTCGAACGTTAAATTTATTCAAGAAAAGAAACTTATCAATGCTTACTTTGACGAAATTGCTCAAGATTCAGGAAAATTCTGTTATGGAGTTGAAGATACTCTTAAAGCTCTTGAAATGGGAGCATGTGAGACAGTTATTGTTTTTGAGAATCTGAATATTATGAGATATACGTTAAAGAGTGGGGATGGTGAACCACCTGTCATTGTTCATGCACCCAAGGATGCTGCTAATAAGGACCATTTGATTGATAAATCTGGTAATGAATTGGAGATCATTGAGGAGCAACCACTTTTAGAATGGCTTGCAGAGAAATATACTGATTTTGGTGCCACATTAGAGTTTGTTACTGATAGGAGTAGTGAAGGTTCACAATTCGTTAGAGGATTCGGTGGTATTGGAGCTTTACTGAGATACAAGGTGAATTTCGAGCAACTTGTTGATGAGAGTGATGATGAGTATTTTGATGATGATGATGATGACTATATGTAGAGTATTAGAGTAGGTTTATAATACAGAAATAGGGTCAGTAGAATAAACTCTGCGCAGCGGAGCAACGGGTCTGGGCAGAGCCCAGTCGCCGGAGGCAAAGTGTAGATACGTGAATAGTAGTTTATTTTTTAGATAAACTATCTAATGCAGTTGATTGAGTTTTACCCAGGAAAGATTGATGGGATTGTCCAGATGTTACCATTTGAGCGAGATTTATATTACCACGAGTGAGATATTTACCTGCATGCCCAACTGGGCGAGAAAGTTCAGCTTGAAGTTCGGCACGAAGACTTCGTAAATCACTTTTCGGTGCTATTTCTTGTTTATGTTTTCTACGTTTATCACCAGTAATATTTTCAATTTCATCATCGGATAGTTCGACTCCTAAATCGTCAGCAGCTTGTTTGAGCCATGCATCAGTTTTACCTTTATGAGTTGATTCGGTTACGACATTGGTTATTTGTTTCGCTAATGTTATTCTTGATTTGAGTCGATTTAAGAAATCATATTCCACTTCAAAAGTTTTCATGGCACTTTTATTCGTAGCGTTATCTTTGTATAAAGCACGTTTTAGTTTAATTAATGGACCAGATGCTTCATCTGGGGAACATAATAAAAGCGACACACCTTCATTACCAGCACGAGCAGTTCTTCCAGATCTATGGATATACATATCGGCAGTACGTGGAAGATGGTAGTGAATGACGTGATCCACAAGTGGGATATCAAGACCTCTAGCTGCTACGTCAGTAGCAATTAAAACACTTTTATCGTTTTCTTTAAATCTTTCCAGTGATCTTAACCGTTGTTTTTGAATCATATCCGAATGAAGTCCAAGACTTTGTAATCCCAATTCTTTTAAAAAGGGGACCAATCGTTTGACAGAGTCGATACTATTTACAAAGACGATACTTCTAGCAGGATAGGTGAGAAGAAAGTAATAGAGGTAAAGATCCTTTTCCATGGCTCCACATTCCATAATAGATTCTACCACTTGACTAGCAACTGATTCAGCTGGATTTGAATCGATGAATATTGGGGATTTATCTTTAAATTCTAATTTTTCATTAAGAAGTTTTATTGCTCCAGCGTTGGAAGCTTGACGACCAACATTATTAGAATTACGTTTGCTGTCTAATTTCTTCATTAAATCTCTTTGAAAAGTAGCAGAAAATACCAAGGTTTGACGTTTTGTCTTCCTACCTCTACCAATTAAATCTAAGATTTTTTCTAATTCTTGGAAATGACCATCTTGGATTAATCGATCTGCTTCGTCCAAGACCAAAGTTTCACAATTTCTTAAAGTGTTCCTGATGTCACTTTTGGCTTCAGTAAGTATTTCTAAGAAACGACCAGGAGTAGCGACAACAATAGCAGGATTATTTTCAATCAAACGTCTTTGCTTTTGAATGGCTAAACCACCAGTAATAGCTACAACTCCTGACCCTGAGAAATTACCATATTTCCAAATTTTTTCAAGATGCTTGGTAATTTGATGGACTAATTCCCTCGTGGGGCCAAAAATCAAAGCAGTAGGCCATTTTTTTGTTTTATTATTGGCAGTGAGTCTGATATGTTTTTCGATAATCGGAATTCCGTATGCTAATGTTTTACCTGAACCAGTGGCAGCTTTGCCGATGACATCAGCATCAGTCAAGATCTCAGGAATAACTTTTGACTGAATTTCAGTAGGGTTAAAGAATTTAAGTACTGATAAAGCTTGTAAGATTGAAGGAGAAAGAGTGGTGTTTGGAAGATTCCACTGTAATTGTGAAGAGATTTCTGCATCATCCTGTTGTAATATATCGAACGGGTTTCCCGATGTATTCACCGAGATTAAGTTTGAAAGGGTTGATTTAGGTTTGGCAACTGTTTCTTTCTCCTCTTCGCTCTCGTCTATGCTTTCAGTTTCACTGTCATCGCTATCTTGATATTCATCTTCTTCAGGAAAGGGAGAGATATATTCTCCTTTATGTTGGTCTGGTATTTTTTCGTGATACAGCTCTTCTGCTTCCTCTACCTTCTTCTCTACCTCCCCCTCTTCTTCATATTTCGTTTTTGATGCTTTAAATTTCAACGTCCCGTTGTCAACCTCCACACTAACTCCATCGACCTCTTCTAACCCGTAAAACCCCTCATAATCGTCCAAACCGCCTGACTTAGTAATATCAATTGATTTCCAAGCCAGATCGTTCAAGGGAACCACCTTCTTCGCTTTTTTAGTGACAGCGCCTGATTTATCTACTTTTCTAGAATTGAATTTTCTTTTCGCCATTTTACTACAGTCCGTCGTCTTTCGAGTAGAAGCGATGAAGCTTCAGTTTGAATTAGCTCCATAGCGTACTAAAAAAAAATATTTCAGAAGATAAAATACCCTAACCACTATCTCTCTGCCTCCGGAGGCCGGGATCTGCCCGGACCCGTAGCTCGCTGCGCTCGTTACTGAGACCGTACACCTCTCCACAGAGAGCAACGTGCCCGAGTATAGTAGGATTCGAAATAAAGTTAGTAGATAGATAAGATATTGTGAGATCAAAAAAACATGCATAGATCTGGCAGCAAAATAAACAAATACTGACTTAATAGTTAGTTAACTCGAAAATATAAGTTATAAGTCTGTACGCCAGTAGGAACGCTGCAAGTCAGCCCCTATTGCATTGGTTTTACGATTCATCCTGCCATTCATCCTGCCATAAAACCCATCATTATCCTGACGACATTCAAACCCTACGGAATATGTTCAGTGGGAATTTCCAAAATCTCTATTACTGTTGCCTGACATCCAGTCCGATCCCGAAAAGGAATCACCCACACAATCTGCAGTCTCATATTACCTGAACTTACACTGACCTTCATTAATGTACCAGTAAAGACTTGCGCTTGCACCATTAGGGTGTGTTAAGCATAATTCTGAGTTCACATTTACGAAGGCTTCTACTGTATCTGAAACATCTGTATAGGTATGGATCTCTGCACCTAATCTATCGGTAGCTGTTGCTCTAGTAGTAGTAGAAGTAGTGTTTTCTTGTTCCTCTTTTCTTTTTACACATTCTCTACTATTTTTGATATTACTATTTTTGTTCTGTGTTCTCTTATATGAATGAATTCCATTTCCAGTATATACTGCCATGTCAATATATGAGTAAATATCAATCGCTTGTCTATGTTCACTAAAGATTGGACCCTCTTCGTAATCATCACATTTTTTAACATTAGCGTTTAAAATATAATGACATCTTGTATTATTCCCTGAAGAGAGGTATGTCAAATAATTCAGAACACCATTGTAAGTCATATTTGGTTCAGTCAAAATTTTATCATGTTCGATTATACGATGCCCAGCATATGCACGTAATGTGATCAAATCTGAGTAAAACTTCCATAGTCAAATTTGCCGTCAGATTAGCAAGGTGCTGTGGCGAAATAAATAGATAGGACCTGCCCGAATCCCTGGCAAAACCCCTGAAAACAAGCCGTGACAACGAAGCCCAAACTCCTATCGAGCAGTTTCGCCAACATAGTCTTTTTACCCATCTAATGAATTGACCGTACACCCTCTCCGCGGAGCGGAGCAACGGGTCCGGGCAGAGCCCGGCCGCCGGAGGCAGGAGAATAATATTACACATTGTTCTAAATATACAAATATACAGAGAATATTTTTTTTATGTCGAATGAATGAATGAATGAGGTTATCTCTCTCTCACTACCAATTACCAACAGAAAATCCTGGCTGTCCGGATTCTTGGGCCAAGATCTCGAAATAGGTGTATACGGTGGTGGCACCAATAAACATTAAAAGTCCAGAACCAGTGAACCCAAGAAGATCGGGAACAATAATAACCACAGCACTAAGGGCACCTCCAATAGCAGCAGCTGGGGTAATGACTTTCTTCAATTCTCGAAGAATTGCAACATCACGGTGTCCAACGATAACAATATCGTTCTCCTTGAATTGCTTAGCAACATCACGAGGAGAAGAACCGGAAATCTCAGTCCACGTCTTGGAAAAGTAAATAGTGGATAAGATCAAAGTGGAAGCATAAATGACAGTCTTAATAGGATCCCAAAGTGCTTCAATAACGCTGAAAGGAGGTTGTAAATAATAAGATAATCCAGAAACAGCGAACAATTGAGGATTTCCAACATGTCTTTCCCAAGTACCTAATAATCGAACTACAACATTATCAGGGAATAGTCTATACAAAATATTACTGAAAATGAAAAGATTGCTGACAATTGCATAAAACATATAAACTGGAACATTACCAGTATACAACAAACGAATTGGATAATTTGAACTTGGAGTTCGGACTTTAGTAGATTTCACATTAATATCCATACGGAAATTAAGTAAATAGATAACAACTCCAAATGAAATGATATTACCATAAACTTCAAACATATTTGGTAAATGAGTTCTGTAAAAACTCTCAATCAAAGCATATTTGAAGTTTCTTGTAAACAATCCATGGAAAAGTGCTACAATAGCACCAATAAATTCCTTTCCTCTACCAATATCTTGAGTGGATAATGCTAAAGCACTCCAGATAAATTTAGTACTAACAGATAAAGTAGTAAATAACGAAACTCCAGTACTAAATCCGTAACCCTTTTGCAAAGTTTCATCAATTAATAACAAAAAAATACCTCCCAAAACTAATTGGAAAATAACCAAAACCAATCCACTTGCTCCTAATTCACTAGCACTACCATAAACACCACTGAAAACAATACCAACACTTTGTCCAATAATCAACAAAATAGCCAACAATTTTTGAGCACTTTGATATAATTCTCTATCACTTCTAAAATCCAAATTCACATCAATCACTTGCAAACCTCCCAATAACTGGAAAATAAATCCTGCTGTAAGAACTGGAATAACTCCAATCTCTCCCAAAGTACCCCTACTAGATCCAAAAATAGGTCTTAACCAAAAAATTGGGTCTGCTGTCTCAGTAACAGCTTGTTTGATTCCATACAATGGAAATTCATTGAAAACAAAAAAAATCAATCCTGAACAAACTGTCCATACGATCTTTTCATCATATGGAACCTATCAAATCTTCGTTAGCACTTTCTGCCTCCGGCGGCTGGGCTCCGCCCCGCGGAGGTTATTTCACTTACCTTTTGAAGAGGCGATTCAATCTCTGGTAAAACAGGGAGAAATGGCTTTGCAAGATCCAATAAACGTACTGATTTTTTTGTTAGTTTTTCTCCTCCTCCCCTACTCCTCACCCCCTTCCTACTCACATCGTCCACTCATTCTTCAATTTATCCTTAAACAAAATCGAAATCCAGAAATTTTCACTGGCAATTGAACTGTCAATGGTACGTTCAAGGGGTGTGAAGTTGTATGTGAAGTTGTATGTCAAGTCGTAGGCCAAGTCGTAGGTCAGAGAGTCAGCTGCAGAAGGAATGTCCAAGTCACACGCTGATTTTACAAAATCAGAGTCAGTCAAGCGAACGTTGCAGAAGAACAAACAACTCGTAGCGCCGTTCATACAAAGATCTTCTGCGGTAGGCCCAAATTGCACTCCAAACAGCAAGCCGTATCTGCAGAAAGTAGCCGTAACTGGGGGCAGAGACAGTCTGCTGCCCACAGCTGGCAATCTCTCGTCTATCCATCTGTCTGGGTGTTTATATCGTCAGTCTCCCTGTCGCCTCTGCCTACTATCTGCAAGTCTCCTATCCAGCTTGTCTATCGCTCATCTGCTTGAACTCATAATAGCCGCTGTTACTCGTCAGCCAGAGATCTGCTAGTGGGTAAGAATACTGACGATAGACCGCAGACCTGGGATGAGCTAGTAGTTTGGTAGACCCATTAAGAGGAAAGAAAGTGAGCGGAAATTAAGTGGAAATTGAGTGAAAATCCTACCAATGCTACGCTATTGACCAGAGCAAGCCCGTTAAGTGGTAATGGCAGCCTGCCCAGCCAGCATTCTGCCCACCAAAGTCAGATTAGCTATATGCATACACTAAATTCTATTAACGAGGTATTTCTCTTCTCAATTGCAATTTTTTCCACGTTTTTGTTAGCAAACATATAAATATTATTTAATGTTTAATTCAAAGATACCATCTAAAGTTTTAAGAAACCTATAGTTTCTTTAAAATTCAAAGCGGAATGTTGTTTTATACCCCCAAGCAACTTTTTTTTATGATTATAAAGAGGGATTTTATTTCCATTTATTGTTCTATAGTATGCATGCTGGCCTATATACGCGGCTTGAGTTATATCTTAAGATATTCAAGTGAGAAGAATTGTTGTGTGTAGAATACAACTGACTACATTCGAAAGAAGCTTCGTCTTATCTGCTGTTCTATATATTCCATTGATCTTATAAACTTCGTATAGTAAGATTTCTAATTTCTGCTCTATCTAATTCTTGCCTCATAACTCACTATTGTCTGTCCTGAAAACAACATCCATAGATACCTCTGGCTTGGAAAGTTCGCTCTTTAATCTCTACTTTCTACCTCTACCTCTACCTCTCCCTCTACCTCCACTCTACTCTCTAATTATGCCCCTCGAATTAGATATCCCTCCTGATACTCATATCAACTACGAAGATGCAGTAAAATATTGGTCTTCCGTCCCTCCTACCGTAGACGGTGTTCTGGGTGGTTTTGGTAACGGAATCGTACCAAAGGTTGATATTGTCGGTTCAAATGCATTCGTTAGAAAATTAAATATACCTCCAAAATCATCGGATAGCCTACCAAGATATGGCTTAGATGTTGGTGCTGGCATTGGCAGAATTACAAAAGATTTCCTGTCTAAAATATGCGATCAGGTAGATCTTCTTGAGCCAGTTAAGAATTTTGTTGATGAAGCTCATAAATCATTAGCAGATCTTAAATCTCATGGCAAAATTGGTACTATATTTGAAATTGGAATGCAAGACTTTACACCTGAAGAAGGGAAATATTGGTTGATTTGGTGTCAATGGTGCGTAGGCCATTTATCAGATGATAGATTGGTTGAATTTTTCCAACGATGTATGAAAGGTCTTCAACCAGGGGGATATATAATTGTGAAGGAGAATAATTCTCCTGCTGAGGATGATTTTGATGATACTGATAGCTCAGTGACACGAAGTGATGAGAAATTTCGATTATTATTTACCAGAGCGGGATTAGATTTAGTATTAGTGACTAAACAGGCTGGATTGCCAAAGGAATTGTATCCTGTTAGGATGTATGCATTGAAGGCGAAATTAGAGTAGTTTAATCTAGCTTTAATATCGAGTAGAATTATGCTATTATCATGAACAGTAATTATCGTTATTATCGTTTATTGTATTTATATTTATAAGAATTCACTAAAGTATCAAAGTGCATCAGTTCCGAAAACTCACTTCTACAATCGTTAGTATGATAGCCCCTATTAATCGATTGATATCAGTCAAATCTTATCAATATTCTTTATTCAGATAGGAGCGAAAGACTTGATGGCGTTTGTATTTCGTCAAAGAGACACTCAGTTGAACTATGCGAATAAACAATCATCATATAAAGAATATTTGAAAGACTGATTGTAATGTGACTAAAAAATAACTTACAATTTGATATTCAGTTGAAAGGAAAAGAGAAGAGATCAAGCCAGAATGAAAAAAATTTAATCTTTTATATGCAGTATATTCAACCCTTAACCTGGATATATTGGTCTATGCCGCCGGCGGGCGGGCGCTGCCCGGACCCGTTGCTCCGCTCCGCAGAGAGTGTGTACAGTCCCAGCAACGAGCAGAGCGAGCTACGGGTCCGGGCAGAGCCCGGCTGCCGGAGGCAAAAGCAGGGGCGTGAACGGACCCATCTCAGTAGAATCTAAGGTTGAGTCCGTCGTTTCGAGATCGTAGATTGTCGATCGGGCCGTCGTTGATAAGGGTTAGGGTAACAGATAAGCGAGATGTCCACAAGACGCAAAATAGGGGTCTTTCTGTAAGAACTATATTTTCCGCGGAGAGGAGCCCATGGGTCTGGGCAGCGCCCGGCCGCCGGAGGCAAAAGGGGGGGGTGTAAAAGATAAAACGTTCATTATGGGATGATAACGGTAAGGGGTGGTTGCGACGTTGGGCTGTGCAGCCGTATGTGAACCCTGAACCCTAAATGAACTGACTGAGCTCTCAACAGATTACGTATATAAGGAAGCCAGCCATTTCTGATAAGAACAACAACTGGCAGCAACAACATTGTTAACAGTCAGGGAATAAGACCATCAATAATTTTTTAGATATTTTGGTTGGGTTTCTTTATCGTCTATTCTGTCGTTCGTAACGAAAATTTGTAGAGATCAATACTATCATTACTACCTCGTTTATAATGTCTACTCCTAGAGTTTCAACTTCATCACCCCGTTTTGCACAATTTAAATTGGTTCTCCTTGGTGAATCAGCAGTGGGTAAAAGTTCGTTGGTAAATCGATTTGCTAAAGATCAATTCGATGATTTCCGAGAATCTACTATTGGTGCGGCATTTTTAACACAGACTGTTCAAGTTGATCCAAATACAATTGTAAAATTCGAAATCTGGGATACTGCAGGGCAAGAGAGGTATAAATCATTGGCTCCTATGTATTATCGTAATGCAAATTGTGCAGTTGTAGTTTATGATATTACTCAGTCTGCTTCGTTAACTCGAGCAAAGGCGTGGGTTAAGGAATTACAACATCAAGCCAATGAAAATATTGTTATCGCACTTGCTGGAAATAAGCTTGATTTAGAAGCATCTCGAGATGTTGAGACTTCAGTTGCAGAGGCATATGCTAAAGAGGCGGGATTGTTATTTTTTGAAACGTCGGCTAAGACTGGCGATAATGTCACCGAATTGTTTACAGCCATTGCTAAGAAATTGCCTATCGAGTCAGTTTTGAATCGCACTCGCCCCAGCGGACCCAAGGGAGTTGATTTATCCCGGTCCTCTCGTCAAGCAGGAGCTGCGGGTGGAGCAGGAGCATGTAACTGTTAGAATCATAGTATGACTTTGAGTTCTTAGTTCTTTCGCATTTTTGTTCCTTCCTTAATTTATATCTATTATTATATCATCAGTGATGATATGGTTTCTTGTTTTTTTTTTGTTTTAATAAATAATAAATAATCCATGAGAAATGAGCGGAGTGAGCAACAGATCCGGGCAGAGCCCGGCCGCCGGAGGCTGACTCAGGCGATAGAATACAATAACCAATGAGTAGCGAAAAATGCAAGAGACAAGTTGGTGGACATTAACGGCAATTCAGCACCAATCAGGAGGTAAAGTAGGTGAGAATAGTTCGAGGGAGGTAGATGGTATAAGCTGGCGATTTTTATTGCTAACAGTCCTCCTTTGATAAGAATGGTTTGTCCTGAGGGTGGAGAAGTACCTCCTCCACGGAAAAGACGGTTTATATAAAGAGGGATGTTTGCGAAGATTGAGGTGCTGCGGTTGAAATCAGGAGAATATATTACAGTGGGGACCAAGGAAGAGTTGAGTGGGACAATTGATGTTGGCATTGAAGTGGTTGATGCGGGAGATGGGGGAACATCGGAAGATTCAGATGGAAACGTTGTTGACGATGATGCAATCATTGTAGAGGTAGTATAGTTCTCGGTCTGATATCTCTGCCAAACTTCTTCAAGAGTGTAAAGGACTTGATCTGCAGATGGTCTTCTTTCAGGATCAACACATATCATAGCATCTAGTAAGGCTAATAACTCAGAATCAAGGTCTGTACGGTTGAGTTTGCTATTACTGATATTAATATCAAATCCTTGAAATTGTCGGACTTCCCCTGTCAATGCTTCGAGATCTCCGCGTTCTTGCCAGACGTTGGAATATGGTAATCTTGAGAAACATAGATAATGCAAAATCATTCCTAATGAAAATATATCAGTTTTTTTAGAAAATTGTGATACAAATCTTCCACTTACGGTTTGGATTAATTCTGGTGCACAATATTCTAATGTACCAGTACTTCCACTGCCCATTCTATTCAGACCTTCTATCTGACCTTCGCC
This sequence comes from Sugiyamaella novakii, assembly GCA_030575175.1. Taxonomy (NCBI): domain Eukaryota; kingdom Fungi; phylum Ascomycota; class Dipodascomycetes; order Dipodascales; family Trichomonascaceae; genus Sugiyamaella; species Sugiyamaella novakii. The sequence goes on from JAJMIH010000015.1 coordinate 193,864, forward strand.
AAAATCACTTACAAGGACAGTAGGCAATTCTTCTGATAATTCATTGCTTAGGTCACTGGAAATTAAATTTCTAGATAAAAGGCAATTACTTGGTTTAAGATCACGATGAATGATTTGATTTTGGTGTAGATATTTAACTCCAACAGTTATATCTTTCATGAAAGAAATAATTTCATGGATAGTTAATTGAACAACGAATTCATCGTCATCATTGAAGATGTCAGGAGGAGTGGTACCTCCACCATGAGACATTCTTCTACGAATTCTATCTTTTTTAGCTTTAATTTTTTCAGCCGGATCGGTACTGTCTCTCTGAAAATGAGGTCTAATGTCATTATTACTACCATTACTGTATCGACCTTTCATCATATATTCCTCTAAGGTGCCTCCATTACAATATTCCTGTAGGATATAAGCACAAGGAACCAATGGACCGAAGCTTGACAAGGAAGATACCTCTAACCATACATGATTATAACGGACTAAATTTGGATGGGCTAGCATTCGAAGTAGATTGACTTCTAAAAGAACTTTTTCCAACCAAGAATGATCGTCACCGACTGCTACTTTTTTCAATGCAAAGAAGCCTAAAGAGAATCCGTCTAAGACGTGCTCAACGAGATAAACCGCTCCTCTACTTCCTCTTCCTAATAATGCAGTTGAAATGAAAAACCTGAATGTTAGTATGGTTATGGTATAGATTGTATCATTTACTTACTTATCAAAATAACCCTGACTGAACGCACTGTCAGAGATTCCTGAAGAACGATTTTCAGAGGGAATTGGAGTGACAGAAGGGGATACGACTCGTCGCGGGGTACTTTGAGGAGTGTCTACTGGAGTAAATACAACTGGGGATGATGATCGTGAGGTAGTTGGATCAACAAGATTTCCGTACTCTAAAAGTTGGAAATAATTAGCGTCTCGAGAGACAATTGGGACAGGGGCATGAGATGACGTTGGTGATGATGGAATAGATGTATTAAACTCATGATGAATGGCATGTTCATGACTATTATAATGAACATGATTGTTTGATTCATTACGAATATCACCAACAGTTGCTCTCCTTCGTCCAACAGGGATTATTTGACCACAACTCAAACATCTTTCTTGAGAATTGGAAGAATTATCAACTCTTTCTAATGTACTCAACACTCGAGCATTGTTCACTAATGTCATACGATGAGAATTTCGATCATATAAAACAACTGCTTGACGAGAACTATCTTGTAACACAACATCCCACTGACCATTCCCGTTATTATTGAATGGTACTAATGACATAATGGGTATGACGATATGATCTATAGTCTACAGTTTACAATGTATATATGTATATGGGGTTTTTGAAAGCTGGTGAACATGTGACTTATGTTGCGCTTCGTTCAACGACAATGAATCCAACACGAATGCAGTTTTAAATAAACTGGTCGTCTTATTTGTTACTATTTTTAAACGGGTGTAAAGAGATTCACGAGATTGAAGTTGAATGATCTGATCATTCCCCATTCCCTAAACTCAAGGTACGTATGATTGCTAGGGATACGCAGGGTCAGAAGAGCTAACGAGCAGCCAGCCGTACACGAGATATACTATGTCGATCACCAATTTTTTTCAGCCTTATATCAATATTAAATTCAAGTCATATCAATAACAGCGATCAATCATATTTGTATATCCGATTATAGAGGAAGATTCATCCTTCCTCTTATCATTCATTCTACGTTCTACATGGCTCGTCCAAAATCAAAAAAATCAACCCCGAATTTAGCCCCACCAGTTCTTAATGTCGATGGTGGGGCACATCCAGGAAAATCCTCCAAAACGAATAAAAATAAAAATTCAAGATCAAAATCATCTTCACCGGTTCCAAGTTCAAAAAAAAAACTTTCTGAAGTTCAAAAAGTAAAGCAAAAAGTATCAAAAGCATTCAATAAACTGAAAAAAACTTCAAAAAAAGGAAAGAAGAAGTCATCACCAGATGATTTATCCATAGATCAGAATAGTTTTTCTGATCTCCGTATACCATCTGATGATGAATCAGAAGTTTTCAGAAAAGACCAAATAGAACCTGTAAATGAGGATTCCGGATTCATTGCATTTGATTCGGATTTTTCAGATGTTGCGGATTCAATTCACACAACATTTAAATCTTATGAAGATGAAATTTCACTATGGGCTGATAGTGAAGAAGAAGAGGAGCAGGAGCGGCAAGAGCGAGAGCAGCAAGAGAAGGCAAGAGAAGTGTCTAATGGTAAAGCAAGTACAGATACTGGCCCTCGTAAACGTAAAAGAACTTTCGACGACACAGAAGACCAAATGTCGAAACGGATAAATGTGTCTGCAGAATTCCCATGGGTTGTAAATCATGACCATTCTCATGAAAAAGAGATTGCTGATTGGTTGACATTAGAAATTAAAGATTTTGTTTCTTATATGTCACCATCAGCAGGAGAAATTATTGCAAGAAACAACGCAGTTCAAAAAGTCCGTTCATTAGTAAAAGAGTTATGGTTAGATGCAGATATTCACGTTTTTGGGTCATTTGCTACTGATTTATACTTGCCAGGATCTGACATTGATATGGTTGTATTATCCAAATCTGGCTTATATGACGATAGAGCTCATTTATATAAGTTATCATCAAAACTTCGTGCCAGTGGTATAGCCACTAAAATGACGGTTGTTGCTAAAGCACGAGTTCCTATTATCAAGTTTGTTGAAAAAGAAAGTAGCATTCCTATTGATATCTCATTTGAAAGACGTAACGGAGTTGAAGCAGTTCAGATTATTAGAAAATGGACTGAAGAGTTCCCCTGCACAAGATATCTTGCAATTATTATTAAACATTTCCTAGCTAGACGTAAGATGAATGAAGTTCATACTGGAGGTTTAGGAGGATTCAGTGTTGTATGTTTAATTGTATCATTTTTAAAGAATCATCCAAAAGTTGCATCAGGATCAATCGATCCTATTAATAATCTAGGAGTGTTATTAATTGAATTTTTTGAGTTATATGGAAGAAATTTCAATTATGATTCATTAGCTTTATGTATGAGAGATGATATGAGATATCTTCGAAAAGACCAGCATCCAGATTTAGAGAATGACCAAAGAAAGTTTACTTTGGCTATTCAAGATCCTAGCGATGAAAGTAATAATCTAAGTCGTGGTACTTTCAATATTCGAGGAATAAAAAAAGCGTTTTCTGGAGCATTTGATTTGTTAATAGCCAAATGTTATGAATTAGAAGATTTATCGTTTAGAGATCGAGTAGGGAAGTCAATCTTAGGAAATGTTATTAAATTTCGTGGTCCAGAGAGAGATTTTGTTGATTCTCGATCGGAAGTTCAAAGTGAATATGAACTGAATATAGATAATTACATGAGTAATTATGGAGACAGCAGTAGGGATGAGAGAAATGATGATACAGATGATATTATTGTTCCAAGCGATTTTGAAGAAGAGATGAGTGTGGAGGATTTATATGAAAGAGACGAGGGGATAGAAAAGGCTACTTCTTCGGTAAAGGTAAAAGTTAAATCCAAGTTGAGATCGAAAAATTCATCAAAAAGTTCATCGAGAAGTTCATCCCCGAAAAGTTCATCACTGATACCCAAGAAAAGTAATAGCCCACTGTCAGCTAATGTCCCACAATCAGCAAAAAAAGTAATTGAATACTACAACATCTCTGAATCTGATTCTGATGAAGAGAGTAAAATTGGAAACACCCCTAGCGCACCAATTATCCTTGAATCTGACAGTGATTCCGAACAGGATAGTAGAGTATCGACCGTTGACAAGGGACAGAAAAGAGATTATTGGTTAAGCAAGGGATCTATTTCCAACTAACTTATGCATTATATATATTTAATGATAATGATAGAACAGAACATTCCACCAGAAGTTTTTAGTGCTCAGCAGTGCTCAGCCTATCATGTTTCTGCTTCACGGAATCAGATTTGTTACATGCTATTTTATATCTACTAACAGTCTATTTACCAGACAATGACCAAAGCTTACCTTCATCAGCTAACGCTTGAGCAAGAAACTCCACTTCACTTCTCTTACGACCCTCAGCTAACCAATCAGATGAAAGCTTCTTGGGCCATCCAGTCAAAGAATTAACTTCAGCAACAGCATCAACAACACGTCCTTCACCAAGAGCAGTCTCGGCACGTGCGAAAATACTTTCATTATCATCACCTACAGGATTACCAGACTTCTCACTAAGTAATTGGGAGAATAATAATGACCCAATATGACCAGCAACACCGGCATTAACAGGTAATAAAGAAGCTCTACGAAGCTCGGGCACTAACAATCTAAATCTTGCAGCAAGCTGAGCAGTAGTAAGAACTCCTTCATTATAAACATCTTCAGGGATATTGGTCAAGACTGATTTAACAAGTTCATCATTAGGAAAAGCTTGTTTAATCTCTTCAATATATGGACCAAGAGCAACAGGTTCAGTAGCAGATTTTAAAACCGAGGTCAATTTGCCAACTGCAATGTGATATTGAGTAATATTATCAGATTCATTAAGAACAGAAGTAGTTGCTTCAGTAAGATGGCTTAATTTTTCAACTTTTTCAGCAAGTTCTTTAATTTTAGATAATCTACCCTCTCGTTCCTTTTCAACTCTATCAGCAATTTCCTTACCAAATTGTTTTTCTCTTTCAGCATGAACAGCTAATAATCGATTATTTGCATGAGAAATAACCAGATTCTTAGTGGCTTCAACTTCAGTGAGTAAACGCTGATTGTAGAGTTGAATAATCCTTCCTTGTTCTTCTTGGAATTGAGCTTTCCATTTCTCTCCTTGCGAGGCGAGGGCTTCTTTAACTTCATTAGCTCTAGCTTCACCTAACGAAGCAAATTTAGCAGCTTGAGATTCCAAACTTTTTGAAAGTTGTTCGTTATTTTCCTTTTTGAGAGCATTGATAGAGTGACTCAATTTAGAGATTTCTTGAGAGATTTTGCTTACGATATCTTCACCATAAGTAGCAGTGTTAACAGACTGGATGAATTGGTTAAGAGTATCAACTGATGAAGCTACAAGGGGGTTGATATCACCTGAGACACGAATAAGAGGGAGTAAAGTAGCTGGCTTTGTAGATGTTGAAGTAGTAATTGAAACGGATGGAGTAGACGTGCTGGCACTAGTAGTAGCCTTCGTCGTCGCACTCTCATCAGCTTTCTTCGTAACAGTTGAAGCTTGTTCGCTAGTAATTTCCTTTGGCTCAGCAGAAGAACCAGGTCTAATCTTGATCTTTAAATCATTCAATTTACCTGGAATTGATTTGAATAAAGAATTGGCATTACTAGATACAGCTTCAGCGCCTCGATTAATATCGACATCTCTAAACTTGCTACGGAATTCACGTTCCTCAATAGTTGCAATAACCGATTCAGCAAATGGTACATATTCAGTGAAGATATCATGAAAGCTATCATCCTTTAAAGAATACCACACACCTGCACCATATAAAGCAGATGTCAAAAAAACGCTGGTCAAGACAAAATTCCTAAACCCATGACTTTTCTTTTCTTTCTTTGGAGCTTCCTTAGTAGGGGGAACAACTTCCTTTTTATCATTCCATAATTGAGTCTATAGGTTTACGTTAGCCATCCACGTCTGCCTCCGGCGGCCGGGCTCTGCCAGGACCCGTAGCTCCGCTTCGCGGAGGGACGATTACTATCCAGTCTACCGCCAACGATATTCACTTACCTTCGAGGAAAATGATCTGGAAACGGCCGAACTGGCGGCCAATCTTCGAGCCACAATGCGACGAGGAATTTGAGTCCTGGTTGCTGCAAGCATTTTATCTGTCGGAATTGTCAATCGATTCAGCTGTTACTGGCGTTGGTCTAAGCTTCACCACTTTTCGCATCGAGACCGCCTACCCAGCCAATCAGCGAGTACTGAAATTTCCAGCTGCCGCGCAGGCGCTTCAGCCAATACTCATATTTAAGCGAGAGAGCGGCACCCACTACGTACGGCTAATTTTCAGTGCGCGTTGAGAGAGTCGACGGTGAACGCTGAAGGTGGTGGTCTATTCGCGACTTACGACCGGAGTTTAGACAATTGAAGATGGCTTCTTCTACGGCGGTTTACGGAGGAGGTAAGTCGACCCGACGGAATCTCGAGCGGAGCGAGAGCTACGGGTCCGGGCAGCGCCCGGCCGCCGGAGGCATAACTAACGTCGAGCGTAGACGAAGTTTCAGCTTTGGTTATTGATCAGGGCTCAGCATGGACTAGATTTGGATTCGCTGGAGAAGATTCGCCTAAGGGTGTGGTACCTACGTATTATGGGCGGAAAAATAGCCCCGATTATGATCCAGAAGTACTCCCAGACGTGGAGAATGAAGAAAATGATGAAGAAAATGGAGATCTGCTCTTGAAAACTAAACCTCGTCCAAATGTTAAGGAATTCCTTTATTTTGGTGATAACAATCTCTTCGCTCCTAGAGAGGATATGGAAATTGAATCTCCAATGAAGGATGGAATTGTTTCTGACTGGGATGCTACTGAACAATTGTGGAGATATGGATTGACTGAGATTTTAGGGGCACAAATTACTGAACAACCTTTATTAATTACCGAGCAAATTTGGAATAATGATGAAAATCGAAAAAAAGCAATGGAAATTGCCTTTGAATCTTTAAATACTCCTGCTTTTTATATCGCCAAACGTCCAGTTTGTACTTTGTTTGCTTCTGGTAAGGGTAGTGGATTAGTCGTGGATGTTGGAGCAGAAGTGGCATCAGTTACTCCTGTATTAGATGGTTTGACCTTGTTTAAAACGAGTAAAAAATCTCATCATGCTGGTAATTACATTAATAAACATATTCAAGCAATGTTAAAGGCATCAAATTTTGACCTTACTCCAAGATATCTCATTGCTTCTCGAGAGTCAGGGTTGAAATTAGGAGAGAAAGCTGAAAATTATAAACCAAAATCATTTTTAACCCCAATGACTAATAGTTTCCATGATTTCCAAGTATCAAGATTAGTGGAAGAATTCAAAGAATCAATGGCGCAAGTACAAGATACTCCATATTCAGATGAAGCAGCTTCCCAAGTAGGATCAGATATTTTCACAAATCGAGTTTTTGAATTCCCAGATGGATCAAGTGCTGAATTTGGATCTGAACGATTTAGGATTGCAGAGCCGTTATTTAAACCACGCGATTTCTTATTAGAAGGAGAAGAAATAATAGACGCACCTGAAGAAAACGAAGATAATGAGGACGACGAAAAAGATCACGATAAAGAGAAAGATAAATCAATAGACAAATCAAATGACGATAAAGAAACCTCTCCTGTAAAATCAAAATCTACTTCTAATGCTGCTGATTCCGCCGCAAAAGAACTCAATTCTTTAATCCATACCGATCGCACCCAAGGTCCCTTCACCACAGCTGGCATCTCCGATATGATTATTGATTCAATTAACTCATGCGACGTCGACATCCGTGCAAATCTAGCAAACAATATAATCATAACTGGTGGTAGCTCCCTCATCCAAGGATTCACCGACCGGGTCAATGAAGATCTCGTTCAAGCTCTTCCTGGTTATAAAATCCGTATTCATGCCCCTGGTAACCTCGTTGAACGTAAATTTTCTGCCTGGATCGGTGGTAGTATCCTCGCAAGTTTAGGAACCTTCCATCAACTTTGGATCTCCAAAAAAGAGTATGAAGAGGTCGGTGTATCTAAACTTTTAGAAAAGAGATTTCGCTAATCTCGCTTTGCCTCCGGCGGCCGGGCTCTGCCCGGACACGTTGCTCCGCTCCGCGGAGCGCGCTGAGCAATAGTTAAATAATTTATTAAATATGACACATTGTATGCTAGTTCTTGCGTTGCTTCTTTTTAGGCATCTCTCTATCCCCAGAGTTAACAACTCTATCAAATAACTCGTCACTTGGTTCCTCCTCGTTTTGGAACACACTCTTACGCCATTCACGTAATCTGCGCTTCTTCGCATACTTCCTTCTATCGTGCTTCTTCTTATCTGCGTCTCTGAACGATGCAAGCTTCTTAAGGCCAACAAACTCATTAAGATCCTTATCATCTGCTAGCAAAATATCCCTAGAAGTCAATCCGTAAGAATCTGGCGACACATCTCTATATTTGAACTTGCTTCCTTTAACTGGTAACCCATCAACGTTTTCTTGTTCTAAAGCAAGATCAAGATTTGCCTCGACGAATTGCTCAGCAATTTGACGTACTTTCTGCTTCTCTTTCTTAACTTCATGCTTGTCCTTTCGAGATAATCTGCTCTCTGGTTCTGGCTCTTCCTCAGCTTCCTCTTCCTTGTCGTCCCGTTCTTCTTCAGCTTCATCCTCTTGATCTCCTACAAACTTTTTGTCCTTCTTGGAATAAAATGCTTCATTAAATACTTGCTCCATTCGTTTATCCCACTCTGATGCATCAAAATCCCCTTCAAGAAGATCCATATTCTCAAATTGAGCAGCGGTTTCATCGTCATCAATAACCTCCTTGAGCTTCTCGAATTTAGAGACAACTTCATGAACCTTCTTCTTCTTCACCTTATTCACCTCTGCCTTTTTCTTGGCTTCCTCTTGTCGTTTTAATTCAGCCTTTTGTTCTCTAGCCCTCTTTCTAGAATTGTCTTCTCCACGACGAAGTGTACTTTTATTACGGGCATAGCTGACAATCTCAGCTGCATTGGGATCTTCATATCTGAAATTATAAGCAGTCTCAAATTCATCTGCAATATCATCAAACTCTTCGTCATCTTCATTAGGAACAATATCTCCATAAGCAGGAACAATCTGTTTGCCAGTTTTCTTATCAACAGTAGGAGGAATCCACGCTTTACCACTGACATATGCTTCTAAAAATCCTTTACTATTCTGCTCAGGATCGGGTAATTCGATAGTTTCTACGGTACGCTGAACTTCTCTTTTAGTAAGGAAATCATCTTCTTCGTCATCATCATCATCTTTATTAATTTCCGCTAATAATTTAGCTCTATCTTCTTGTTGTTGGACCACATAAGGCTTCTCTCCATCATCATTATCATCCTCTTGAATACCTCCTGCAAGGATATTCTTTCTATGATAATCCTTCAAATACATAGCTTTAGATGACCCTTCAGAAGTAGAAACTGATTCCGTCGGTTCAGGGAAAAATTTAACCGAAGGGTCTAACAATGCTTTAGGATTCTGTCTAATTGTTTGTAAGACCTTTTGAATTCCATCATCAACATCCTCAGTCAATAATTCACCATAATCGTCCTCTTCTTCTGATGTAGATGATTCATCTGATTCTTCATAATCATCATCTTGGCCTTTGTTCTTTTCTTCAAATTTATGAGCTGCTTCTCTTGATTTATTATATTCAAATCGTTTAGCATATTCTTCATTTACCTTCAAAGTATTGATTTCATCATTATCTTCTACTTCGTCTAACGATGTGGAGAGTTTATCCTTTGTGCTAGTTTCTCTTTCAGCTTCACGAGCCTTCTTAGCTGCTGACTTCTTTCTTGCCATTATAAATAAGCTTATTGAAATGCTAATAAAGACTGGTAGGTGAATATTTTAATTTATATCCCGTCCTACTATATAGAAATATAAAAAAATAACCCTTATCCTCGAAATTTTTCATTCTCCTTGCCCTTATCAGATAAGCATGGTAGATCCACACCAAGGGGGTGACGAAGACAATGCCCGCGATACATCAGCGAATAACTGATTTATCATTTGTTTTTCCATTTTTTCTTAATTATGTCTTAATTCATCTTAACTGGATATAAATTGTCTATTTATTTTACTTTTTTTTTGATTCTTTCGGTCGTAAATCCTTCATCTCTCTCTTCCCACTGTTAGATCTACCTAACCCACAACAAAGCTATTGAGTTAGCATCGAACTATCTCATCTCATTCCACTGTACGGACTGATAGTAATAGCATTGAGTTGGATAGTTCGCCAATCAACTACCAACACCCAAAATGTCCGACAATCATTATCGTGATCCCATTTCTACTACTTCTACTATAATTTCAGATAGCATTGCGTTTACGGATGGCGTTGAAATTCTTTCTTCTGCTCATCCAATTCCTATATACACATCTACCCCAACTGGCAATTCTTCAGCAGTTTCTTTTGCTTATGGATTGTTAGTGGGTCAGGTTAGTGTATTAATTGTCTTTGTAGCGTTCATTCGTTTCTTTATATTCGCTGATGCTTCTTCTTTACAAAGAAAAGAATACATAACTGCATCTTCACGAAGAGATCAAAGAAATGCTGCTAAATTAATGATGGGCTCAAATAATACACCAAATGAAAATGTTATTCATACAATTCTTGAGAAAACTTATTATAATGTTGAAACTCATGCCGCTGAATCGGTTGATTGGTTTACCGTCCTAATTGCGCAAGTAATTGGGCAATTTCGTGAAGATGCTAGGGCAAATGATAGTATGTTGAGAAGTTTAAATGAATTATTAAATGGTGATAAGATTCCAGATTTCATTGATAAAATACGTGTCACTGAATTAAACATTGGCGATGATTATCCAATTTTTAGTAACTGTAAGATATTATATCATCGTAATGAAGTTGGAGTACATGATGGGCTGGAAGCACAAATTGATGTTGACCTTACTGATACAATTACTTTGGGAATTGAAACAAGGTTGTTATTGAATTTTCCAAAAGCATTATTTGCCGTTTTACCAGTGTCATTATCTGTCTCGATTGTTAGATTCTCTGGTACTTTATCGGTGTCATTGAGAAAATCTCCTGCTATTCCAGTTATGTCCTCAGAAACTCCAGAAGATGGCACGACGTACCTGACATTTTCATTTGATCCTAACTACCGACTAGAATTTAATGTGAAAAGTTTAGTAGGAGCTAGATCTCGCTTACAAGATGTTCCAAAGATTGGACAATTCATTGAAGCAAGATTGAGGAAATGGTTTACAGATCGATGTGTTTCTCCCAGATGTCAGCAAATCCCATTGCCAAGTTTTTGGCCCCGTAGCAAGACTACTGGGGTTGTTCCACCGACATCCACGACGACCGCATCTGCAAGCACTTCTGTTGGTATAACGGCAGGGACGTCTGCTGGTACCCCTACTGGTGCTGGTCCTAATTCCAGTGCAACTGGTATTACTTCTGTCACAACTGGAATATCACCATCAAGTCCACTCGTACTCCCTGTAGATGTTACTGAATCGCTTCGTAGAAGAAGACAAAGTCATCTTGAAGTTCGGTAAATACCATGATAATGTATTATTACTGTAGTATTTTATACGTTTTATTTATTAATATTTCATTTACATCGTTCAATCCCTCATAACTTCGATGATGTTCTATGCCACCATCTAAGTCCAATATCTGCCAATGATAAATCTAACTCTCCAGATATCATTTTTTCAATATCTTCCTGGAGGTATTCATTTTCAGCTTGGAATAATGGTGAGAAATACGGACCATGGCGGATAAATAACCCATCCACTCGTTCTAACCAGAATTCAAAATCTTTTGGTTCTAATAGTGGTAGAGAATGAATTAATCCACTAACAAAAACAGTTCGAACTGTAGGTGGGCCATTTTCTTCATTGCGGGCAATAAGTGGAAGGCCTGGTAAAGTTGCTTTACATTTTATGAACAGCTTCTCAAGAAACTCATAGGTTAACTGTTTTGTAGGTCGATTAGGGGAAGTTACTGATTGTGCAATGGTATTTAAAGCAAGTAAAAATTGAGGAGTTGACAACTCATAAGGAAAAAGCGTGAGTAAAGTATCCAAATAATCCATAACAATACTATCGTCTATTACAATTATGTCTGAACTTAACCGAAGATATTGTAACATTACTGAATGAGAGGATTCTAACAATGGTAATAAAACTTTAGCTTTGGCCGGATCTTTATTAGGAAGCAAAAAAATCTGAATATATGGTAAAATAATTCCATTAATTAATTTCGAAGAACTAAAATGAATCAATTTTTCAAATAAATCAATCAAAAAGATTATTTTTCCTCGATCCATTTCATTATCAAATACAGCACCTAAGTTGCAAGAGCCAGCTAATGATTGAATAAGTGAATCAACTACTGGGTTCGCAGCTTGAATATGAGATCTCCCTGCCATGACAATAACATCAATGCAAACGTTATAAGTGAAATTAAATGGTTCAAAACTAGTTGATCCTAATTTCTCCAGGATAAAATAAACTGGAGAAAGACTTTTCAATATTTTACCACTCAAATATGTTGTAGACAGATGTTTTGGGCGATTTACGTGTAACATCAATCCAGCAAATCCTTGCAATTGTAAACAAATTCCAAAAATCAATTGTTTAAGAATTGGCCATAAGCTGGCGTCTTCATGTAAATGCTTATACCTCAACCATGCTCGACTTAAATCTTCAGTAAACGTGTAAATTTGATTTAATGCTAAATCAAGATCGTTAAAAGTGAGAGTATTTCGATAATTCGATTCAACAGATTTACGAATGATTTGAGAGAATCCACCTAATAAATTATATGCAATCGTGGAAGGATAAGGAGTTGTTTCTGCTCTTTCCAACTCTCTCAATACGGATGTGTCTCGATGCAAGTAGATTAATTTTAATCCTCGAATTATCGTTTGTGAATGGGAAATCCTACTATAAACTTCATCATCTAAAGCCCATTGACATTTTGCTAAACTAACCAAAGCCGTATGAATGATATCAAGATAATTATTATAATCTTCGCTATTATTAAGTGGCAGAGTTATAATCTGATTGAATATTTTAATAAATAAATCCTGCTGGAATAAGAATTGCTGAGATTTAGGAATATAAATTGATAATGATTGATCAGATCCGGATCTTCTTTTCTTCCGCTCTTCATCTTTTAAGGTTTCATATTTAGAAGCTTGAATTAAGGCTGATAGTAACGGCAATGCTCTCCATAATATTCTTTCATTACTCAAAGATTCAATTACAGGATTTATTAAATATCCCGTCCATTCTTCAGGAGGAATAGTTGGATCAGTTATTGAGTATTTCCTTGCAATAGCAGACCTAAAGCCATCAATCAAAGTATCAGTAGATACCAAATCTGGCAAAGCCAACGATGGACTCTTGAGGATTTCCAAGGTCAGTAAAGGAATATTTGATTCATTTCTTAAAGACGGTAGGTATTGAATAGATCTATAAATAAGCGCTTTTCTAGCAGCGATAGAAATACCAGAATTCAAGTTTGATTCTCTCAGTTCTCGAACAATATTATCAACTGCGGGTGTGATATCTGTCAAGAAGGACATTTTGGAAGAGTAGGAGGGAGATAAGAACTCTAGTTAGAAACTCTGGTAGGTTGGAGAATGAAATGTGGAGATATAACCGAGGATGGAGAGAGTGATCCACTCAATTATGCTCGGTTATAGAATGTCCCGTGAAGATCACGTGAATATCACACTATCAGAGAGTTAGAGTTTATCAAGTACGAATCTAAAGCTACCTAGCCTTATGCTGATTCTAGCCCATGGCATCTTATTTGAATCGTTTAGTAATGAAGGATCTTTTGAGCGTAAAGTTGGTAGTGAATTTTAGCTATTGTTAGCTCGTGTATTAACTGTTTTCTTGGGAGCGTGCAAATACCTGCGATACCGATTATCATTAGGCAATTCTTGGCGGTATCAGATGTCTTGACACTGATGTCCATCGATTAGAACAAGATTTTTCAAGCATATGCATTCTAAGATAAGAGTGGGAAATTTGATAGACAGAACAGTGTAGACAGAACCGCAGCTGTGAACCAGTCATTTAAACCTGTTGGTGGCATATTCCTCTGTTAATATATGGACGGTCCTTGCAAGTGGACTAAGCTCAATCAGATTTATTCCGTAACTTGTATTCCCTCAAAAGACTGGCATTAGAGTAACTTTCTGATTCTTTCTATTATTAGCATTGATTAGAAATAGAACAATGACTGAAGGTTAATGAGTTTATGATACTATAATGACTGTACCTACCATGTGTATCAGTGTGAATCACCATGTTAACATTCATGTCAACCTCCAATTTCACATACTTCCATCGCTCGCTCATCCGTTCTTCAAATTCGCCTCCGAATACGTCAATCTCTCCGTCGAGTTCCACCCCACGTTACCCCCACAATCCCCCCTGAAAATGCCATTCGTAACTGACTTAACGGTAGGGGCTTGCGCTTATTCTTGAGCCGGGGTTGTAAACTACCCTAACATCTGCGAAACAACCCCTTACCCCCTTATTTCTCCACTGAGGCTGTGATCGGTCGTCTCACGCTCAGCGAAATAGCGACGGCGAAGCAGCAGACAGACCAGCTTTCGTTTCATCAGTCTGCTTTTTGATAAACCACAGCCGCTGCAAGATTCAAAGCGTTGTGATATAAAGACTGAGAATATATTATCTACTACAATAGAACAACGTCGCCTTCATTTATTTCCAACAACCGCGATATACCTACGAATATCATGTCCACGCCACTTGACTCGGCGGCAGGTACTGAGTTATTTGCCAGTTATGACTCGGATTTCCAGCTCACGTATAGTGAGATTAGCCAGAAATTAGACGACATTCCGAATTTAGCTGTTGAACAACAGGGTCCGGCCATTAAAGCTGCCGAGCGGGCAGTAGAAGAAGCCTATGAGATTGTTAGTATAACTCCGCGAAGCGGAGCAACGGGTCTGGGCGGAGCCCAGCCGCCGGAGGCAAAGTCGCTAACAGCTGATGAATAGATTGATCAAATGGCTATCGAAGTACAGAATATTCCCTCTTCAAACCGTAGTAAATTCAATTCAAAATTAAGAGAATATCGAACAAATGTTGAAAATGCTAAGAAACAATTAAGGAAATTATCAGAGAATTCCGATCGTAGGGCATTATTTGGTGATCGATTAAATTCTGGTTCTCCAGATAATATTCCGCTAGACCAACGTCAACAATTGCTTTCAGGACAAGCTAGTCTTGATAGATCTACTCAAAGATTAAGAGATTCTCAAAGAGTAGCAAATGAAACGGAATCTATTGGTGCTAATATTTTAAACGATTTAAGAGGTCAAAGAGAACAAATCACAAACTCTCGAAATGTCCTTCTTGAAGCTGATGGTTATGTCGATAAAAGTATTCGAACATTACGTGGAATGGCCAGAAGGTAAGCTCTGCCTCCGGCGGCCGGGCTCTGCCCGGACCCGTAGCTCCGCTCCGCGGAGAAAACGATGTTTCTAACAAACGTTCAGAATGGCCACAAATAGAATTATTACAATCGCAATCATCACTATTCTAGTTATCTTGATTTTGCTGGTGATTGTAAGTAAATTCTGGTAACCTATATAATTAATTAATCTTTATTTTCCTCATATATTACACATACCATTTTCATGGCACTATTAATTACAAACCATTAGCAAAATATTATACAAAAGCAAATAAAAAATCACATAAAATTGTCGTTATAAAAAAAGTCATAAAGCAATAAATAATAGAATCTAATTACCAGTGCCAATAATACCATTAATCATGCTGTTCACTGCTCTATCAAGAATTTCATTCGTCCTTGTCTTGCCAAGAGTCACTACAATCATTTTCGATCCGCCAATAAGACTTGTCAATGACACGTGAGAATCACTGGCCTCATTATCTTCGTCAATAAAAATTAGATAATCAGGTCCTGGTAATCCTCGAAGTAGATTCACATTCGTCATCCATCGATGTCGATAGCTTACTTTAGGTGAAACATGTGCAGTACTAAAAGGACTGTCCTGATTAGCAAGTTCCTCAGCTAATGTCATGAGGTATCCACCAATAATTCCATATTTATAATGGGCTAGATTAAGCTCATACACAAGTTGATGTAAACATGATATTTTAAACATATTAACTGCCGATTTAGTGTTGACAAAAGATGGCTTCTGTTCTAAAAAAGTCGAAATATATTTACAATTGGCTCCTTCTAATCTATTACCAAGAAGTGTGGTAAAGCTCTTTACCAATTCCGTATCTTTACCGTCCACAGCAATTATACGCCCTTTACGGTCCATTTCAAGTCCATTTCTATGATGGTTATGAAGGGGTTCACAAATGGCACATATAAGATCGGCTTTTTCTTTTGTACCAAACCAGTCGACATGAGGAGGAGATGTCATTGTTCCATTACCAGATGTGGGTGCTTGGTTTAGTCTAGATGAGTTAGGACTAGTGATGTGTGTATGATGAGCAGAAGGACCAGGAGCAAGGGGGTCATAATGAGATGAAGTTCTTCTTCGTTTGGCAGCTTTTTCCTCTTCAGCTAGAGTATTCACAGGCCCTGGTTGAGGGTGGGGAGTATGAAATGCTCCTAATGAAGTGCTGTGTCTCAATCCAGTGGATAATTGACGACGATTGTAGAGTTGAAATGATCCGGATCCAGTGCCTGATGCATTACTAACCGAACTTGAAGGTGATGTTGATGTTGATGGTACTGGGGATGGTGCGTGGGAAGAAGAATAACTCCAAGAAGGGGAAGGGTGTCTGTCTAAACTGCTCCTTGGTTCGGCAGGTAAATTCTCAGGAACGGGGGTTGAAACTGATCGGGATTTAAATGGACTGCTTGTATTTGAATGTCTTGTGATTGGTGATTTAGGTAAAGTGCCCAAAACTTCATCTTGAGGTCTTGGAACTATTCTTGGTAAATAACCTGAAGATGAATGAGATGAATGAGTTGTAGTTTCAAGTAATGAGGTGGAGCTACCAGATGATCGGGCGTAAATGGGAACTGGATTTAAAGGTAATGCTTCAGGTGCAGATTGATGGCGTGGACCAGTCTGATTAAGTATTGGTTGGTGGTTAGCAACATGGGGAGCTGAAGTTCTATGAGATGGCATTACATGGGAAGAAGCGTGAGTAGGGTGCGGTTGCGTAGTACCTGGTGGAGGAAGTGGGTATGAAGGGTAATAATGCTGTTGAGAGGGAGGATGTTGTTGATACTGAAATTTATCGTTATATTGGATAGGGGGTAATGCCTGATGAGAATAAGGTTGTGAACGTGGAAATTGTGGTTGTGGTTGAGACTGTAGCTGCTGCTGTGATTGTGGATGTGGATGTGGTTGTGGTTGTGGTTGTGGTTGAGGTTGAGGTTGGGGATGTGACTGTGGTTGTGAGTGTGGGTGTGGGTGTGGTTGTGGTTGTGATTGTAGCTGTTGTTGTGACTGTGATTGCGAGTGCGTCTGCGAGTGCGTCTGCGATTGCGACTGTAGCTGCTGTTGTGATTGTTGAGGTTGTGATTGCGTCTGTGGTTGTGGTTGTATTTGCAGTTGCTGAGATCGTGGTGGTGATGGCATAACAGGCGATGAAATAGATGGTGAACCAACAGCTGGTGACTGACTATCCTGATTAGCAGAAAATACTCCACCTGCTATTATTAATCCTTTACAATTTGGACAAATACTCGCTTCTCCAATATGACTGCCATTTGGTGTACTACTACCACTTGCTGAACCCCCCCTCTTCGAAGACCTTCTTGGTTGATATCGATAATCAGGAAATCTTTCAAGATGAGATTTTTTCTCTTCATCACCTAAATGAATCCAAAAATCTTTTTCTTTCTGTGGTAACGACCTCCATTGTTCACCAATAATTTTTGAAATTTCAGGATTACTCTTACCAGGATGATCTTGAACTACTATTGAATGTTGATGTTGTCTATACAGAATAAATGCATTTCTAGGTCTTGGAACTCTAGGAGTATTTGGAGAACAAATACATAAATTACCAGAAGTAATAGTAGTAGTAGTAGTTGGTTGTTGATCAGCAGATGAACCATTAGTTGAAGTTACGACATTTTGATATACTCTTGGTTTGGACTCATAATTTGATTCTGTCCTAGACATGATAGAGTCGGATAGAGAATGGCATAAGCCAGAATAAAGTTGATGAGGCTATGAGTAATAGTTAAATAAATGTAAGGGATAAACGTTGGTTAGAACTTGAAAAATATAAAAATATAAAAAATATCCTTTAATATCCTTATTTATTGCTGAATTAATAGATGAGGCAGTACGATATGAAATAATATCATTAGTTGATAATAAAAGAATAGAATGAAATGAAATGATTAATAAATGAAAAGAAATGATGAATAATTGAAATAAAATAATTAAAATTATAAATTAAATAAATTTATTGCAAGGTCATGGGTATATGTATCAGAATACTGTCAATCGTGAGACAAAACAATTAAAAAGCAGGTCGGAATTTATTTTCAAACTGAGGTAGAAAAAGAAAGGGGAGTAAAAAAATAAATTATAACAAAAGCAACGTTAGATTTATAAGCTTAGCTATATTTGGTTAAATGGTTTTAGTTGTTAAATGATCGTCTGTGCGTCGAATGTCGTCACTGACAATCGTGCATGAGGGTAAGGGAGGTAGTGGAGGTAGTGGGGGAGAGGTAGGGGATGGACGGGGGGAAGGAGGATGGAGAGTAGGGAAGGTAGGAGAAAGAGACTTTCGTTATTGATGTCAGTTTAAGATGAGTAGAGCCATATTGATACGTATTGATATTGTGTAACGTACGGAGTAGTAAAGTTGGTAGGAAAGGAGATAGAAAGTATGAAAGGAGAAACATACAATAGAGGCGGAGAGGCGGAGGATTCAGGCGGATTACTTTCGGAAGAAAACGGATTTAAATCTCAATCACTCGAGAAATGTTCATATTATTATCATCATATCCTAAACAATTATCACTATATCGATTGTTCATTAATTTATAACACCATACCCACGCCACGCCACAAACGATAAGCCGCACAACTTCCACTAATTCCGACTTGCAGATGAAAACGGTTTTTATGGAGACGCGGAGGTACGAAGTGGGTGATCTGCGGATGTTTTATAACCTTATTTACCGAGGTAACGTGATATAAAGGAGAATGATTGGTTGGATTTATCTTGTCTTTTCTTTTCATTCTTCACTCTTCGCTCTTCGCTCTTCTGGTCACTTTTCGCTTTCTCTCTTCTGGTCACTTTTCACTTTCTCTCTTCATCTCCTTTCGTTATTCATATCACACCCCCCTAATACAATATGTAATGTTTTCTTTTTCATCAATATAAACCGTTTAGGAAACTGTAAACGTACGTTTTGAAGATCTTAGCAAAAATTCTGAAACAATTTGACAGATTAGGATGGATGCTGCCGTTCCAGCCGTTTAGGAGATAAAACAAGAAGAAAGTTAGGGTTTGGGGTGGGTTGGGGTTTAAGCGGAAGGAGACGATGGGACGACTAGGGGGGTGGTGATAGAGAGAAATGATTTGTGGATAACAATCGGGGATGAGTGAAGTGATATACTACTATTAGTACGGGAATCTAAGTTCGTATAGAAGAGGCTATAACTGAGTAGGAAGAGTAGTAGAGATAACAAGTATGACTGAATAACAGAGTAGTAGTAGTAGTAGTAGTAGCAGTAGTAGTAGTAGTAGTAGTAGTAGTAATAGTAGTAGCAGTAATAGTAGTAGCAGTAATAGTAGTAGTAGTAATAGCAGTAACAACTTAATAGTATAGTAATAATAGTATTCTGCATCGTCGGCTTTTTTAATGCCGATAAAGCCCGACATCTCACTTCTCTATCTCACTTCTCCATGTCACTTCTCCATCTCGCTTCTCCTTCCCTCACCTCTCCCTCCCTCACCTCTTCTTCCCTCACCTCTCCATCTCATGTTTCTTTCCCAGATCTTCTTAATTATTCCGAGTTCCGCTCCTCTCCGTTTCGGTACTTAGTCCCGCCTGTCCTTTCCTCCAATCCTCCCTCGGCACTTAATCCCGCCCTGTTTCCGCCTGTTTCTGCCTGTTTCCGCCTCTCAAATCCTCTCCCCTACCTCTCATTCTATCTCTCCCTCACCCTATCATCTACCCCAGCCAAACCCCTTATCAACTCGCAGTCACCGTTTAAAAGGCGTTCTTCTGCGTTGTGCGTTCTGTTCTGCATGTGTTTTGATGAGATACAGTCGACGCCTTAGAACCAATAGAAGCTTATTCTTACATCGACGGATAAGCGGGAATCTAAGTTAGGAGAAATGCATAGCAACTATCTGATAAGCGAATAAGCGAATATTAACAATAGCCATTGTCATTCATTGTTCTTAAAGTTTATTTAGCTTAGCAAACGACAATTCGGATCGGAGTTAAGCGAAAATGGTTAACCGCATGAAGTTAAAAATTTGAACATGTTATTTGTTTGAACGAGTTGTCTGAACGAGTTGTCTGAACGAGTTGTCTGAACGAGTCGTCTGAACGAGCTGTCTGAACGAGTTGTCTGAGTTGTAATTGGCGTAGCTTTCTTTTATTTGTCTTTTTATCCTACGTTCTCCTCACCCGCGGGTGATATCAGGAGATCAAAATTAACCAGTAAGAAATAGGAATAACTGATGCATGCCGACAACTTCCCGTTATACCTATCCGAGATATACCCGTATAGGGTGATTTTATTGGAGCTATGTTTGCTTTCAGCATAATCTTCCCAGTTTTACGGATGGAACGGTCCGAATGTAGCGGTAGAACGGTCCGAAGGCAGCGGTAGAACGATCGAAAGTCAGCTAAACGAACTGAAAAGTCGGCTGGTTTGTAATCAACTTTGACCGCGACGAGACACTCAGACGAGACAGTCAGTCGAGACGGTCAGACGAAACAGCTACTCCGCAGCTACTTGCGGATGACTATGAACGACTCCCTCAATTTGATCTCCGTAATGTCTCGTAATGTCTTGTAATGTCTTGTAATGACAATGTCGGTTATCTAATTTGGAAACTTTTGTAGTATTAGGAATTCCAACAAATAAACTGTTGAATGTCTTGAATAAATTAATATTCATGTGAAAGATTGCTATTGTAATTGATTGAAAAGGAACTTGACGTTATGTATTGTTATCAGGGTCCATGAGCTGTTTTATTTCTTCTTTATAATTTCCTATAATAGTTAGTAGCGCCATATGATGAGGGTAGTGGATGGTCGAGTTTAGATGACTGTCTACGATGTTAAGAATAAATTCATTCTATTGTGTGAATTATGAGTAATACTCTTGTGAATCATACTCTCTATAAATCATACACTCTATAAATCATACACTCTATAAATCATATTCTCTATTGTTTATGAATTATCAGTCTAGACCGCTACTTCGTCGAAGCTTTTCTAAAATTGGCCAACGCATGGATTATCCTACATATGGTGGAAGTGCCGAATATTAGCCCACTTTTCGATAAACTAATAAACAATGAGTGGATAGAGCTAGAAAGAAGATAAATATTAATTTCAACGAAAAATATAAATATTAAATTCATTGAGAGCGTACCGACTTGGCTCCGAGTCGGAGAAAACTAAGGTAAGGGTGAGGCGAAGTGAAAGGCGACGCGGCTTAGATCTAAGACATTTCTTTTCCATGATCTACATAGAATTCCTTTTTTAGTTTTAATTTATTTTTATTTTTATTTTCTTTTTCTGACAGCTTAAAAACCAAATTCGATAGTAGAATATTATTATAAATAATAAGATTCAAATAATATTTAATAAATAATATAATTAGAACTAAAATTAAATAATTATTTTCCAATTTTATAAAATAATTTTATAAAAATAATTATTACTTTCTGTTTTTATAAAACTTACAAAATTGTGATTACGGATAATATGATCTACAAAATATTTTTTTCTGACAACATTAACATGCATTCATCAATTTTATAACTTAACTATTGATTAAGCACTATATTATACAAATATGGGGACATTTTCGACGCTGATCTGAACATTAAGACATGACGTGTTAAAAAGATTTATGGTCGGCACGGAATTAAAATTTATAGGATGCAGGGACTAAATAATTAATAAACAAATGCTGGTTAGAAATGTAAGAATAATTTGAGGAGAAATTGAAAATCCATCGCTATGAATCGAGCTGGTGATTGAATCGGCGATTGGTGTTGCGATAGGTGATACAGCAGCAGGAGTAGAAGCTGAATGAGTAGAAGCTGAACGAGTAGAAGCCGTATCGATAGTAGCTGTATCGATACTCGTACGATCTGTCGCTATTCCTTCCGTAAATGTATCGTATCCACAATAATTTCTAATGCTACTAAGTCCTGTAGGCCCCTCAGAATTCATCGTTACTACTTGATAATCCATGAAAAATTTACCATGTGCAACATCGTGCGCACCAAACGTCATAATCGAACAATCATACAAAGTACTGGTAGTTGAATGTCTACAAGTTTGATATCCTCCATTAGTACTACATTATGCCTTCCCAGTATATGTTTGTTCATAATTTATTCCAGTTGGTAGATATGTAATTGTAAATGGACCTACTAGTCCATGTCCCATAGCACGGCCCCCATTCCCATCAAACAATCCAGTAGTAATGGGATATTCATCCCAAATTTGATATATCGTAGTTTCTTCGTTTTTAGAAACCAATGATCCCATAATAGGTGGTCCTTGCTCAACTACAAATAATGGAAGGGTTATAACATCAGTTGATTGCGCCGATTGCCGCCCCGTCTGCGCCAAAATCTTCGCAAGCAAAATAAAACTCAGAAATCTCGATAAAATCATATCGACTTAAATATTCATCCAAGATAAATACTTAAACTATAAAGCCAATGTAAACAATTAATAAATTTTAGCGAATCCTTCATCTCGGCAGTGCACTTAAATTTAGCACCATGCAACGTTTCCAACTCAATTTGTCTTGGCAAACAACGCACGATACGCGATACGCGATGCAACTTCAACTGATCAATGATAATGCTCTATATACAATTTTTATATACATTATAACCGGGTCAAACCTTCCTCATTAGCTTTAATAACTTCAATAGTCTGTGCTCGTAAATTCTCTTCACTATCGTTATCCACATTATCAGGCAAAACATATGTTTTCAACAAATTATTTTGTTCCAGTGATTTCCACACTTCTGGGTGATTATCAATTGCCCATTTCTCTACAAGCTTCTTTCTAGAATCTAACATTGTCCAGTTATACAACGCTTCAATAATATCCGAAGAAGGTGCAATCCCGTATGTCTCTTCCATTCGTTTAGTTACCTCCAGAGCTCTCATATAATAACCATGATAACAATTCGCAATTACATACTGTCTTAAATTATCAATATCAGGGGTAAGACCATACGATTCAGGAAATGATACCCATAACTTCTCCACTTCTGGTAAAGAAAATCGGGTTAAATGTTTAATCATTATACTTATGGTTTCATTGTTAACACCCTGAGATTCGAATCCATTAATCTCCAACCATGTGTTCCTCGTTTTATGAGAATCTTGTAAATTACAATAAGCACCAAGTATAGAATTCATTATGCCAATATCTGCTTCAGTATACAAGTCAGTTCGTAATAAACTTTGTAATTCTTGTACCCCTTCTTCATATAAACATTTGCCAAACTGATCAAACAATAAAATATACATTTCTCGATCAGGTGATGCTATTCCTTCTTTTCTACTCCTCGCCCGGAGATACTTTAGAATCAAAAGTGCAGCATCTGGTCTTCCAAGTCTACAAAATAATTCCATTGTTGGATAATACGATTCATAGGGTAATTTGATTAATCCATTTAATAATCCATAAATATCCCATGCAAGTTTATAGTCGTTACAAGTCATCATATAGTCAAACATAGCATGGTAAATTTCTGAATAAGGTTGCCAAGGAAGTCCAGGTCGCTCTCCAAACTGCTCTTTAAGAAACAATTCCACATCATATGAATTGCCAATTGATAAAAACATTTTCAATAATTCAAATTGAGCTTTGTAGCCAACAGTCTTCGAAAACATTAGAATCTGCTGATAAACTTCAAAAACATGACGTTGATCAACTGGTGGAGTAGTACATAACGCTACTAACAATCTATCCAAAGTTTGAATATATCTATGATTATCGATACCCCAATCACAGCCACCAACAGATATACTACGTTGGAATAATTTCTGAGCTGCTTCAACATCACATGATTGTAATTTACGATCAATTAATAAAGAAAATGTTTCAACATTACTATCAATATCGAACTTGAGATTGAAAAGCTCTACAATTGAATCAATATATTTATCATTCCGTTTTCCAGCACCAACGGCAATAGAGACAACTTCATTTAATGTCGTTTCATCTGGGGTAGCTTCATTTTCAATCATTTGATCTAGCAGAGTTTCAAGAGCAATTGGATCGGCTGATTGATAAACTGTCCATTGCGAAAGAACATCCCAAGTTTCTTTGGCCATTTGAGATGGTGAATAGTCGGTTAAAATCTTATCAATAATCTTTTGACCTATAGTAATATCTTCTCCTAGTTTACTACAAGCCATTAGAAGAAGTTCGAAAAATTGAAGGCGCGATTCAGGGTCTGGATTCGATACTTCTAATATCTCACCTAAGCGTGGTTTTACTAAAGTTCTAAGAATTCTCTTACCACAGTCTGAAGAGTTCAATGTTAAACAACAATCTAAAGTGATAATTATTGTTTCTTCTGTTGCTTGGAATTTAGGATCCATGAATAATGTGTTGTTCAAAAATGCCATCAATTTATCAGTCGATTCATGATCATGACTAGCACCGGCAATCTCTGTAAATGCTAAAATTCCTTCGTGAAAAACTGACAGTGAAAACTTTGTAGAATTTATCATATCAAATAGTCCTATTAAACTATCAACATCGGGATTAATAGTTCGAATAATATTTATTAATTCAAGAACGGTGTTTTGATCGATGGAGGAAGCAATTCTTGGCTCTTGAAGTAATGCTCGGAGTAATTTTCGAGATTCTAAGATCAAATTATCTGATCTTAAATATTTAATATATAATAACCCGTTCTCTAACGAGTCATCAGTAGATAATTCTGATCTTGAATTATATAATTCTGAATATAATTTAGTGATGATGGTAGTTGTTGGGGATGGTGAGTGTGATGTAGTTGATGGTAACAACCATCCTCTCGGTTGTGGTGATGTATTTGATGGTTTCTGCCAATCTATCGACACGATTGATCTAAATAACAACTGGATTTCATCGATTGACATTAAGGTCGAATTTTGAGTTAATAACTTCTGTAATGCTCGTTCTATCAATGGAACATAGACTTCGGATATTGCTCCTTTAGATTCATGTATCAGTTGGAAGATGAGTTTCTTAATTTTCAGAAGATCATCTTTAGATGCTAATGATTCTCTCAATTTTCTAGCAATCTGATCACATTCTTCACTAGTCTTCCGTGCATTTTGTTCATCTTGTTCCCATTTGGGTTGCTTCTTTTTAAATGGATTAAAAGCTCGTTTCGTTATTGTTGGAGTGTGTGGTGATAACTGTAATGGTAATGGACGAAAGGACTGGATGTTACGATTGGCTAGAAAAGCAATAGCCCTTTTCTGTACATAATAAATCGGTTGAGATTCTCTCCAGCAGGCAGG
Organism: Sugiyamaella novakii; assembly: GCA_030575175.1. Lineage (NCBI taxonomy): Eukaryota > Fungi > Ascomycota > Dipodascomycetes > Dipodascales > Trichomonascaceae > Sugiyamaella > Sugiyamaella novakii. The sequence goes on from JAJMIH010000015.1 coordinate 219,314, forward strand.
TTTTAACCTAGATATAGCTCTTATCGACATTCTATAGAATCAGTGATCAGTAATCAGGACAGAGAACAAATCCTTGAGAAATTGAATAAAGTTCTCCAATTATCATTTCGTTACTGGATATTGATCCGACGATTTGGTTAGCAGCAGGGCTATTAACTGAAAAGTTTCATGATAGCGCCGCGCTGTACGTGAAGTTCTCAGGGGGTTGATTGACGACAAGATATGGACTGGATTATTGTTTAGTTTAACGGACATAGTCTATAAGATGAATGACAAACAATGTATATAATCTGGATAAATTGAAAAATTGCAAGCAGAGAAATTGCAGACGAGCTAATCCTTCCTCACCTTTCAGTGCAGTTCAGTGCTGCTATTGATATTTTAAAACAATAAATTAACGTATATTAACGGTTAAAGGTAATGTATATAATTCCTCGATTCCTCTTTCTGTTCATTCAAGATAAATTAATAAAATAATTGAAATAAATCGACCTTCCTTAATATAAATCTGCAGGGTCCAAGAATTTCAGGGGTAGGCTCACTAAAACGCCGCACATTAACAGCGCTGACTTTTGAGAAAGCATATTTCTCTTCATTAACTGACCACTCGAATATTTTGATGATTAATCCAAAAACTGAATCATATATTGAAACGGTTAGTAAAGAATCGGCTGCTCAATTAAAACCGGTTGGTTTCGGATCTAAATACTCTAAAGCTCCGTCTGCGAGTGATTATCTTTGCTCGCTTTGTGAATCCAATCAAGCAAATTATACCTGCCCAAAATGCCTGAAGTTATATTGTTCTCTGGCTTGTTATAAAGGGCCAAATCATGTCAAATGCTCGAAAACATTCTATGAAACAAAGGAAAAGACTGCTGAAGAAGTCTCTAAAGAAGAACAGGCCAAAATGGTGAAAATTTTAGAAAATTTTAATATGTCTGCTGATAATGAATGGAAGTATCAACTGCCTTCAGGCGTGGAAGAACAGATTGAAAAGGTAAAGGGAAGATTAAGAAAGGATGGAGCGGTTAGTCAACGATCAGATTCTGCTTCTAATAATGACTCCAGTAATGGATCCGTCAGTGAATCTGAAGATGTTTCGGAAGATGACTCGGAAGATGACTCGGAAGATGACTCGGAAGATGATTCGGAAGATGATTCGGAAGATGACTCGGAAGATGACTCGGAAGATGACTCGGAAGGCGACACGGAAGATGACTCGGAAGACAACTCCGCCAATGAATCCAGTGAATAATCGTACATCAAAACGATAAACATATCTGTCCTGAGATAGATCTAGTCGTCAAGTCTTTATTGAATCGTCGCAAAAGTCAATGACGGATGATACCTGGACACTATAAACGGATTAGAATCTGCTTCCCGGTAGCATTCTGTATTGGGTCGGTGGCTATATAACGCCCCTACTAGCATCGTTTGGAGCTTCACACCGTTGGCTGGGACTGCCATTTTCTTCCAGGTTATGTTCGTTACCTTACGCGGACTCATCTACTACCCCTTCTTACGCTGGCTGCAAAACTGCTCCAATTATTCATTATTTATAACGTAAAACATTCTGCATATATTAATTAAATATTTATTATCCTTTCGTTCATTAACTTGACATAATATCTCTTAAAAGATTAGCAATCTCTGGCTGGCTTTCTATATGTGGGTTAAACATCGGAATTGGTGCCCGCTCAGAGGGATTTGCAGGTTCTTCGTCATAAAGCATTACATTCTTCAATCGATAAACTGGTCCATTCATTTCCACAAAGCCATGAGGGGCAGTGTCTAATGCTAATGCCATATCTTCTATAGACATTATATCTTCAAAAGAACCAGCTAATGAAGTTGATAAAGCAGATGAGGTGGGCTGCGGCGATGAACTAACTAACCCAGTCGCATCCCCATTCAATACTGATTTAGAAGTCGAAGTAATAACTTTAGACGTTCCAGAAACAGGTATTACACCCCCCGTATCACCGAAAATGCTATTAGTATTCGGATTAGGTGTCTTCCGAAGTCTCGCTTTATCAAATATCTGCTGTACTATATCCTTCAAATAATGTTCTAACCCAGCAACCATAATATCAGTGGTGCCATTATCAATTCCATGCAATAACCCATGTTCTAACGAAATACCCAACATACGAGCATTCAAAGAATCATTATCCGGTAACTCAAAAGTTTCTGATGCCAAAGGCGTCTCATAAGAATGAATTATATCCTGAGTCCAAATCATCGGATTGGCTAAGTGTGTACTACTACTACTGCTACTTCCAGCACTACCGCTCTCTGGGGCTGGCGAGGAAGTTCCATTACCTGTAGCCCCTTGTTTTCCAGGTGACCTCGGAGTAACTGACGTCGACCCACCTCTTGATCCACCGTTTGCCGTCCCTCCTGTACCTGATCCACCACTACCCCCATTTTGCAATTTAGCCTTATCCTTTTCATTTATAAATGGAATCTTCGGTAGCATAGCCTGTCTTGTGGCAGTTACCGTTGATGGAATCGGCGCTCTTTTACCAGATTCCTACCCACACAGTTAGCTATCTCTACCTCCTTTTTGCCTCCGGCGGCTGGGCTCTGCCCAGACCCGTTGCTCGCTCCGCTCATTTTTACTACACTTACCCTAGCAATGGCCTTAATCCTCTTTCTTTCACGAACACTCAATCCTAAAATATCTTCTTTTAACTTCGCTAACTGCGAATCGCCCTTCACATTCCTAGCACCGTCCTTGTGCTTCTTAAACCACCCAGATAGTGACCCATGTTCGCCAGGAGGTGGGTCTCGCAACGAATTTGCCAGATTCGCCAACAGAAAATGATTATGTAGTTTTATTGTCGTTTTGTCCAGAATCTGATCAAGTTCTTCTTGTAATTCAAACCGAGTCAAACTCCCTACCAAAAAATTGGTAATAACATCTCGATATCGATCCCAATTATCTCCTAATAATTTCTGAAACTCGACCATTATCGAGTCAACGTCTAATCGCTTGCTCGACAATTGTGAAGACAATCCACCTCCACTACCCGTAACAGCACCTGATAAAGACGGGGAATTCCCCAAATTTGTCGTCCCTAATGAAGATTTCATCGGCACACTCATCGACGGGGTTGAAAATGCATTTCCAGCTATTGTCTTAGCCGGTGTGATGGCCCCTGATGGACCTTCTAGTGATATTGATCCACTGCCTCCAGCCGCCCCCGCTGACCCTCCTGATCCTCCATTCAAAATATTTTTTGGTAGACTCCCATTTAGAACTAGCGCTGGTGAAGCCATGTTCTATGTTATAACCACTACCAGCCGCGAAGTATGAGGAAGCGAACAACCCAGGGACAAGAAAATATGAGAGAACTCAATCCAAAATACAAATTTCAGATTCCAACAAACTATCTTATTCAATTATTGGAATATAAAAATTAAAAAATCTGTAGTTCGCTGATCTGAAATAAATAAATCACCTCCACACTCTTGTTCACTTTCTTTCTTTCTATATCTCGCTCGCTCGGTCTATTCGTTAAAAAAATTAGGAATTTTTTTTAAGCAAAAGATTCTCCGTCCCTCTCTCAGTCACTAATTTTAAACAACTAACAATCCTCCCAGTTCTTTTATCTATATCACTGGTTCCTGTATTTAAGACGTGAATTTACTTGGAGAAGCTCTGGGATATTGCAAATGATAAATGCAGGTCGAGAGGTACGGCGTTATGTTAGTGAGGGTAACCGATCCACAAAACTCAGGGGGTGATGCAGATCATGCTGGGGCCTAGCGAGCGACACCAGTCCCCAGAATCCAATCACCAGAGCTAGACGAGATAAATATAAAATTATGTACAATGCTATTTTAGGGAATATCTATGATGACTTATTATGCATTTTTCCAGCGATTCTAACTTCCTTCTGAGACCGCCAGAAATCATGATCCGCAAACCTTGGATCCTCATTCGTAAAACCAAGTTGAGCTCGAGTATCCTCGACTCCTTGACGAACAAATTTGGCAACTCGAGAACGAAGATCTTGCACGGTGGGCCCAGTCATTAACTCGTTGTTAAGAGAGTCGTATATGTCAGAACTAGAACTGGTCGTATTTTGAGCAATCTCGATCTCTCCCTTCTCATACTGGTTTCTTACTAGATTCAACCATTCCTCTCTAAATGTGGCAACTGCTGTTTCATCCAGCGGTAATCCAACATTGAATACGACTTTAGAGCCCAACCTCTTTCGTAAACGCTTGAGATATGGCTCATCTTCAGGAACAAGCTTCTCTAAACCATGCGTATATATAGGTACAATTATAGGAGGTTGAGTAGATTCCAGAATTAGTCGACTAACACCCCAATGGAAATATTTTAAAGTGTTCTCATACGGAGGAAATGGCTGATGAACAAATGTCTCCGGGAATATATGAACCCAAGAAGGGTTAGATACAACTGATTTGTTGAATGATGAAGATTTTAACTTGTTGGATAATTTAATCCCACCCTTTCCATCCAAACTATCAGATACTGCAGAATATTTATCTTGATTCACTGATAATAAATTAATAGCGGCGTCGATGGACCCTTGAAATGGCCCAGCACCAAATCTTTTCGTAGATAACACTTGTCCTAAAGAAAAAAACAATCTGGTAAATTCATTGGAGAAACAAACATTATCAGCCCCTAGTGCCCACCTAATTCCATCTTTTATAAAATATTGTTGATATGGTAACATACCACCCCAAACCAAAGGTTCATCCAGTACTGAAGAGTGATTCATGACTGTTAATAACCCACGATTCTCTAATTTACTAGTTCGATATGCCTCAGTGAGAATATCCATATTATGCATTTTTGGTTCTGATACGGCATCCAAGGTTAATTTAGACCATATCCCAGTGGCAGCTATCGTAGCCCTGCTGGCAATTCTCCAATACCAACTATGACGTGGGTATTGGGTCAGAAATTTATAGCCATTATTAGAAACCTGTTGAAAGGACATGGGTCCTGATTCCTTCTATTTGATATTTGATTGTAGAAGTAGAAATAATTAGGTCTGGTCTTAAATTATTATCCGGAATCTGTGCACGTGAAATTATTTTATTTCACCGGAATATTTTTAGTAGCCGTGCGGACATTCTATTACTTCACCGAATTCATGATCTGAAAATCAAATATCCAATAATTGGAAAAATAATAAATATCGAAGGGACCTTAGATATTAGAAAAGAAAATCATGGAGAAATTTTCTCAATGGAGAGATGGTGCAACTGGTATTGCACCATTTTTACCTCATGCTAAACCAATTTCTTTTGACTCTCCAATCTTAAAGATTGGAAGCACGGTGATTGGAGGACTAGCGCTTATTTTCACCTTACCATGGGTGATTTTCAGTTTCTCAGTTTATTTTTTGATCTTTCAGTGGATTCCAGTATATTTTATTCGAAGGTTCTTTTTGCGGTATAATTTGCTTTTGTCGTTGAGATTGAATAAGATAGAAGTGGCATATGAAACTCGAGGGTGAGTAAATTAGAGATAGCTACTATTGATTCTGCTACTAACAATTCAGTCCCTCTTCCAAGTCAAATATTCCTCGTGAAAAGAGCATTGTGATTAGTAATTTCACTTCTCCTTTTGATCCGTTGGTTTATTCAGCTGTGCTTGAAAATCCATTATTTTTGTTCCCCACAAAATCTCAAAAATACCTTGAATTATCAATGTTTTCTGTCATAATTCGTGCTCTTGGTCAGCCTTCTGATTTATCTGGAGGAATCGATTTGTCGAAGATTATTTTATCTAACTCTAGACCCATTGTCATCTTTATTGAAGGATCTACTTCCAATGGCAAGGGGCTTCTTCCTTTTGTTTCTGATCTCCCTGTCTCTTCTTTACCCGTCTCTACCATTATACACCCTTCCGTCTTGAAGTATACACCTTCTGGAACTACTACCCCTATTCCCAGCTCTTTACCATTCTGGGTCTCCAGCATTTTATCTTCCCAATTCTCCATTTCCGCCAGAATTAAATTTGCCAATAAATTATCTGTTGACTCGTCAAGCAACGAAAAATCTATCAATAACGAAATTTCTGATGCAATTTGCAGGGTTGGTCGTCTTAGAAAACTTGGCCCCGCTCTTAATCTTGCATCAAAAAGAGAATTTATCTCTGCTTGGTACAAGGGCCGAAGTTAACTTACAATCTACTTAGAGATGAATATTTATTAAATATAAAAACACTATGTTACCCTTGGCCTTTGTAATTACCAAATATATCTAAAGTTAGGATTAACTTCTCCTTCTTCTGTGACCGAATTAGATGTTTGAGCACTCTCTTCGGCAGGTCCATATTGCGCATTCAATTTCTTATTCTCCCAGATCAAGTACAAAGCAAGGACTGTGGCCAAGGCTGCAAGAAGTATAGTAAATCCAAAACTAATCCAACATCCTTTGATATAAAATGGTGCTTCACTTGTAGGAAACAATCTCGTACCAACCAAAGGACCAGATTGGCCTAAAATATTCACAAACACATATCCCACTCCTCTCTTCTGTTCTGATCCTTGGTTGTTAGATATCCATGTAAGTAATAGTGGGACACAACTGAATATTCCCGAAGTAGCTAAAAACAATGCAAAATATCTCACACCAGTTGTCTTGCAGACCGCTAATAACAACCACCCGATAGCACCCTTTACGGCAAGCACAGCAATAAAGGGTCCTCGAACCTTCCAACGATCTGAGAGATAACAAGAAAGTAATACAATGGCAGTTGTATAAATATAAGGAATGGCACTTAGTCCTTGTGAATTGACCGATGTGAATCCCATTCCATGAACAATGGCCGGAGCAAAAACAGGAAGGGACGAATATGAAACATTAATACAGAAGTACATAACCATAGGAATAACAACTTTCAGATCTATTAAAGCCAAAACAAAGTCTTTTACTTTAAATGATTTGGACATCTCAACTTTTCCAATCTGTTTAGCAAGTCTTGCTATAGCGATATTCTTTTCATGTTCAGTTAAAAATCGACAGTCGGATGAACCATTTGGAAGGACATAATAACCCCATAGTCCCACAGCAATAGTAGGCAGTGATTCCACAAGGAACAAAACTCTCCAACTAGCTAATGACAGATTATTATTTGATGTAATTCCATAAGCCAGAGCCCCGGAAAACGTACTGGCAATTGGTGCAGCAACACAAAATAAAGAAATTCTCCAAGCTACTTCATGACGGTAATAGAAAAAGGTAAGGTAATAAGGTACTCCTGGTACATAACCAGTTTCGAACATTCCCATTAGAAACCTGAATGCCATCATAGACTGAAAATTCTGTGCACCAGCTGTAGCAGCTGAGAAGATACCCCACCCAATAATCATAGTAGGGACATAAATTCTTGGAGGAAATATCTTATAGCAAATAACCAAAAATTCAAAAACGATATAAGCAATGTAGAAAATAGTTAAGAACCATTGATATTGAGCATCAGAAACTCCAAGATCAGCATTCATTCCAGCACTGTCGGCTGTTAGTACTGATGGTGTTGAAATTAACGGTACACTTACGTCGCAGCATTACCAATTACTCCACGGTCAAGAAAGCCGAGCATATAAGCTCCAGCAATATAAGGAAGAACATTTAGATCTAATTTCCTAACTAATTTCATCTCTTCCTCTTCAGTATATTCATACTCGAGAGCTTCTACTACTGTTACATTTCCCTGAACTTTCTCAAGGTCATCGTTGAGTTTTAGTTCTACCGTAGTCATTATGAAGAGGTGGTCGTGGACTCAAAAAATCATGATCATCATCTCAACTATATATACCTGACAATGGTACTTTATATCCCTCCAGTTGGATCCAATAGCTATTACGGAGTTCAAATTTACCCCGCGTTCAGTGGGGGTTGAGTGAAGATCATGAAGATCACGTAAATCCAACGGTACAAATCATACCCGCGACGAAAAGACTTTTTGGGGGTGTGGTTGTCAACCTAACCAGTGCTGATGGCCTTAAGTTTGAATTTGGAATACTGCGTCTGGGGTAAAAGGATGTGAAGTGCCTGTTTTCTCGGTCTCCGATAAAGCTATGTTTTCAGCAAAAAGCTCTCAATTCGTTTATCATAAATCATTAAATTATAAATACATAAGCAATTGTCCGTCAATTGCTGCTGATTGACATACGAGAATTGTTCATTGATCTAATACGAGCTTGCCTCTGTTGAAGACGAAGTTCAGATGCCCTTTGTCGATCAGGATCGGTTATGATACTTGATGTTGAACGAGAGGAGTTATATGAAACATCTTTCATACTAAATTCTTTCATTGTTGGCATAGAGGCGTCTTTCATTGAAAAGTCATCTGACTGGTTGATAATGTTGTTATTGGTCGTAGCTGATTGTAGCGAATCAGGAAGTGCAATACTAAAAGTTGGCACTGAAGGGTTTAAATGTTCAGTTGTTTTGGGAGAATCAATAGATGATTGATCTGAGCCAAATGCAGACAAGGCTAATGGATTGGAGAATTTGGATCTTGACCCTAAAGTGGATATTCCCTGTTGTAATTGACGAACTTGACGGGTAAGATTTTCATTTTCCGTAGACAATTCAAGTTTTCTGCTTTCAGAAAGATAAGAAGATTGTTTTAGTTTTCTACAATCTAATTCCAGTGCTTCTAACTTTGAAGAAAGTTGACGGTTGGCTCGTTTTAAGGTCTGGAATTCCATTAGACTGCCTTCAACATCACGGTATTTTTTATGAAGACTTTCTAACTCTTCCTTTTTAGCTCGCAGTTGATTAGAGAGAAGTTGAATATGTTCATCAAGGTCGGTGTGTTGGACTACATTGGACTTCAACTGATGTTGGAGGTTTTCTACACGGTCTTCTAGAGACTTGATAGTTTTGTCTTTTATCTGAATAGCTTCTAAATGCTTCATTTCAAAATCGTTAGAAAGTAGTTGGAGTCTATTGTTCAATACACGGTTATCATCTCTGAGTCTTGAAATTTCAGCAGATTGTGAAGGTTTTAGAGACGAAATTGAAGCAGATTCTAGCTCGACTATTTCTTTGGTTAATCGATCATTGGTTTGTTCCGTTGACTTTAGCTTTGATTCTGATACCTGTAGTTTATAGTTGAGATCAGCAATTTGATCTTTTAGTCTTTGGTTCGTAAAATTATTTGTTTTGATATTTCTTTTGATTTCAGCTAGTTCGGAGTGCAATGTTTTATTTTCCGACTCGCGTTCTGCCAGTTGTCTTTTAGTACGTTGTAGATCTGTTTCGAGACTGGCTGTTGCAGTAGCCTGTGTTGATGGTGAGATCGATGACCTTTTTGCATCTTCTCGTAATTCACGGTTGGATTTAGACAATTTATCGTTCTCGTCAACGATCTTGATATAATCTTTTCGCAATTCAGAGAATTGACGAAGTTCCTCTTCAAGTTCTTTGATCCTAGCATCGTTAGCCTGCTGTTCATGGTTGACTTGGACTTGGGCATTAACAATATTTCCTTTGGTCTTAGAATCGGTAGCTCTTTTTGAAATCTCATCGTTGTATTTCTTTGTAATTTCTGTAGTTTCTTCCATAACTTGGGCTAACCGGGCTCTGTAATAAGTAACCTCGTCGTCCTTTTCTTTAGCATAGTCCATGGCAGTTTCGACCTTTTGTTTCAATTCATCAATAGTAGTATTAGATGATTCCAATTTTCCAACTCTGTCAACAATGGAAAAGATCATATCAGTTGTCTTTGCTATTTCTTTGTTGGATTGGCCAACTGCCCGGCTCTCTTTGATGATTTTATTGATATCAATGGCTGATAGGGGGGCATTTAATTGGGTTGAATCGAACGAGGGAGTTGACGGTTCAATTGGAGCGATCTTATCAGTTTTCAGGTCACGCTCTACTTTCGGCTCAATTTCTATATTAATTCGCGTATTGTTGATATTCTCTTGTGTATTTTTATTTGTTAATTGAGTCAGAGGAGTATGTTCTTCAGGGCTAGATTGAATGTTGACAACTTTCGGGGTGAGTGGACTGGGAAATTTGCCTGGGAAATTAACGGGTAATCCTGATTTAATTCTTCCACTACTGGTTTTATTTGGTATTGGGGTTGCTAATCTATCTTCGAGTGATTTAATAATTGCATCCTGGTTCTCGTTGACTAAACTATCAACAGAAACAGAATTTAATCCAGCAAATGCCACATTCTTATTTCTCCCAATTGTACCTGGAGTTTTCAATATTCCTGAAGGTATTGGTTCTTTATCGGTTCTGATTGGAGTTTCAGGAACGGCGGCGGATAAAGACCTTGCTCGGCCAGGTTTTGGAGTTGATGAATTAATTGTTTGAAGTTTATTAGTGAAGTTAGAATAGATCTCATCATTATCATTAATTTGTTTGACTTTGGGAGTACCATAGAGGATGGTAGGGAGAGCTCCTAGAGCCCAAGCACTAATTCCTGGCGTAGGAGGGATATTATCTAACTGTTAGGATGTTTGTGGTCATACTTTTTTATCTTAACTTACTATATGCCCCATTCTTCTCTTGTGAGCTTTCCTCTGATCCGAAAAGCCAGCCCATTGTAGAGAGAATAAAGATTTTGAATAAATAAATTGTTGCTAGAGGAGAGTAATAAAGAAGTTTGTAGTGTGACACGCGAAGGTATAGTGATTTGTTTGTTTTGATATTGAAATTTTGTGCATAATGCGGTTAACCCTTGCCCTTCAGTAAGTAGATAAAGCAGGGTCCTTTAATTCAGCTGTAGTTTAATGATTTAGGATTATATTTGTGGTTAGAGGAGTGGATTTGTTGAAGAATCTGTAATATTGTGGAATACAGTTGGTTAAAGGTTATGAGTATTGTGTGATGTTTATACAGATGTACGCTATGTAAGAACTAGGTAACGATTATATAGTAAGTGTCTATATTCAAAGAGGGACTGGGAATCACCACATTCAGAGAGGGATAAAAATCAAACAACAGATAAATATATAATGAAACGATGACAATATTTGAATGAAAGCTTTGAAAGCAAGAACAATTTTCTTGAACAATCATTATAATTACATTAAATCATCAATCTACATCCGATAGTCTGCCGCGATCATAATCTAACCGGTCAAGCTGATTCTAACGCTAATGCTATCTAATTCTTCTAGATTATTTATCTACACCATCGATTTATGGATAGAAGTCTAGGCTGTTTCTGATTTCTAGCGTCATTCTTTATCATACCGAGGAATGTCGACCTATTGTTGCCTCTCATTCTATACGGATAATTCCAATCACGTAAACGGTCTTATCTAAGCGAATAATATTAAGTAACTAACATTACGATAAAATAATAACCCTGCAAGCATTAATTACATGGAGCATTTATTAAATAGTTGCATAATAATAAATCAATTGACCGCTACAGCAGGTCAGATGCGGCCCTTAATTAAGTTAAGCAATATTATCGAGTAAAGAAGTTAAATAATATTACCCAGTGAGGTAAAAATCATCTTATCACAAGAAGTGAGCCTATACATCAAATGTTAACCAGAGGCTAGCAATGATCGATAACGATCCTGTATCTAAGGCAAGGCGTGACTCCACGCAATTTTATTATCTGAAATAAGCCCCTTTTTACTACAGGGGCAGCAGGGGTGGTAGGGGTGGTAGGGGTA
>JAJMIH010000016.1:0-223269 GCA_030575175.1 Sugiyamaella novakii
GGCCGGGCTCTTCCCGGACCCGTGGCTCCGCTTCGCGGAGATTGCTGGGACCGTATACGCCCTCCGCGAAGCGGAGCCACGGGTCCGGGCAGAGCCCGGCCGCCGGAGGCAAACTCCCGATCTCAGCTGTTATCGGACTCTTGGCATAATTATCGCGGAACGTGACTGTTATTACTACTACAAATTGTTGGTGGACGCGCACGCTCAGAATTAAGGTTATTAACACACCATACCATGTGTAAAGTTAGGTTAGACTGAAGAGTGAGACGGGAGTCTTGCATATGCATACAGCAGAAGCCAGAAACTACGGAGGTGAAAGAACAAGGGTCCGACGATCAGAAATTGACTCTTATTTCTCGGATTGCAACTCAGTCAGGCGTATGTGAGTTTACTGGCTGATAGATCGAATTTTATGTATCTGTAAAAGGAAATGAAACCGAGTTGGGCTCACAACAATTCCGATTAAGAAATCCTAGTCGTGGTCTGGTCTGGTCTCGTCTTCATCATCTCATCGGTAGCAAGGGGCCCCGTGATAGTGTCTCACCTCGGCTGGCATGCTGTGATAGTGTAGTGTAATACCGAGAATTGATGGCGGTTTGAGAATTTTATTTAGCAGTCATCCTATCCTGGTCGCTGTTATCTTCTTCTCTTATTGGTTAATGCTTTACCATAGTTTCTATTTTCAGATACTAACTTTATCCGCCCAATTTACGTATGTACTTTAATCTTAATCTTAATAAATATATTTACAGCATCTCAAATTTACATATAATAAATACACGTGATCACCTCTCCTCCTTAACAACCTCTAAAAATGGCTTTTCAACTGGTACTTCTCGTACACTCCAAATATCCTCACTACTTCCCTTTTCTAACTTTTGCCTCGCTAATCGTTCCATATAAAATTTAGCAATTCTCTTTTTTTGTTCTTCACTACTAGAAAGTTTCGTAAACAAACAAAACTTCAATTTACTTCTTGTATCAACACAATGATTCATTGATCCGTATCTATAAACATGACGAACTTGTCCTCCAATAGAATAACAATCAACTAACTCATCAAATACTGACATACAACTCATAGTTGTTGGGAAAGATGATAGTTTATATTTATCTGCTGGATTTGATGGTAATGATGGATCTAACGAGTCTCCTAATTCAGTTGAGAGTTCGTTGATCAGTTGATCTAATGATCCTTCATGATCGATAGATTCGATAGTTTTATTAGCTTTAGAAGACATGGTTGGTCGACTTGGAAATAAGTAACTTATAATATTATATACAGATTCAAAGTTGGTGTGAAATTTTCATGTATTATTTGTATAACTGGCTGATTTTGAGAATTGCTTTCAGGCAGTTCTTATCTTATCTCTAATTACCCCTGAGTAGCAAGTAATTATCGAGTTTAAATGGCGAACGTGTACATATACTTAAGAAAGAACTAAATTAGAGAATTCCACAATTATTATGCTCATTTGAAGAAATTGTAATTGTAGATACCTCGAATGTAATATCGACTCTATAGACTTCTCATATAGCCACTCCATATCTTTATTAAGACTGTATTAGCGAACCATATTATTTATTAACTTTAACAATAACTCTTATGATTTTTCTTAATCAATAAGCAAGTTAAACGAACGTTTATAAGCTGAGTTGCTCGTATTTCAGAGCGAACGAGATTTCCCTGTACAATTAATATATTAATTCTTATATGCATTAACGATTCGATAGTTGAATCTTTTTCCAAACATCATCTGCTAACATTTCTACTTCCCTCGCTGATATAGGCTCTTTTCTATCTGTTCCATATTGAACTGCATGCTCAAGTAAACTTTTAATAAAATTTTTATCCACTGCCTGAGGGTTAAGGAAGGATCCATCTAACACATCTGATAACGTCATTCTTGCCGGCGGGTCTCTATGAAGACACCCACGAATAGTCTCAATTGCTTCTCGTGACACTCGAACTCCTCCAAGTCCATGTTTTGGGTATTGAATTTGAATTTTAGGATTCATAATAGCTAACATTCTTTGTGCACCACTATAAGCAGCGTATGGAGGCTTACCGTAGACCATTTGATAAATTATACAACCACAACTCCAAACATCAGATGGTTTACCAACCTTAAATTTGGCTCCAGTTTGTACATCTGATCCTGCAAATTGATTGGCATCCAGCAATGCTTCTGGTGCCATATAATTAGGAGTACCAATTTGAGTATCACGATGGATATTTGCAGTATAATCAGGAACAACATTGGCAATACCAAAGTCGATAATTTTCAGCATTCCTTTCACTAGTAAGAAATTAGCCGGCTTAAGGTCCGAATGAACAATTCCATGATCATGAACTGCTGCTACACATCGCAACATTTCTGTAGCATAATACCTTACAAACGAAATATCCAATTGTGAGTTAAGACGAGCAGAAAGAACATGAGCAAGGTCAATTTCTCCACATTCCATAACTAAATAAACTGATGTATCATGCATTTCGTAATCAATCAATTTGACTACTCGATCTTCATTTCTCAATCTTTGTAAAAGATCTATCTCACCCTTAAATCCAATAATAACCGATTCATCAACATCATCAAAGGTTACTTTTTTAACTGCAAATACCTTGCCTTCATTTGATTGTACTTTATAAACTTTCGATGAACCTCCTCTACCTAGTAATTCCAATCGTTGATATAGCTTACTATTAATGGACATCATATTTTTCTTGGCTTTACGATCTCCAGATCGAGGTCTATCAGAAGTCATAGTTGTTGTCGTAACTGGTCGAATAGGATCAGGTGTAATCGAATTTTGTTGCCCAGCTGCTAATCTTTCAAATCGTTCAAACCTTGCAGCTTTATCAGCTCGGTCGGTGGGCAGTGGTGGAGCAGGTCTTTCTGCCTCTTGAAAATCATGATATTTGTTGTCATTGAAAAGCGAAGACGATTTGTATCCCCAATTTTCTAGTTTAGGTGGAGGCGGTACCTTTGGCCCAAATCGACTTGATTGAGGTGGAATGTTAGGTGAAAGATTTTGTAATGCTGGCCTTTCTTCATTTGGTTCTTGGAGACGGGACAACTGGGGATTATTCTGATCAGTTTTCATATTACCGTCGCTTCTATTAGAGCCATTGCTGTGCCTGCTATTATCGCCTAGTGGTGTAGTTGCTCTGCTTGTAAGCCAGTTTTCGCGATCTTTTCTATCTCGTTCTGATGATGGAATTGAATTAACCGAACTATTCGCAGCAGAGCTACCTGCTATATCGCTGCTATTCTGGTACTGCCAATAATTAAGATTTCCTCCATTACTATCAGTACTTTTAGTATGGCGAAGGATGCGTGAGTCTGCGAGATGCGGAGATTCATTTTGCTTCTGTTCTGGAGGTATCTCTTCATGCTGGTCTGCAAATCTAATACGAGTGTTATTCCTCCTTGCACTTGGGGAGATATTCATCATATTTTTATCTTCTTCTGCCGGACTCGAAATATGATCATAGTGAGTATTAAAGATATTATCATTTTGGTTAGAGGATTTGCTAGATGCTAATATTGATGATGCTGAAATAGATTCTGATGCTGAAGCAGATGCGGAAGCAGAATTTGATACCGATAATTGAGCTATTGATGAAAGAGCAGTTGATGTTGAGTTGGTCGCACCAGCCGCTGGCGTATTAATAGCTGGTAATCCTTTGAAATTCAACGGCTTCCCTAATCGCTTATTAAAGGCGTTACTACCAAATCGTTTCGATCTCATGGTACTTGTGCGAAGAGTCGTCATATCAGCAGCAGGGGCACGGGTAAAAGAAGTAGCCGCTGGTCTGATACCCGGCGTAGTAGATGTGTTTGGCATTAGTTTGTCGGATGAAGCTGGAGGCGACGTACCAACGGATGAGGAAGATGAGGCACTTGATGAGCCGATAGAATTAGGGCTGATTGAATTCTTCCTTTTTGTAGTAGTAGGTACCTGAGGACTTATAGACATTTTATCAATTGGAGGGTCATCATTATCAATAGGTGGAGCAGTATTGTGAATGTCTTGATATCCAAGATTTTGAATCTGATTATGATGGGTATAGAACTGATCATTCTCTTGTTGTCGCTGTTGCAACATTTGCAACCGACTATACCTATCCTTATCCTCAAACAATAATTGATTAGCATAATCACTTAAAACTGGAGGCATGAAACTTCCGTCCGAGGATGATACAGTATCATCACCATCTTGAAGGGGTGGTTCATCGTCGTATGGACTCATTGGCTATAACGAAACAGAGAAATTTTATAGAAAACCTGTCAGATACTTAAAAAAAAGCTGGATATCGATAATTACCACGCCACTTTAACACAACCTTCAAGCCAACAATGGATCTCGGAATCGAATCTCTCCAAAGAAAATCCAGAATGAATAACTTCTCGTAATTTCTTATTTTATGCTAGTCAATGCTGATGATAAAACTGTAAGTCTATCTCTCCCTGCCTGCGAATTTAAGCTTGTTTTTTTGTTTTTCTAAGTTGTTTACTTCTTGAATGCATGTGCATGAGCCGCACGCACTACCAAAAATGTCCTCCATGGAGGTTCTGCAACACCGCTAAACCTCCAGAGTAAAAGATCAAAATAAACTGATACAATAATTACTTGACTATTGATATGCCCTAGTTCGAAATCCATCGTTTTGTCACACTGGTCTTATTGACTCTATTGTAAGTCATTTCGTGAAGCGGTTGCCATAAGGATAACCGAATGTAAAAGCTACTCAACAAAAATACAATAAACCGACTGAACAAACCACCAATGAATTAGAGCAGACAAACTACAAAATAACCGTCGTTATACCCAGCTATTATCATCGTCATTTTCTAGGACATCATGTTCGTGCATTTCAAAACAGTCTGAAAGGATCTCTTGAAGTGCCTGTTGGTCAAGAAGTACGACTTCGTCCGCGTTATTACCCTCAAAAAGATTGCGCGGTACAGAAAGGAAATGACCCCCACCTTGTGCAGTAACATTTCTCTCATAAAGATTATCTTCTCGTCTTGATAGTATAGTGGCAGGATTCGGAACGAAATCAGTAACAATATTACTACCGTCTTGATGAACGGTCATTTGAACTGTTTGGTGTTCTACCAGCCCCCTTCCTTGATGATTCACGTCCTTCCACAAATAGAGAGAAAATGTGGCTAGATTGATTTTTTTGCCAAGAACAGAGTTAGTCGAAGGTCTTTCAACACCGTCATCTCGAAGCTCAAAATTCAAGTTGACCGCAATGGCAGCATCAACGTGATTCCCACCTGGACTCACAACTTCAAACCAATCTAAGATTCTGTTAGTTATCGCATCGATTGATTGTGACGCGGACACTTCCCAGATTAAGTTGGACGGTACCTCTTCGTGGAGTAGGATTCGATCACGCAAAACGTAGCCACCATCCGGCATTATTGAACGACAGCCACCACGAAAAGTTGTTCTTTGTAGGGTTGAATAAAAACGAGTGTTGAAAGCCTTTGTGAGTGAAGTACCAATAAATTTGTTAAGAATATCACACATAAAACCGTGTACAAAAGATTCTGCCATATCAACGGTGAGGTAGCCAGGATGACAATTGAGTTTTATTTTCAAATCAGATCTCTCTAGCCTTTCAGCTAGTTTGTCAAGAACTTTGTACTCTCCCTTGATAAAAAAAATATTGCAAGGCGGAGGTGACTCTTCATTTCTTAAACCATTTAATACGTCTTTGACTAACTTGTCGATGGTGAATTTGCTGGAATCGATAATCTATTCAGAAGGATATTTTTCTAAAAGAAAGTTGAGCATATGGCTGTCGGAAGACATTGTGAAAATGTCACTAGCAGACTAGTGGATTTTTATATTTCTTTTCTTTTGAAGCAGAGTTGTGAGAATTTATAGCTGAATATTTACATATATGTGTTTTCTTTGGGGCACGGTTGTTTGTGAACTGGGTGTTTCATAAGAAGGTCAAATTAGGCAGAAATGTGTCAGGTTTGATTGTGCGGCAAAGTCAGAGCAGATATAAACTGTCAACTACGAAGAAAAGATAGTTAGCAGAGATATCAAGAATGATAAGCCCAGATCAAAATCTGTAGCTTGAAACGCTGTGAATCAGTTGAACCTATTTAGGCTCTCTGAGAGTTTACCTCCTATATAGTCTTTGTCCTATCTATTTTGTTTAAACTCTTATTCTTCTCCTCATTTCTCTCTCCTCTCTTTAATTATTACGGAAGGACTTATTCCATCCTTATTTTTTATATAATTCCCTATATAGTAACTTAATGTCTGTTGTTTTATATTAATCACATCTAAAGTGCGGCTCTCAATTCTTCTTTCAGTCAACCCTTTCCTTTATCTTACGACTCTACTTAATTATTTTACATGTTGTATTATGAATTAAAATTATTAGAAATAAAATCCAAAAGAACCTTCGCGTGAGCCATATTAGCGGACGCGTTAAAGCCCGACATGTGCAAAGTCAATATAGCTATACTGACTTAACTTAACTGTTCTTTTTCTTTCTAATTAAACTCTTACATTAGTTATTTTTACTAAATCATTTCCATTGGAGTCTATGGACAGGGGCAACGATATCATACGCCCTAACCCAGGGATACCCTTTAACAATTTAACCCTAACCCAACCCAAACCCAAAGAAATATCTCAATATATAAGGCATGTAATTCCCTGTTTTGCGTCCTTCGGGACATTTGGTCAATTTGAAACGATACAGAGAAGATTAGCATGGCCCCTGCATAAGGATGACACGCGATACAAAGAGATTAACCAAGTTTTTTTTTGAATATGGTTTGGGACTCAAGGGAGATGCGACTTAGACTTAGGAGGGCCGCTGTTCTGATACCAATTTCTTTAGCAACAGATTGATGACAGCATATTTTGTTGCCAGGAGATGGAATATAACTGGCTCAACTCGGCTAAGGTTCGAAACTGAGGTGTTGCATTATTTTTTAATAATTTATATTTCCCAATGATGCTCGATAAAAGGAAAAGTATTTTTAATGGACACCACGAGAAAGACACTAACTGTGTATGAACTGATATATAGGAATAAAATTCTGAAATTAGTTGTGAGGAATGGTTGTCTAGGATATGCGCGTCATCTTCACCAAGTTACAACAACCGTATACGATGTGGATAATCCCTGTCCAACGAACCCATACCCCGTCGAATATATATTAAGCAGAAATTGTTTCCGATGAAAATAAAAAAATGCTTTTCCATTGTTAACAAAGCGCTCCTTTACACGCGTTTTTCGATGTTGTTGTTGCTATAATTCTTTCTATAAATAAATTTGCTTTGATATTTTAATTAAATGAATGTGTGGTATATCAGAGTTGTATACCGTGGGCCTGGGCCGGTCAAAGTCCGCCTATTATTCCGCGTGTGGGGGCATCGGACGGATTACTCCATTCAGCATGGGCTTCCTCTATTTACTCCATATAACACTTAGTTTAGGTTCGATATAAATAATCAATTTATGGAGTATAAATAGGCAGAAGAAGGTTACAACTGGTACATTTGTTAGGAGAATATACTATTTGGATAGAACAAATATTATTAACTTCACAGGACAGTCCGTTACATCATGTCAAAATCAGCTAAAGTATATTTCATTTCCGGTGGTAACCGTGGCATTGGATTTGGATTTGTTCAAAAATTGAGTAAACGAGAGGGAGTTGTAGTCATAGCCAGTGTCAGAAATCCTGCTAAAGCAGTTGAATTGAATTCTTGGATTAAAGATCACCCTAATGTTCACGTTATTGAATATGATGCTAATTTAGATGATTCAGCAAAAAATGCTGCTAAACAAGTTGATAAAATCACCAATGGTAATGGCATTGATGTGTTCATTGGTAATGCAGCTATCTCTGATGCACACTACTCGGTCTTGGATTTGCCTGAAAAGAACTGGTTGGAACATTATAAAATTAATACTCTTGCGCCACTTCTCCTGTTCAAAGCATTTTATCCATTACTTCTCAAGAAGGAAACCAGACAAGTTGTGTTTATTTCTTCAGATGCAGGTTCAATCGCTGCAACTCCAAAGATGAGTTTCTCCGCGTATGGCCAAAGTAAAGCTGCTCTTAATTATTCTACCAAGGAACTTAGTTTTGAGCTTGAGGCGGAGAAGTTTACTATAATTGCCCTTAACCCAGGGCCGGTTTTAAGTGATATGGGTACATTTTCTAGAGAAGAAATGAAAAAAATCAGTGTAGCTTTCTCTCACAAACACTGGGATACTGCCCCAAGTGTTGAAGAAAGTGTCAGTGAATTATTAATCGTCATTGATAAACTTACTGTTGATGACAATGGCAAATTTTATCACCATGATGGAACTGTATATCCATGGTAAATTAGAATAATAAAGTTATATATTGAATAAATAAGATGAACTTTCTTGAATAATATGTGTGCTTCCAAAAGTTCTGGAGAAATTAAATAAATAAGCATAACATCATCTCATTCGACGGAAAAATTTTGATACAATTGGCGCATTAATTTTAATAAATGCATTTGTTAAAGTGCTATATTCTCTACTCCCCTTTCTCAGAATTGCTCCCTCTGGGAAATTGAACAAGTTTGGACGTTCTTTTCTAATGCGATTAACTTGAGATGTTAGTAATGTAATGAAGGGCTCCCCTTTTCCCCTCCACTACTTACAGTTTTCAAATTTTATCACCATTTCGTTTTGATAAGCATTTTTCGCAACTTCTGCCAAATCGATATCGAAATTAGACACAACATTAGGTGTTAGAAATCGCGATATCTTAGACTCACTATCAGTCCAGTCCTTTAATACTGGATATGACACAAATAACCGTGCTACATTAGTTAGATCTGTGCTCTAAATTGTATTGAGATTGTGGGTTCTTACATTTAGCTCTGGTGAGACCAACATAGAGGATCCTACGATCTTCGCTTTCTTTCTCAGACAGCACGTGAGGGAAGCTAGTATCGGTAGCATCCATGACAAATACATTGTCCCATTCAAGTCCTAGAGGTTAGCGTCAGCATGACAACGAACAAAGCAGTAACCATAGAACCCATCCTCCGGAGGGAGACATACCTTTTGCATTATGAATAGTTGAAACCACAACTTCAGAGGGTTTTGCAAGGATATCTTGAAGTCGGGTATGACTAATCAGAGATGCGGATAGTGATAACGATTCGTCTCTGAGAGTAGGAGCAATACTGATAATGAGGTCAAAAAGCTGCTGTTGTTTGATTTGTGGCTTGTCTTCATATCGAGTTGGCCAATTGTTGAGGTATTTAGAAACCATCTTGAGTCCTTCAACCAGAGAGTGAGGGTCCTGGACGTTTGAGTGGATTATTTCTGATGATTTTTCTATAATCGAGAGAAATTCGTCAAGAGTGGGGGCATTCTTCTTGGGTTTAAGATAGTTCTTCGAATAAACTGAGGGGGTGGATTGTTTTAACCAGAGTTTATTTTGTTTCAGACCCTCCCATAGATGAAGGCCACGGGATTCGCAAAAGGAACGCGCCTGTTGGATCTGCTTTGGAGTGAGAACTTTATTAGGGTTTCGCAGCATGTAAAGGAGTTGAATATCTTGGTCAAAATTTTGGATGAATTTGAGGAACGAATAAAGAGGTCGTATATATGGCGATTTGAGTACAGATAATGGACCATAAATAGCAACTTCTATTCCTTTTTGGCGGAGTAAAGCGGCAACGGAGTCTTTCCGGCCATTTGTTCTTACAAGAACGGCAATAGAGGATGGCTGGACCTTCTCGTGTAGGATAAGGTGATGGATTGTATTGGCAACCCAGTTAGTTTCATTGGTAGAATTCAGACACTTTTTTAAGACTGGTTTAGGTCCATTGAATTGACCAACAGGCAGCTGATCGTCCCCAAGAAAGTGGGTGTCCTCGCGGATCATAGACGAGACAGCATCAACAATTTCTTGAGAAGATCGGTAGTTTTGAGTTAAAACAATTTGGTGGACATCAGGTAATTCATCAGTCATAATTCGGAGAAGGTCAGAATTGGCACCTTGGAAACTGAAAATAGATTGATCGGGGTCACCAACAATTGTAATCGCAGCAATATTTTTAGAGATAAGCCGAGCGAAATTCCATTGAAACAGATTTGCATCTTGGAATTCGTCAATCAGAAGATTAGAGAAACAATTATTTTGATCCTCAGCAATAATTTTACAATATTTCTCTGCCAAATTATAACCATGCTTTAAGATATCATCGTAATCGAGCATATTTGCCTGTTCAAGTTTTGATTTGTAATTTTGAAGAATCATATTTAATTTTGAATCATCGAGTGTTTTATCAACCAGAAGATTCCTCTTATAAAGTAAAAACCGTTTTAAAAGGCTACGATACTCTTTTCCAGTAATATGACCCCCAATTGTCTCACGAATAACGTCAATCAACATATACTCCTGATCGAGGTCATCGGCAATAGTCCACCCAGGCCTTAGCCCTACCTCCTCCCAGTGCTGAGAAATTAAAGATTGACAGTAGGAATGGAAAGTATGAATTTGAACTCGTGGAGCTAATGAAGGTGCTAACTTGAACAGATTCTCTCGGAAAATATTCACCGCCCGATTGGTGAACGTCAATACGAGCACCTTTTCAGGAGGTACTTCACATTCCGTAACCAAGTATAATAATCGATTGACCAAAGTCTTAGTCTTTCCAGTCCCAGGACCGGCAATTACTTGAATATTTGCATTTATTGGCATTTTAACCGCTTTTAACTGTTCATCATTCAAATCATCCTCAATCATGACCATGTCACCTTTAGCAAAATGAGATGGATAGCCATTTCCAGCTGTTCCACCAGGCTTTTGATCCCATTCGCTCATTTAACTTTCCTAATACCCCTGAATTGCTGTTTAGACATAAACTTCTACCTACGCTTCTTCCTTTTATAGCGTAAGGCTGAGTTGCACAACATGCGATGCTTCACCACTTCTCGGGCGGAAATTAACCAAGCTTCGTACTTTTTGACCCTAGTAGGAAACTATTTTATAAAATGTAGTTGTTATTGTCCAGCTTATATATGTCACATTTTGAATAAAATATATAATCCCCTTACAACTGTATCCCACTTAAGAGAGTTTCTCACTGGATAAACTTCGGCCCTACTTTGCTAGATCTCAACAAGGTTGGAATCTATTTAGTTAATTTACGCCAAAATCATAGAATAAAGCCAACAGCCGACACCATAGCTCAGCTGCACAGGGGGGTTTCAATCCCCTACGGTTATGGCTCTTAGTGTGTCTCGCCAAAAGCTCTCCCTATATACTATCTGCACAGACCTGTCGCAAACACGTCGCCAACGCGGAGCTTAAACTAACAAATATGTGATAGATAATATTAAACGCTCAATATTTATCAACGTATAAATATCAAGGATTTGCCCCTGTCAAACCTACTATTAAACCTATTCTGAAAAAAAAACAGAATGGACCGTCAAGAACCTAGAGTTCAAGGTAATCCTCGAAGAGGGTTTGGAATTGTCCTTATCTTCGGCATTAAGAGTATCCCAACAGTTGAAAATCAAAACCACTATCGATTCTATATCATCTGTCTTGTGTCAGCAATTTTTTTGTTTCTTGTATTAAAAATCGGACACTTGATAGTCATTACCTTGATCTCTCTCTGCTTAACGTTGATAATTTATGGTAGCAATATCAAAAGCTGGGGCCTTTTTCTTTATGGTCTGGTAATCATCTCCCTGCTGTTATCCCTCATTTTTTCAGAAGGGAATATACTGCCAAACACAGCATCATACCCAGCAGCAACTCCATCTACTGCTAATGAGATACATTTGCCCCGACCACAAGATACCCAAATTAATAATCTATATAAGTAGTTAGCTGGCCTGATACTTATCTTAGAAGTTTAAGTTATTGCTATATAAACCTAATGCAAAATTTGCTATACTTTTGGTCTTTTACGAGTGCAGTTGCTAATGTTATGAAGACTAAGTTCTATGAAATATATAGAATAATCTTCATAGTCTATAGATTACGTTGAACTTAGCAGCTTAATCCAACTGTTCTAGTCATGACACGGTAACTTCTAGGCGTTCCAAATCCAAAGTAAGGTGCCAGTGCGTAACAACACATCCTAATTAATTGTCCAGCCTATGTGACAGATCCACACATAACAAAAGATGCTTCCCGAGCTCGCTTAGAAGTCTCAATTTATACGAAGAAAGCCAACCTGCAGTGACGAGAATCGGCATAAACTTCCGACGGATTATCAGCAACCTGCGGTATCCTGAGTAGCCAGCATGTGTCAAGGAGAGTCTTCTATCGTTTCTTGCTTATCTAGTAATATGGCTCTTGTGCCCATCTTGGATATTACTTTCAATTTTATTTGTATTATATTGTTTATAAGCATAACATATGACAACAATCTGATTAAGTAATAATTGATATTTGGTAAACTGAGAGAGACTATAAATAAGATCTTATTAATTTTACGGTTCTTATAAGGAATTAGGCCTTACTCTTCAAGTCCTCTTAGATACGTATCACATCATTCATAAGTCACCTCATTACCGAGTGTTCCAGTCCGTTCTACAGCTATTGAGGATGGTACGCTTTTCAGCCTGGTGGTATATCATTCTCAAGGTCCGTATACTGGGTATGAATAGATTTGGGACTTGCGGTGAAGTTCGATATCCCCAGATGCGTTTTACTTAACTCTCTCCTGCTGACAACATTGTGGTCTCAGACTCCATTGAATCACCATCGTCTGAAAGTAGAGGGAAAGAGCGCGCAGTTCGCACAACGGAATAGCGATAAAAATCATTGCACAAAGACGGGCCCCCTGAAGATTATTTAAAAATGGATGTCTTGTAGATTAAGACTAGTAAGTTTTAATGGAATGTTATGCCATTGTAGTAGTCATAGGCCATACTTACAGATTGAATCAATTATGCAAGCAGATATGATAGAATAATGAAAAAATGACGGTTATAAAAATCAAAGGAATGTCCGAGAAATGAACTGCAGGATAACTGAACAACTCGCCCTCAACAACCAATATGGAATCGCAATTTGAAGAAATTAAAAGGCTCTGTAAATTAAAGCTAATTGAGATTGACGAACGATTTAAAAGACTTGAATCTCGACCTCTTTCGGAACGAGAAAGGGGATTTGATTTGCTGATCGAAGAATTTAAAGCGGAATTAGAAGAAACTGAAAAGGGTGGTAAATTTATACTAACAGACCTGGAAAAACGAATTGAGACATACAGATCTTCTCGACCTCAACAGCTAAATGAGAAATTGGATTTAGAATTAGAAGAACTTCAAGAGCTCCATAAATTAATGCTAACAGAAATGGGAGGAAGACTTGAAAGATACAAATCCGCTTCAGACCGACTATTTATGGAATTGCAATTAGACGAAATTGAAAGCTTCTTTCAATCGGGAGTAGAAGACATTATGGAACAACTTGGACAACCAGTCAATGGAGAGAGCGGAAACACCTGGAAGAGAGGGAACTCCCGCTGCAAGTGTGGGGAATGCTTAGAGTGCTGTTACATGAAATGGGTTCCAATCTTACTCTTATTTCTTATTTTCAATGCTATCATAAATGCTATCAGTCTTCATAAATGACCCACTGGCACCAGTTATGTACATAATGTAGCTACAGTTTTCCTTGAAGTGTACTGAATAGTGAATACAGGGACGGGGTGCATAACATGCAGGGGCCGCCGACATTTCTCCGCGGAGCGGAGCTACGAGTCCGGGCAGAGCCCGGCCGCCGGAGGCAGAAAGGAGCAGAGGAATATGCGTATTTGCAAGTAATATAGGGACAGTGCTAGTGAGTAGGAGCGGCAAGAATAGTAGAACCTTTTTCACGATACGTGGAGACAGCAGGAATGTTAGCAGGAACTCTTGTCTCTAGTGTGGAATATGGCCTTGGTTCAAGTCGAATTAGAGTATGAAGTGGAACATCCATCCATGGAGAACGATCTTGTGGTACATTCATAAAATAAGCATAAATACAACGAAGAACTGCTTGATGAGTGACAATCATAATATTCTCTTGTCTCTCAAGTTCCATAATAATTGGTTCAAGACGAGCAACTACATCACGATAAGATTCACCTCCTCGATAACGATATTCGAATTTATTTGCATCACGAGCTTCAAAATCTTCAGGATAATCCCGTTTAATTTCTTCATAAGTCATTGCATCACAAACCCCTGCATCAAGTTCATCTAATGCTTTCCATTGCATTTGACGATAAGGTAAAAACCGAGCAGTTTGTTGTGTTCGTTTAAGAGTAGATGTCCAAACAGTTAATGGTTGATCTCCTACTGCTTCTTTAACTAATAAAGGTAATTTATGAGCATATAAATCACCTCGTGGAGATAGATTGGAATCTCCTCCTAATTGTCCAGTTAAATTGAATTCCGATTCTCCATGTCTACTAAGATAAATACATCTTCTTTTAATATGTAAATTCATCAAATAATAAACAATTCTTGATTGAATATATGATTGAATTCGATTAATGATCACTTGAGAATTAACATTTATGATCTTCGCATATGTTAAACTTTCATCATTAATTGTTTCATATACTTCTTCATATTTCTTAATTCTTTCCATGAAATCACTAGCAGCTTCATCAGGATCTTGACCAACATAATCTGGAGAACTGGTCTTTACATCCATAATATTATGCATAATCAACTCCTGATCATCACACCAACTTTCTACAAACATTGGTTCAATTCCTTGTTTAACTAATAAATTTTGAATCCATTGTCTTCTCTCCTTTGTTGAATTTGTAGCATCCAAAATCCCTACCATACCATCTTCATCAGAAAACCATTTTAGCATATCTTCAATAGCACGAATTGCTGCTTGTCTTCTTAATAACACACCTTCTTCATTATTAGCATCGAAAAATACTGCTGATGGTTGTGCAGCTTCCATTCTCCTATATGATCCAACATTAAAACATTTCGCTTTAATTGATAACCATGATAAATATCGTACTATCTTTTGAGCGATTAATGATTTCCCCCTAGCCGGTAATCCTACCATAATCACACACACCCGCGAATTATCGCTCTATCTTCGTTAGATCTACTCTTTCTCCCTACCTCTGCCTCCGGCGGCTGGGCTGCGCCCAGACCCGTTGCTCCGCTCCGCGGAGAAATACTCACATCATTTATTGAATATCCCATGGTTGTATGATCAGAATTCCAACCCAATTACTTCTTTCTTCTCGCTCTCTTATCAAATCAATCTTATTCTTAACCCTACAATTCTCCAATTCAAAGTCCCAAAAGTCGAAAATCTCAAAATATCCTCACTCTTGTTCGCAATTTTAATCGTCAAATTCCAAACCTTCTCTAAATTACTCCTGCTATCTTGCTTGATATCTGCTCTCCATTGATAGGATGACGGACGAGTTAAATCCCACATACAAGTTCTACCGCGGGCGCGCATTCCCTCTCGTCAAAGCTGCACATTGTTCTGCCCGTCTCGGCTCCTATCTGCACCCCAATCTCTACTTTGATAAACTTTCTTTCGTACCCTGACCCTGAAGTATAATAATCCGCTCATTATGACCTACCCTCTCCCCTTCCACATATCTCCAAACTTTCTTTCCCTCAAATAAACAAACACTATTTACTGGTCAACCTTCGATCTAAATCTACTCCTCCGATCGCTACCTCGATACCTCGCTCTCCTCCAATTCCATTCTGCGGTTATCTCATCCGCCTACCCCCACCACTCCTAATGCATGTACCCCCACTATCAAGACTGCCCCCACCGCCTTGCCACATATACTCCTTTTTACACTCATTGCTCTACCACACCACACCTTTCTGCCTCCGGCGGCCGGGCTCTGCCCGGACCCGTAGCTCCGCTCCGCGGAGAAGTATCGCGCTACAACTTCCTCCACAACCCTCTCATCCATAGACGAATTGCCTCTCTCCAGACCATGAACTGCTCTTCTCCTCTCCGTCATCCCTCTTAACTTCCACTAGCCGATCTCCTATTGCGGGATACAGTTCGACCCCTGACTAGCAATCTTAAATCCTGTGTTAACTTACTGGGGCAGTCCTTGCTCTGTATAATGAGCCCAAGAAATGCCCCTACCCTTATCGTGATCTGCGATAAGCACCTGCAGCCCAACCTCAACAAACGGAATAATTTGTACCGAGCTACGAAGTTCGAGTTGACACACCACTTTAATGAAAAATGTCGGATTTACACAAGAGAGTCAGAACGACGAAGGAATCAACTCTCAAGACACTTGAAGAAAGAGTGGAGAATGTGGTCACTTCTTTATCTCATCTATGTCACTGGGATGACCTTCCTGACTGGCAGAAAGATAATCATTACATTCGATCCGGATATGTAAGGGAGACCATGAGCTTTTCGAAAACATTCCAAAGTCTTGGATATATTCATAACGAGACAGGTGAGTTCTCCGCGGAGCGGAGCTACGGGTCTGGGCAGAGCCCAGCCACCGAAGGAGCTTTTATATTAACAGATCAGGAAATATTTATTCACATTTGATTCCAAGTATTGCAGCTTTAATTAGTTGTTTTGTAGTTATCGATACTCTTGTTCCTAGATATGAAACTACAACTTGGAGAGACCACTTAGCTCTGATTTGCTTTGGAATGGGATGTGTTACGTGTTTAGGGATGAGTGGAGTGTATCATTGTCTAAAGTCTCATAGCCCGAATGTGGCTAAATTTGGTAACAAATTGGATTATCTAGGGATTGTGATTTTGATTCATACATCTATGACATCACTAATTTACTATGGATTATTTGGTCATCCGTCTTTAAGGATTAGTCTATGGGTTTTGATCTCAGCATTAGGATTTGTTTGTGCTATGGTTTCATTGGTCGAGAAGTTCAGATCTGCTGATTGGCGACCATTTCGTGCTGGCATGTTCGTAGCATATGGGTTGAGTGGAGTCTTGCCTTTGATAGTTGGTATTCAAGTTTATGGGGTAAGTTATGCCTCCGGCGGCTGGGCTCTGCCCAGACCCGTTGCTCCGCTCCGCGAAGATGTTTCTAACGTGGTCTTAGTTTGAGGAGTGCGCAAAGAGAATCCAGTCAAAATGGGTCGTGTGGGAAGGGATATTATATATTTCGGGATCGGTGTTGTATGCAGCAAGAGTTCCAGAGAGATTCAGGCCAGGAGGTACGTAAAAGCGAGTGCAGCGAGCCCAACAGGTCTGGGCAGACAGAGTCCAGCCGCCGGAGGCAGCATCCGGCCGTATCTAACACACATGCAGCGTTTGATATTTGGGGCCATTCCCACCAAATTTTTCATGTTTTGGTTGTAATGGCTGCTGTTTGTCATGGTATTGGTCTTTTGAAGGCTTATGAATATACTCATTCGGTTGTCATGCCTGCTCTGATGTAAGGTTGAGACCCGCATATGCAGGGTCTTTCACATATGTACATATTGTTGTGGAAAAGAATAAAATATATTTATAATTAGCATATTTAAGGGATTGGATATTCAACAGTTGTTTTATTTGTTTATCAGCTTGTTCATAGTATCGTATCAAGTGGGCTAATCTCTCTGTGGTACACTAGCAGGAATTGGAGCTAAGATAATTATGTATTCGTAATTTTAATACATACGTATCATGATATAAGTAATAATCCCCTTTCAACTTCACCTATTTCTTAATTATCTTCTATCCTAGATACAAATTGCCATAAATCCTCTTCACGACTCAGTCAGTTGACCGAAAAATTTCAGCCGCGCTATATTCCGCTTCAATTTATTACCGAGGCGGCATTCCCCAGATCAGCAATTAACCGACGAATCTTGGGGATTGCTGATCTGATACCGGGCTCCACATTTGATCTATGCACATTTCACCTCAATATTTTGTAATTCACAATGTCAAGTTTACAGAATAGTAATAGCTTAGAATCATCCATGTCTGGATCATTCATTACGGCATCTACTTCATCTTTAGCATCAGATACTTATCAGAGAGCGGCAAAGCTATTCCTTACGAAAAGCTTTGTTGATTCATTGAATACTTTAGAACCACTTCTTCAGAGTTCGAAGACTCTACGGGAAACTGGACAATTATCAGAGAAGACTTGGATTAAGAGCTGGAAATTGTATTTTGTACTATTGGACGCTGCTGCTAGACAGCATGAAGAGAGTGGACGATCTCTATCATCCTCATCTTCCTCTTCTTCAGCATCTTCATCTTCATCTTCTATTTCTGCCGCTAGTTCTGTTTCATCTTCATGGCCTAAGAAAATACGATTGTCCCTTATAAACAAAATTGTAGATGGCTCTTTATGGAAAGAGGTGGAAAATGAATTTGGTGGGTCTCTTTCATCAGCACCTCCAGATATTGTATTCGGGCTGGCCTCATTGAGCGTTCGTCATGGATCAGACGAAAAGAATACTTTAGATATGATATCGTCATCACTAGAATTATACATCTCATCTATCTCTGATCTCGTTTACTCATTTGATGAATCTTATCAAAAAGAGTATCTGAAGATTCTTGATATTTATATTTTAAGGGTTCTTCCTTTGCGAAATGAGTATGATTATGCTAATGAAGTGATTGAATCAAGTCAATTTTATGATGCAGCTGCAAAGTCGGAGAAAAAGATGCAACTGATTAAATCAAGAGAGCATTTTGCGAGGAAGAAAAAACAGAAAGAAGAAGCTGATGTGAAACGAAAGGAGTTGGTCGCATTCAAAGAAGCAGAAAGGAAGTTAAAGCAAGAGCAGAAAGAGCAGATGGGGAAGGAGCAGCAACAACAACAACAACAAGAGCAGCAGCAGCAACTCCAGAAACAAAAATTTCCACGATCTCCTTCCTCTTCGTCCAGTAACCGACAATTAACCCCACGCCGAACAAATTCTCCAACTCCACACTCTACAGCCTCCCCAGTACGCGGAATCAATTCCCTTGTAACATACTGGAGACAGCGACTATCTAATGTTCTACAAAATACTTCATTCTGGAGGATATTTGCTTTCTTTATAATTATTCTCCTTTCGGTTACGAATCCTTTAGCCCGTGAACGAGCACGTCGGGTACTTACCAATATCTGGAGGAAACTAAGCGAAACAGCTCGTATGGGATTTAAGGTTAGTTTTGTGTAGATTATCACCACTGCACTTTTATTGTATATCATATAAAAATAAATAATTGATTGTATTATACTACAGGGGAACAATAAGGGATAACAATAATAAATCAGAAAACAAACACCGTAAAAAAAATAATAATACAATAACTTAGAGAATAACCCATAAAGAAAGCGACACCAATTGGTGACGCCAATAAATAATAAAATACAAGTTGATTTGTCATTAATTCCACTTATCATCACAAGATAGAGCTTGCAATTTCATTTGAATACGCAGTGGTAATTTCTTATTTCTGTGGAGAACGGGAGTGCCAGTAGTGACAGCAGCTGGCTGCTGAGAATCATGTTTTTCATTTACTTCATAATCTAAATCAATCTTGACAGTATTCGATTCATATGATTCGTATAATTGGGGACTTTCATTTTTAAAGATTCTATCGATCACTTCATCATCTTTTAACCAAAAAAGAGACATTGAGAGGAATTTCTTCTTTTCCTCTTGTCGCTCCGATAAGATTTCATAATAAGCGACATCTTCAAAAGGATTCAGAGATCTACAAAGCCAGGGAACTAAAATACTCCACATTCTTTCCTTTTCGATTGGTGTGACGAGCTTCTTTGTAATATCTGGGTCTATGGAAATGTGTTAGTGTGAACTCTCAGAGGAGTAGGAGGAGCGGATCTTTACTTACAAGTTTGATGAACATTAGAGAGCCCAAGTAGGAGGGAGATTTGAATATCCAGGAAATATGATGAGTCAGGCGAGAAAGAACGGGAAACAAGTGGGAGAAAGTTTTTTATTTCTTCCCAATTTTTAGCTCCGTAAGTGGCCATACGAATAGCATAGGGAAATTGTTTTCGGAGTTCGGCTTCCCGCTGTATTTTCAAAAGTCGTTGTCGTTCAAGCTCTTGTTCAGCTTCAATTGCTCTTTGTCGTTCTATTTCTTCATTCAGTTGTTGTTGTCTTTTAGCTTCAAGTTCTTCTTCGTGTTTACGTTTTTCTTCTTTCCGTTTTTCTTCTTCTTCAAGACTTTTCAACATTTGAAGCTCACGTTCTTTACGCTCTTTTTCTTTCTGCGCTGCTAAAATTTCCCGTCTACGTGCTAATTCACGTTCTTTTTCCTTTTGGATTTTTCGCTTATCTTCTTCAACACGACGTCGTTCATATTCGCGAGCTTCACGAGCTTCACGAGCTTTTTCGGCTTCTTCTTCAAGCCGCTTTCTTTCCTTCTCACGAGCTTTTTCAGTTTCTGCTTCTTGCAGTCGCATTTGACGTTGTTCCTCTTCACGTGCTTGTTGAGCAGCTTTTTCAGCAGCCTGTTGAGCGGCTCGCTCAGCTTCTTTCTGCTCGAGAAGATTTCTTCTTTCTATTTCCTTGGCTTTATCCTGTTCCATTTGTTTGTGAATAAATTCGCTAGATTGATCTGGCTTGTTGCGAATAGGCTCGTCAGAAGAAGAGGGCTCTTGTTTGACTTTTACTGGTTCATCAGATTTAACCTGCAGTAATTTTCTCTTCTTTATTCGCTGATCTGGGCCCGAAGAGACATCATCACTTTCACTAACTTTTCTTCTACGGTCGGAAGAGACATCATCACTTTCGTTAATTTTTCGTCTATTTTCGGCAGAGACATCACCCACGTCACCATTTTCACTAACTTTTCTTCTACGTTCAGAAGAATCCTGTTTAACTTTGACAGTAGAGCTCGAAGAGGGAGCTGAAGTGGTAGAAACAGCTGATGTTTTTTTCAGCCCTAATGACGACTCTCTTTTCTGTTTGCTATCAACACCATTCTGTCGTTTCTTTTTACTAACTGCATCCTCAATAAGCAGAGTCTCTTCATCATCGCTTCCAAGCGCTTCTTTTGCAAGATCCAGGTAAGACCTCCCCTGATGGTCCAACCAACAAGGATCAGCTCCTGAATCAAGAAGTAACCTGATGGTATCAATATGCCCTCTACCGACAGTTTCATGAAGTGCAGTAACTCCTTCATCATTTAACTGATCACTTTCTACACCAAATGCAAGCAATAGACCTACTACTTCAGTGTGACCATGTTTGGCTGCTAAAACTAAACAATCAGCATCTGGCTGCCAACCTTCCTCTAAAGACCTACCAACATATTGTAAATCACCATCTGCAGCTCTTCTGTAAACTTGCTCCCTACCAGTTTTTGTTGTTAAATCCATCCATAAAAGATCATTTCTAATACTTTGAGAGCGAGCTCCACCTCGTCGACGAGAGGGATTATGATGAGACGATGATTTGCTTGATTCATCATGAGATAATGAACCTGAGTCCCCATAATCAGCAGCATCAGCCGCAGCAGAAGCAATTGTCTGATTACCATTTTTTGGCGCATGATTATGATTATGATTATGATGGTTTCCATAATTATGTTTTCGATGGACACTATGACTGCCACTTCCACTACTATATCCATCACTATACCCACCACTTCCTTTTCTTCCTTCAAAATAAGCATCAGGAAAAGTTCCTGGTGTGGCATGCAGAGCAGCATCATAGGCATTGCCAACTGTACTAACTACCGTTCCAGTTTCATCCTCACCAACAGTTGAATCACTACCACGTCTCAACTTATGATTCCTTGCTTTTACAGCATATTCTTTTAAGAGATTTTCAATAATTTGAAAATTTTCATCATCAGATGATAGAAAATCCAAGGCAGTTTTACCTTGAGCATTGAAGATCCGAGGGTCTGCTCCTCTACTCAGTAATACTTTAACCACCTCAAGATGGCCCCGAGAAGTAGCATCAATTAATGGAGTATCTAAATCACTCATACCCGAGCGAATATCAATAATAGCTCCATTATCGAGTAATAACTCAACAATATCTAAATGCCCCTTCAAAGCAGCATCATGTAATGCCGTATTACCAGCATAATCTCGATCATTTACATCAACTCCTATTTCAATCAATGCTTTGGATCGTTCGAAATCTCCCTTATCGCATAGCTTTTGTAACAAAAGTCTCCCACTGGCGTCTCTAATAGGACTTCCATCTTTCCGACTAGGTTGAATTGGAGCAGGAATATTTGAAGAGCTTCTAGATACACCAGTTCTTTTAACGACTGGTGATAATGATCTTGAGTGGTTATTATCTGTTCTTTCGAGTGTGCTATGATCTTTAAATTTCCTGGAGCTTTTTGAAATACCAATCCTCGTTCTGGTAGTATCTTTATTTATACTAGAATCTCTACTATTTCCATGACTTCGTGATTTTATGCGGCCACGAGAATTTGACCAATCATCGGAATCAGATGAGCTATTATTTCTAATAGCACTACTTCCCCGATTGACGTCTTGATCGTCATCGTCGTCTCTATCTCCTGAATACTCTTCATCATCATCATCACTAATATGAATTCGTTTTTGAAGCCGTTTGAGAGGAGGTTTAGAGATCCTCATCTTAACAGATGGTTTTTTATAAGAGTCTGATAGTTTATGAAGAGTATTTACATGTCGATTTGAAGATTCTCCTTGGGAGGGGTGATGAGTTTGGGTGTTGTCCAGTTCATTAGCAGATAACCTGTTTTTTCCGCTATGTCCTTCCTTATCAGTCCGTTCTCGACTCTCTTCTAAAATTACAGTTTCTGCTTCAGATGAGTTAGCTTCATCAGCATCGTCAGTTTCGGCCATACTATCATCTTCATGGTCACGTCGATTTCTATATTGAGCAAGTGTTTGTTTATTGGTAGGAGCAGAAGAGCCAGGAGTTGCTGTGGCAGTAGTTCTAGTAACTGATGTCGGACGAACGGCGATCTGCGGACCTAATACATTTTCCACTACTTCTGCTTTCTTTGTCGATGAAGTGTTAGCAATCCTCGCCTCAGCACCACCAAAACTAGCGTCTGATGACATCGACTCGACGACAAGGAGTATGATATCCAAATGAACGATCAGGCAATATTTTTATCCCTTTAAGTCAATTCGAACAAGCTTTTAGAATTTAGTCAGTCAATTTCTTGTTCAAAAGATGTATCAAACAACAAAGTAGATGTCTTCTAACTGATCAATTATACTATCGTAGTTTCAGAATGAATAAACTGATGGAAGAGTAGTAAGAATAATTTTGTTTTAACGTAGAAGAATGATAACATGAGAGACTGAAGTTCAAAGACAAAATATAAATGTAATAATGCAGATAGAGTCCTTTATAGGATTATTATGTTTGAAAGAGTGTTACTGTCACGTGATGACATAAGTTATATGAATTCTATTTAAACATTATAAAATGTTTCGTCTGTTTGGAGGAAAGAACTGATATAATAGTAGCATAACTGATCACAAAGAATTAGTTAATAGAATAAATGAAATTATCATAAAAAATAAAGTAAAATATATAGATCTGAACTCAAGGGAGCTTAGATATAATAATATGCTTTTAACGGGTTCAGAGCTCCAGAATTATAATTTTGAGTATATTATTTGAGGACAAGTATTTATTTTATCAATTTAAAAACATTTAAACGGTGAAAACAATACAAACATACCCTTTAATGATCCTCAACTCCTCTCTAAGAACAAATAACTGAGATAAATGAATTGATTATTTGATTATAAAGAGGTTTACCGATAACTCTTCATGGGTTAGGGACAATAAAGAGTCATGGTGCTAGTAAGGTGACAAACTCCCAAAGTATATAAAGAGATGGATCTAGAGATATCCAGATCAACTCTGATATTAAGAATAACAGATTCATTCAACATAGAAATTTCATAAAATGGTTAAAAAAGCAGGTTAGTAAAAGTCATAAGCCCTCCCCAAAGCGTAGCAATGGGATGGAGAAGCCCACCTTCCCATAATTAACGATGGTCGAGAAATCAGTAGCTAACAAATACAGGTGTTCTTGGTGCTACTGGAAGTGTAGGACAAAGATTCATTCTTCTACTAGCAGATCATCCAGATTTTGAATTGGTTAGACTTGGCGCTTCAAGTAGAAGTGCTGGTAAGAAATATGGAGATGCTGTTGATTGGAAACAAACTGCTCAATTACCAGATAAATTCTCTGATATTATAGTCTCAGAATGTAAAGCCGAACAGTTTAAAGGATGTGATGTTGTTTTTTCAGGACTTGATTCAGATGTCGCCGGTGATATTGAACTTGAATTTGTCAATGCTGGCTTGAATATCGTTTCAAATGCAAAGAATTATCGTCAACATCCAGAAGTTCCATTGGTTGTTCCTACTGCCAATCCTGAACATTTGGATATCTTCAAAGCAAAAAAAGAATCTGGATTATTAAACAATAAAGGTCTTCATGTTTGTATTTCAAATTGTTCTACTGCTGGATTAGTAGTCCCACTTAAAGCATTACAAAATAAATTTGGTCCTATTGATACACTTATTACTACTACTTTACAAGCAGTTTCTGGAGCTGGATTTTCTCCTGGTGTACCAAGCATGGATATCCTTGATAATTTGATTCCATATATTTCAGGAGAAGAAGATAAATTAGAAACTGAACCTCGTAAAATTCTTGGTACTATTGGTTCCGATAAAGTATCATTTTCAGTTATTCCCGAGAATGAATTAAAAATTTCTGCTACAACCACTCGTGTTCCAGTCACTGATGGTCATACTGCCTCGGTTTCAATCAAATTTGCTAAGCGACCTGCTCCTTCTATTGAAGAAATCGAAAAAGCTCTTTCCGAGTATACCAGTGAAGCTCAACAACTTAGCTGTCATTCAGCTCCTGCTCATTCTATTCAAGTTCTTTCCCAGCCTAATAGACCCCAACCTCGTCTCGATCGTGACCGTGGTAATGGATATACTGTTTCAGTTGGTCGTCTTCGTCCTGATCCAATTCTCGACGTGAAATTCATCACCCTTTCTCACAACACCGTCCTTGGTGCTGCCGGTTCAGGTATTCTTATTGCTGAACTTCTCCTTGCTAAAAATCTTATCTAATCTTTAATAGACATTTAATTATCTCTCCTTTTTTCTGCCTCCGGCGGCTGGGCTCTGCCCAGACCTGCTGCTCCGCTCCGCGGAGTGGTTAGGGCTATCGTGCAAGACTTATGTCTCGGTCAATTCTGCAGGGTCTATGTCTGATTTTTAACTCATGTTGACCCGAAATCTCGATCTCGTTGATGAAGAGACCCTCTATGAACATGTGTATGAGCTTTTCGTCTCCCGAGGAGGCCCAAGCCAATCGGAACTCGGTCTGGGTTACATCAGCCGAACAAACACAGTTGAACTCACTGTCGCGAACCGAGACCTTGAAATTAAACAATCTTTGTCCATGCTGAACTCATCAACTGAATCATCCACCACTGGGGCAGTTGCGTGGAAAGTCTCACCACTTCTCGCAGAATGGTTCTTATCGCCAAAGTCTGCCTTTAATGAGCTGGTAATTGATGCATCGAAAACAATCGTTGAATTGGGAACGGGAGTGGCTGGGATCATAGCTTCCACTATAGGCACCAAGGTTAATCGATACATCGCTACCGACCAAGAACATATCCTCAAGCTTCTTGATCAAAACATTTCTACGAACGTCGAGAAGGGGCTTCCCAAGTCGAAGAAAAAATTATCTCCCTCGCCAGACGTTATCAGAGTCTGCGAATATGATTGGGAGCATTTAGAGACTGTTGGAAACTTCTGGTCAGATATCGAGGATATCAAGTCGGATGGGATTATTATGGCTTGTGATACTGTATATAATGATTATCTCATCCCACACTTGGTCAATGCTGTAACAACAGTGGCTAGAGCGATGGGCCCAGGAGCACACATTATCCTGGCTCAACAGCTGCGTACCCACGAGATTCTTGAGTTGTGTCTGGCCCAGTTTCTTTCGGCAGGGTTCAGCATATGGTCAGTTCCAGATGAGCTTCTCTCTAACGACCTTACGAATGGGTTTGTGATTCATTATCTCCAATTGACATAAACTCCGCGGAGCGGAGCAACGGGTCTGGGCGGAGCCCAGCCGCCAGATCGACAAGTGAAATATCTTTATTATGCAAAAGCGGTGGTGACATGATAAATAATTAAATATGAGAGAGGTAAAATGCTAAAATGTGTAACGGTGAATCGTTAATGAAATGCTGATGGAGCTTTGAGAAATTCAAAAATGTCAATTTCCGCTTCGGAATTGGCGTCAATGTTATCTGTACGAATTACTTCGTTTCCTGGGAATGGAATATCGAGATGACTAGGAGAGTAAATAAGAGTGCCATTGCGCGAAAATTGTCTGTCTTTTGTCGGGGTTATACTTACCTCAGTCTTTGCCTTAATATCAGTCATCGAAGTATCCGAGTCTTCAACACGGTACTCTGAATTTCCACGGCTTTGGTTCCATATAGACCCTTCTGGACGATTAATTCTAAGTGCACGGAGAACTTTACGCCCATTTTCTTTTTTGAAAATTTTCTCTTCACCATTTCTCCACGGTTTTTCGCGTATGAAAAAGGCAATCGTATCAACCACACAATTGAATGGTTGCATGAAGGCAGCAATTGCATTTACCCAGAATACAGTACTTCGAGCGAGATTGGGTCTGAATTGCAAACATTGAAGTGCAAATGGGGCAAGCCATAGGAAAACATAAGCTGTAGGATACACAAAGATCGATCGGATTTGCCGTTCAATTAAAGATCTGCGTATTTGGAAATCAGCCATGCTCGCTCGTTGGAATTCAGCAATTGCATTTTCCTGGATGTCAACAGTTCCATTCGGATTGATAGATGCCGGGTCAGCAGCTAGAAAAGCAAACCCAGGGAAGTTGGATAGGAACGATAAAATCCCTGATTTTAATTTCTTCCCTGCTCGTCTGCACCATGGTCTGAAACCCGTGCCAACAATTTCTTCGGTGTCATATTTATCCACATAACGTTGACTCTGACTGAAATTTCTTACCACTTCTCGATATTGTACTTTGACGTAAACATAGATAGCAACATAAATTGACACAATAGTGATAATAATAAGATATCTTGGTATCCATGAAAGTACTAATCTATACCATACTGGCCTTACTGGTAAATAACACCAAGTAACATATGGCCGGTATGCTTTTCTTCCTTCAACAAACACTAAGCAAGCCATAATCAAGGGCACTGCAACTGTTGAACCATATACCCAATATCGATATTTGTATAAACCACCCTCGGGTCCATTATATTTTTTGAAGATTAATAATGCTGTGTGAATTGCTAATGCTAATACTGCCAAATCTGCACCCTCTATAAAAGCAGACGAGAAAAAGCCGACAACATCACAGAAATTAATATTATCATAAGCTGATGGTACTAATAATACTCTTGCTGGATACCACAGCAATACTACCGCTTTACCAAAATCGAATGTTAAGAGCAGTAAAATAAGATGATGCCTGAAAACTTTAGTTTTCATATTAGTGTAAAAGTATAAGGCAGCCACTCCGAATACTATGCTTAAACAAGATGATGATACTGATACCCATCGTAACACTAGTTGTTGATACTGTGTATAACTGTTGACTTCGCTTGTAGCGGAATCGTAATAATCATCAGTCATTTTTGAAGATTTTCAGGCACGTAGAGTTCCACGACACTCGAATCTTTGAACAGGTGAAAAATATAATGTTGATTTTGATTGAGTCTGATGAAATGTGTTCACGTCTGACACGTCTGTCACGACTTGATCGGCTCGCGAATTATAATCTAAAGGTATAAAAATTCCACGAAAGTAAATATTAATGTCACCTTTGAATTTCTAGTACTTCGCGTACTTCAATCATCAAAAGTGAAACTGTTTACTTCTCTCTTTCCTCTTTCCTGACAATCCCAATCAGGTTAAGTTTACTTGCCTCGTTTCGTATTGTTCAGCTACACTTTTACTCAATTCGGTACTTCACTTATATACCCCAAAAGTATCTTTAATAACAACCCTTAATTCAGTACTACCATTACAATTTTCACCAAAGAACGGCCCACTTTAAACTTCGACCGCTTCAAGATTGTGTTTACTAAGGTCGAAGGAAAAATTGGTGCCGCTTTTGCCTTAAGTATTGCAGATCTTCTCTGTGTTGCCAGGATATTGTCTGCTGATCGGTCTGCTTTCTTGTGCTTTAGCGCTTCAAATCAATACCTGATGGCCCCTAATCTCCCAATTCAATACCGGATGGCCCCTAATCTCCCAATTCATTACAACTCAATCCTCCTCAAAAATAATACTTTTCTTTTGCAAATATTATATGCAAGATAAATTTGACCTTGCCCATGGTGGCAGCATTAGGGTAACGCTAATGTGCTCGGCAGACAGGGGTAAGATGATCAATAGATTGTCTCAAAGAATTGCAGCAAGCTGAGGATGAACTGAACTGCTGCTAAAAATATTCATAGCTACCAATAATAAGATCCAGTCATTTAGAGTTCCTGTTCTTAGGTCATAAGTAGAAAATTATTAGAAATCTGGATGAATGACATTTAGCACCCTGCAGGTCGTTAGTGCGATCTCGATATGGTGCATATAGGCATACCCCTGCATATCTGACTTTACCCGCAACGATGTTCCCAATAGTAATATTGAAATATACAGCGGTTTTTATAGTAAAAACTAATCCATCTTCCTTCAAGCATATGATAGACTTAAGATCGCGGCTGATGATTTTGAGCTTGCTTTCACGGTTTGAAGTACTTCCCAATCACCCCTCTGCTTCAGTCTTTTCACTAGTCCCACTCTTACAATCGCCTTGCTACGCGAAACATATGAGAACAAATTATAAAATAAGATCATTAATCTTCATTGAGACATCCGTATACATAGTCT
The DNA here is from genome assembly GCA_030575175.1 of Sugiyamaella novakii. NCBI lineage: Eukaryota > Fungi > Ascomycota > Dipodascomycetes > Dipodascales > Trichomonascaceae > Sugiyamaella > Sugiyamaella novakii. Next base: position 28,930 of record JAJMIH010000016.1, read on the forward strand.
TACCCACTCGTCGCACTCTATACGCTTGTTTTGCTTGGCAGAATAAGCTTTAATATAGCATTGCCACCTGTGAGGGGTTGCATTTCAAAGCGCAGTTATTTCTGCTTATTTTTCATTTGGAGACATTCAGGCTGTCACCTATAGATGTGAATATTCAGTGAGCATTTGGCAGATCAATTACTTCCAATTATACTGTTCTTTGGTATGTTGTAATTTGATAGAAGCTTGTCTTTTTGAATGCAGACTAGCTACAACTATTCAAACATCTCTTTATTTTTTATGGGGTCAACTGATGACTGAGCTATGCAGATATTTGGGAAGGGTCTATACTGCTAGTAGCTAAACATAATTCAGATGACAGAGGGTCTGCACTTGAGATTTCACGTGGTAAGCATTACGACAAGAAATAGAAGCAATTATAGAAGATAATGACGAGTTTTTAATTTATGGATGAGCTGAGTTTGTAAGTATATAATGAGTTGAGAAAGAAAAATTAACACGGTGATTAATTACAGCTGAGAGAGAGGGAGAAACCGGCGGTAATTCCTTAAATACCACCAGTAATACTGTAACTCCTTCCGTCATAAATACAATTCTGAAGAAATTTCTCGACTATTATCTTTTCGCCTAGCGACTGACGAACATATTCAGAGTTCCACTCCAATACTGTAACACTAGTGAGAGCTGAAATTTCATAAATTCACTATGTACAATGCAAAAACCACTAAGAAATAATTAAATTTCATATAAACTATACTCAAATGCAAATCAAAATTATACCGAGGAAGAAATATCCTCAGTAATCGTTGAAGCATTATCTTCATTACCAAGATTAATGCTTACAGAATGCTCTTCCCGAATTCCTCGCGAATGAGGAACAATTCGAACAGCTATATCAGTTTCAAGTCGAAGCTTTTCCCATTGATCAAGAGCGTCCCATTCAGTCGGTGAAGACGGCTTAGATTTTAAGAGCGATAGTATATATTCGCTAGTTAAAAGTGCAAAATTAGATGCTGATCCAGATTTCAACCCATCTCCAGACTTATTTGCCGAATTCTCGTTGGCCTTTCCATTGTCAACCTCCTCTTCCTTCAATTCTATTAATGCTTTGTTTTCTCTAGTCTGTGGATTTTCTTCATTCTCCCGCCTAAGATCTTCAAGAATTTTATGAGATAATTCTCGGTTATTATCTCTGATTTCAGAATAAATTTCTCTCGCAATATTAACACTACTTCCAATAGCTTTTGCTTTTGAAATTCCTTGATCCATTCGTTTCTTCCATTCTTTATATTCAATAGGCCGATACCCTACAGGACCAAACCAGTATGAAGGTTTTTCTCCCTTTCTTTTAGCATCTTGCCTAGCTCTGGCTGCATCCTGTTGCCAAGGATCGGTTGGCAATTGTAATCTGACAATTTCCAAACATGCCAATAACATTAAATATGATCCACTTAATATACCCATAGTCCTCAATGATCTCGTAACCCACACTCTTCTACCAGGAGGAACTCTTCTACCAGGTAGCCACCATAACAACAAACCAGTACTTAATTGAATTCCCGTCAGACCATACAGACAAGGTTTACAGTCATTCGCAGGCACCAACGGACCCCATAACCATAATCCAAAACTTGGATTTGGATACCTTTTTTTAGGATCAACTGGTCCACGCTGAATACTACTCTCTTTACTATCACCTATGTTTCTTCCATCCATTATTTTGAATCAATCACTCTATCAATTATTAATTTACTAGAGTCACCTAAATCAATTAACAACCAAAATTACACTGCCCTACTAATGCTGCACTCCTCATCTCACCACAACCTCAAGAACCTCCTCCGCTCCCATTGACGATGAATGTCCTATCGTTCTGTCTCTTATATGCGGCTTAAGCCCCTCCCGCCGCATACACACTATGCCTCCGGCGGTTGGGCTCCGCTCCGCGGAGAGCCATCTACATTCTCTATCCCTTCAATGGCTGTTAATATCATGCCTAAGTCATAATGAATCAATAGTAATTTAATGTTCTTGATATTTCAATTAGACAAATACAATAGCTTGAAGACGATCCTAGGTAATAAGTGGAATCGGCTGTAGACGGGAAAGGCATACCGTAGTTGTTCAGTTGGGAGTTATTCACAGCCCAGACCTAAACTTTAAGCAGCGTAAAAATAAGCTAACTAATTAAGTCTGCTTTCTACTACGGCTTATTTTTCACGGTGAGCCGGCGTTAATCCCACCTTAAAGTCGGACAGCGATAACGTTGGCTAGCCCTTCTCAATTCAGCCACTTCCAATGTCGCTTAAGAGCTCGCGGGTAAACAGGCCTACACAAAAGCGCACGGACCGTTAAATCATACTAACGGTCTTTAACTAATTTTATTTAAGTCCGTATATGGAGGTTATCACACGAGCATTTGAATCCAAACTACAGCTTTTGATTTTTAACAAGTCTAACTCCGGAATATTTTTGCCAATTGAAAACTTCTGTGTTCAATCAAATAGAGAGTAAATTATTAAACGCTAATTGTACTCAATCACATCTACATTTAGTTCTATTCATTATTAAACCAGCGGCGTTAGTACCGTTAGTACCACTGCAAATATTTCCTCATCTGTACCAATGAATGAACATATTGTTGGAAGAGAAGGTCGTTCATTAGTTGTTCAGGCTAGAACTCAATTACGAAGTCAAACTCCGCAACTTCTCAAATCCCAGACTGTTACGTTTGAGTTTCCAAGGGCCCGATCAGCTTCACCGGCAGTTCGGTATGTTCATTCTTGTTTTCTGACTACGGCGGCTGGGCTCTGCCCAGACCCGTCGCTCCGCTCCGTGGAGAGAATGTTTACTAACTGAAGAGACAGCCAATTTCAACGGAGAGTGGCTTTCGATACATTCAATAATAAAGAAGCGACGGATTTCTCACTTACGTTGAGGTCAAAACACTTCGACTATCGTTATACCCGCTTGACCCGTACTATTCTGGTTGGAGTCGACGATGATAAACATTCCGAAGCTGCGTTAGAGTGGCTGATGGAAGAATTGGTCGAGGATGGCGATGAAGTCATCTGTCTTCGAGCCTTCGATCCGAGTAAGTACTAAACCTCCACGGAGTGGAGCAACAGGTCCGGGCAGAGCCCAGCCTGCGGAGGCAAAATCCAACGCCGAAATTCTAACCAACATTATATACAGGTAGCAGCAAATTCTCAAGCACTATGTTATTACAAAAGAATCAATATCGAGCAGAAGGAGAAAGATTTGTTCATCAGATTCAACAAAAAAACATCAATGACAAAAAGTTGTCGCTGGTAGTGGAATTCCAAGTCGGCAAGGTTGAAGAAATGATTCAACGGATGATTCAGATTTATGAACCAGCTATACTCGTCGTTGGTACAAGAGGTCGGGCAATGGACGGATTCAAAGGACTTCTGTTACCTGGGTCCATCTCCAAATACTGTCTTCAGCATTCTCCAGTACCGGTGATTGTTGTACGGCCCACACACAAGAGAGCAAAGAAGAAAGCCAAACGAGAGGCTGACCCTTCTAGAAGAGTATATCGAGAAATGTTATACCAGACACAAGAGACAACGAAACTTTACCCTCAGGGTAGCACAGGGAAGAAACTTCCACCTGTGATTCCGGCATTTTTACGGTTAGAATCGTATGGAAATACGTCTGGTACTCCATCTCTAGAACCATCTCGGTCTACTACGCCTCGGATTCCAAGCCCCCGAGTGTCAACGCCCCGTCTCGGGTTCAGATAAGTAGTGGGTTGGGCTGTTGGCTGAACCGATGAGAATGGGAAGAGGACAGGTGTGTGCAGCGTGGAGTGGCTGCTGAAAATAGAAGGGAAATACAGTAAGCGTATTTATTCTTATATCATTCGCGTTGATATGGCTCCATATCATACTGCCGATGGTTGATAAACGGTTGAGTAATGGCATCTTTGAAAATCTTGGCTTTTGTGGATCCCCAGCCATGTATTAGTTCCACATGCTCGCCTCCATCAAGAATGGCGTTTTTCAAGCTACCAAAGTTTGAAACCAAAGTAACAGCATCGGTCTTGTTAATACTAGATTTGGAGATTCGATTCATTACTTCAACTAGCTGTTCTTGATATTTTTCTCGTTTCTGGCCGGAAATTCCTGTGGCAGGAGCATTTTCTTGTTGTTTCAGGAGAACAAGGTATTTTGCAGCTTCTTCATAGCTCCAAGTAAGGACAAGTTGAAGTCCACTACGAAGAGCAACAATATCGAGCTGGAGAAGTGCAGTGGCAGGATTGTCAACATCAACCAACACAAGTAAAATCCGATGCTCAAATGATTTATTTAATTGCTGTATTCGTTTAAAAATGTATTCAGTGTGAATATTATGATATTTAATAGAAAGGAAGATGACACATGAGTTATGACCCGTTATAAAGTCAGGGACAATCTCATCAAAGTGCCAGCCCACTCCGCGGATTAATTTGAGCATAGGATTTTCCTTTTGCTTTTTACGATTGACGATTATATTGGATGTTGCTTGTAGGGGTTTAGAATTGGCGGTGGTAGAAGATGATATGGAGGAAGTAGTAGTAGACGATGTGGAGGTAGCGGCAGGAGCTGAAGAGGAGGATGAGATTAAGGAAGAGGCTGTTCTGAATGACGAAGAAGAGGGGCCAGGTCTAGATGAATAAGATGAGGAAGCCTCGTATGGCCTTTTGTACGCGTTTCTATTGGTAGAATTAGGTGTAGGTGTAGAGCTCCGGTAGGTAGAGCTAGATACCCTATTAGAACTTGTATCCATAGTAGAGGTAGAAGTAATATCAGTGCTAGAAGCAGCATTTGATACAGAAGCAGTTGCTCCAGTAGCTGAAGTAGTGTTGGTAGTGGCACCAGAAGTAGTGGCTCTAGATGTATATTTTGGGGCACTTCCACCATTGGTAGAGCCATTTGGAGCAGCAGTACTTCTGAGAGCTGAGGCTGCTCGGAGAATAGCAGCAGCTCGATCAGAATCCATTATATTGGATATGAGATGAGTTAATTGGTAAGAGTGCTTGTTCAAAGGTCAACCAGTCCTCTAGATTTCAAAATGATACTTAATCGCCGCCATCAGCAAATACCAGATCGAGTGACGAGACTACAGTATATTTAGAATTCTATTAACGGGGTATGAAATATTCCAAGTCGTATTCAATTATGGCAATTGCTATTCGGAGTACTAAATGAACATATATGTAACAAATTAATTGTATTAAAACTATCTACGATCTCCCCTGCTATTTTGCGAATTCCATTTATTCATAAAAGTCATTTTCTTCTTATATCCAGGCTGATATTGACAAAATAAACCACTTATGTATTTTTACGTTCGAAATACTGCAGATCAATGGTATTAACTGGCGAAGCTAGCAAACTACTCAGCAAATTGTGCGCATTGAAAAGCTCTACTCGAAACAATGGCTAATTCTGGGCAAACTACTGGTACGTATAGACTAGTAACAGTCTTTTTACATCCTGGGATCCGTGTACCTCTCCGCGGAGCGGAGCTACGGGTCTGGGCGTAGCCCAGCCGCCGGAGGCATAACTAACAACACGATTCCAGTTGATTTAGCGAGTTTGACTCCACAACAATTATCTGAAGTAAAGCAACAGTTAGAACAGGAAGTTGATCATCTCAGTGATTCATTTCAAAAGTTGCGTCAAGCACAGGCTAAATTCCAAGAATGTTCAGATACCGTAAAAAAGACTGCTAAACCAGAAAATGATGGTAGGTTCATATGCCTCTGGCGGCCGGGCTCTGCCCGACCCGTAGCTCCAGTCCGCGGAGATTTTGTGCTAACTCTAGTCAACAGATAAACCCATTTTAGTGCCATTGACGTCATCGTTATATGTGCCAGGTAAAATGTCCGATATTGAAACGTACATGGTTGACGTTGGTACAGGGTATTTTGTAGAAAAGGTATGTACTTCTGCAAAAGTATTCTCAAGTAATGCTAGACTATTGACAGTTTTCTACTGGGAACAGACACTAACTCGGTTACTAGAATTCAGACGATGCAGTCAAGTTTTTTGACGGTAAAGTCAAGACCTTAAGCAAAAACTTAAAAGATTTAGAGACAGTTGTTAATGGAAAAGTTTCTAATTTGCGCGCGGTAGAACAGGGTAGGTAGCAGATTATTACAGCAGAATTAACTATAGATTTACTAACAATTTATACAGTGCTTCAACAGAAAATTAGTTCTGCTAGTGCCAGTGCTAGTGCTAAATAGATAGAATAATAGTATTATAGTGTATATAGCTCAATATTTTATGCATTTGCCCTAACTCACACCGTCAAAGAAGATAAAGCCTGGGCTAAGTGGCCTCACCGAGTTGGCACTATTCCACTCATCTCAAGCGAAATGTAATTGTCTTAGTAGATCCTCCCCTTACAGCAATAATCAAATCCTTGCATCTTTCTAAAAATAACCTCTCATTCCTTGTCAATCCCTTCACTTTTCTAAAAATAAAGTTTTATTACTTGTCAGTTCGTATTTCATATGAATCTATCACAGGAATTAAACTGATCAACAGTTTCAGATTCCTCTATAGGCAAGATATGCATATGCAATGCACAATCCCCTGAAATATCCTTATCACTTATTTCTTGTAACCTCATAGCTGAAGAGTATTAATAGAGTAGGGAATACTCGAAATGTCTTCCTGATCTAGTACAAAATGCCATTAAATATTTCATAGTGACAGTTTATCTGTGGATTGTAGGAGCAACATGATCCTTGAAATTGTTTAGTAGCTATATAATTGCTTTAATAAATAATCGCTAATCATAAACAATTTAAATCCAAAAATACTAGGTAGAATCTAGGAATTGATATAATCTATAGAATTGACATTCACTACCATTCACTCAAGCCCATCTATAACATGGTATATATCTAAACACAATTTTGAAGCAAATCTTATGCTTTTCCACCTTCCTTCTCTACTCTGGAATAGGACTAGCTTTAGAACCACCATTCCTCGTCTCCTTCGAATCTAATTGAATTGTAACCGGTCCGTCATTGATTAATGCAACATCCATCATAGCCCCGAAAACACCATCTCCTACTCTATCTTTTCCACCAGGGAGTCCTGCTGCAACCTGATCCAGTACCCTTTCGTACAACGCCTTAGCCTTCTCTCCTTTTGCCGCAGCATGGAAATCTGGTTTCAACCCCTTCTTGGTATTTGCCAAAAGAGTAAATTGCGAGACTGACTCGTTCTGTTAATATCTATCTCTGCCTCCGGCGGCTGGGCTCCGCCCAGACCCGTTGCTCCGCTCCGCGGAGTTTCTACCTACCACACAATACTTCGCCCTCTACGTCAACCACACTCTTCTTCCAATGTGCAGTTTCATCGTCATTCGGCCATAGCCGCAGTTTCAGAATCTTCTGAGCAATCTTCTCGCAATCTGCCTCTGAATCATCCTGACCAACTCCCACTAGCACCAGCAACCCCTTCCCAATCGAAGACACTATTTTCGAATCTACCGTCACTGACGCACTCTTCACTTTCTGGATAACTGCTCGCATCTTCAACCTCACCGGGCTTACCGTCTAATGATCTTGCTAATATGAACGAAGAGTCGTAGAAACTGTCTGGCGAGGATCGCTATAATTGCCGAAAGTATGCATGTCTCGGGCTGCGGCAATCTCATAGATCTTATTCTACCACGCCATAGCTAAACGTGAGCCGTGAGCTCTTATAATACGCAGGAGGAAGCATATTGTTACTTCGGATAGAATAAAACGGGCGGAGCGGGCAACGGGTCCGGGCAGAACCCGGCCGCCGGACGCGAAACTCGAAAGGCCGTAAATAATGCGGCGATGCACGGCCTTATTTGGAGATCTCATTAGTTAGTCATGTATGCACCAGAACGAGGGAGGTGAAGAGAAGCAGATTGGTTGATAAACATTTTATTGAAGAATATTTGTCTGTTTAATTCTTGGTGGTTTTAATTGCTACTGTACTGTTTTGTTTATCTGTTGGTATAAAGGCAAAATTCACGTTATTTTTTAAAGACTTTTTTCAAGTCTATCATTGCCTAAGTTTATATAAATTCACCTGATTCGATTCTTACGGAACGAAGTTTATTTTTGGTGATTTTTGCTTTTGTAATTGTTTGGTGGTTTCGTATCCATTTTTCCTGTTTGTTACTGAGTTGATTTGTGGGAACTCAGTAATTTTTTGATTTGGTTTTCCACTTTAAGCCGTCGGTCTTTTTATGCCCTCTCAACCTTTGGATCGTTATAATCAAGAAACTTCTGATATTGATAAGAGTAAATCTGTTGCTCCGATAAAGTATCCTGAAATAAACTCCCAATATGGCTTGGAAAGTGGTGTTTATGAGTCGACTGTAGATGAGTTGGAAAATGGATCTATAGAAAAATTTGTAGATGGGGGTCATAGCCAACACTCGAGGGAACAGGAGTCGTCCCTAAACCTTTTCTCAGTACCCCCTTCCTTTGCTCAAAATTTGCCGAATGAAATTCTTGTCTCGGTGTTCAGTTATCTATCACCTGGATGCCTGGATGCTGCTTCGTTGGTATGTCGGAAATGGTATGAAGCTGCTAGTGATGCTTCTTGGAGAGCTTCATTTTTGCGTCACTTTTCTTCATCTAAATTTAATCGAGTTACTTCGAGTTTAAAATGGAGGACTGAATTAATGAGCCGTCTTGATTATCTTCATAAATGGAAAAAGGGTCATTGTAATAATCTTTCATTTAATGGACTAATCTGGGACATTTCTCATGTTTTCTGTGATTTTGAAGCATCTAGAATTACGGCGTTTTCAATTTGGAGAGGTGTGGGTACTATTGCAGATCCTACTCGTGGTAAAGTTGCTAATCAAAGAGTTTTCACTAATAAAATGTTGCAAACTACTGTTGATACTTCATGTGTTGATGGGTCCCGATTCGGTTTGATTTACGGATTCCTTGCCGATGGCAGAGTACAAGCAACATTATTCTCTCACGAAACAAGATTAAGAGATTATGTTACAATGAAAGGACCTCATCATTTTGGTGATGTATCTGCGGTTTGGATTAATAAATTAGAATCTCCAAGAACAACCAATAAAATTGCTGCTTTAAGTGCTGGTGAAGATGGCCATATTTTCCAATGGGAGTTGAATGGATGTACATTGGTGAGAGATTTTGCTATTTGCCCGGAATATGTAGATGGTGAAGATGATAATGGAGAACCAATCATTATTAAGAGTCGCCGTATCATTCATGTTCAATGTGATTCAAAAGATAAGATTGTTTGTATTAATAATTATGGAGAAATATTTGCTTCGATGGCTGGGAGTGAATTTATTAAAATTGGCTGTTTTATTCATCCGATTGTTCAAGATGATTCGTCTACAACGTCCACTGTCTCTTTTTTCGACGTTGATTTCACTAGCAATTATGTGATTTATGCGCATGGTCAATATTTTATGAGATTCAAATTAACTCTTGATGAATCTCAATTTGAATCGGTTCACTTTAGCTTAGCAGGTATGTCTTCTCATAGCTTTATTGTAGCAGCTGCTGTGGATCATACTACGTTCCCTCAATCTGATTTATCTACTGATACTCCAGGTTTTAATTTTCGTTATCTTTCTGCTGCTACCAGTGATAATCTAGTATTTGTATGGCTCCTTCAAGATGATGTTAATGAAAAAGATGTAATTGTTCCTCTCCGAAAGTCTGAATCACCATTTCAAGTTAGTGAGCAAAGTCAAATTCACGGTAATCCTGATTCCGCCCCTCATTCCCGACCATCTATTTCTGCGATTGCTCTTAATTCGATGGTTCTTCTCTTAGGTTCATATAATGGAGTAACAGTAGCACTCGACCTTTTGACTGGAGAATTCTTGCGTGTTGTTTCTGCTAGATTTTCAAAACGAGCTCTCAACTTGCGAGCTACAGAAGATCCAGATTCTGTTTCTCTCTGGCCAATTACACATCTTGAAATCGATCCTGATCCCGCAAACCCTCATGGTATAATTGTAGTTCGGTCGGCAATTCAATATTTTGATCTTGGAGTAGACCTTCAAAAATCATCAATCAAAAAAAAAGGGGTTCATAAAAAGAGAAATAATCGTATCCCTTATGATACTCAAGCTGGAGGAATGAGTCGTGCTCGCATTACTGAAGATATTGAAATGGATTTGGAGTTAATGGACTTAGAAGATGAAGAGCTTAATGAAGCTCGTCAAAACAAAGAAAATTTTCAAGGTTATATTGCTGAAGATTTATCTGAAGAAGATCAGCTCAAGTACGCTATGATGCTGAGTGAAGAGGCAGCTAAAAATGAGTCACGATTAAAGACTGAAGAAGAGGAAGATGAAGATGTTCGTAGAGCCATTGATCTATCCATTGCTGAATCAGATCATCCATCTCCTAGTTCATCTAAAAGAGAAAAATCTTCTACTTCGGCATTTGGTAAACAATCTTATACCACTCAACATAATGATATGGATGAAGATCTCAGACTAGCAATTGAACTTTCAAAAGCTGATTCGACTTATTATACAGACTCAGATTCTCAAACCTACGATAGTCCGAACTATATTAATAAAGGAAAATCTAAGGCCACTGTTGGTCCCCACTCACCTCTTGCCTATAATGACAGTGATGATGACGATCTTAGACTAGCAATTGAATTGTCAAAAATGGATTCAAATCAGCATTCCGATTCCCAACTCTATGACAACCCGGATGAACAATTGCCTGAGTATGATGACAGTGACTTAGAACATGCTCTAAAGCTGTCGCTTTCTGATTCAAAAAAAAAATAATATGATTTCTAATGCAATTTTTTTCTAAATATAACAAAATATAGAATGATGCTAATAAAATATTTAACTTTTTAAATCCAGAAATTACCATCTAATAACGGTTATTCCTGGATAACGATTTCATACCAAGTTTTAACCGATTTATTTTGAGGACAGCGAATGCAAGTGTTCGGTATACAACCATGGCCAGAGCAATACCACCCAAAAATGCTGGCACATTCGCGGTTAATCCGTAACTTTCCAAAACTTTCTCGCCGCTATCAAATGCACATCCGCCGTCAGGATCTAATGCCTGCCCTGAACATGAAAACGTTTGTCCTTCAAATGACATATTGATCATTACAGACACTGCGTACTTCAAAGGTGATAACCAATTAACCCCTTTTAAGAAACCAGGCATGTTTAACGACATAATACCTGCCATCAAACATCCAATAGAGAGCACTACCGAAATAAGATTAACTGCAAACCCTTCATGCATGAATAATGTGTTGAAAGCAATTCCAATCGATTCACCACAATTTACAATTGCCAATGCACAATAAGCACACGCAAAGAAAAGCTCTGGAGTACGAGGAAGACCAGGGACAAGAACAAGAAATACTGCAAATATCAACGACGTAATTACCTCGAATGGCAATTCAAGTGTCAGGTAAACCATAAAGAATGGCAGCACTCCATAAACATTATCATCATGCTCACAATAAAATACTGATCGATCATATGGATATATAGCCATATTATTCAACATTCCTACAAAATAAAGGGCAGTAATTTCTTGTACCAACCCTAATCTGTTTGTCACACCGATAATATCATCCTTTAAAGGGGCGAAAAACAAGGCAAAGATAATCCCAATCCCTGCTACTTGCATGATCCTAGCAACAATCATGTGAGGACTTCGAGAAAAGTTTAAAGTTGAACGTCGAAGCAATGTTCTATATGCTGGGAGGAAAGGAGCTGGTTCTCGAACATGACTGCTAAATTCTGCCTCGGCCGAAGATAAATCTAAATGAGCGTTTATGGCTGATAAATCTAATGTTGGGTTTTCAACTTTTTCCCAATTTTCTAACAATTTCGTAACTTTCGCCCGTGAAACTGATTCCTTCTCCTCCGATTGCAAATTCACAGATACCAAATCCAAGACAAAATCTGCGGGATTGGTAAGATGTGGACATGGATGGTTCAAAGAAGCAAAATAATCCAACATATCACCAGATTTGCCATTATACGCGACTCTACCGCCCTTAGCTAGTAGCAAAATATTACCAAATTGTGCAAACAAATCAGACCGAGGTTGATGAATAGTACAAATGACAGTTCTTCCTTCCTCGGCCAATGCATTTAATACTTGTAAAATTGAAGAAGCAATGAAACTATCCAGACCAGAAGTGGGTTCATCTAATAATAAAATCTTTGGGTTGTTCAAAAGTTGAATACTAATGGTCACACGACGTTTCTCTCCACCTGAAATTCCCTTAACAAATTCACCACCAATTAAAGTATCAGCACAATCTTTCAAGCCCATTTTCAGAATAATTTCATTTGCACGAGCTCTTTTCTCTTGTCGAGACATTTCTCCTGGTAATCGTAAATCGGCTGCATAATATAAAGTCTCACGGACTGTTAACGATGGTAGAAGTCCATCATCCTCCTGTGTGACATATGAACAAAGAGATCGAATTAATGATCTTGATGGTAGTTTATCATTGAAAATTACATCACCAGAAGAAACATACTTTTGGTTAAAACTCGAATGCAACCTATCAGAAAGAAAATTCAACAATGAACTTTTTCCTGAACCACTGGGGCCCAAAATAGCATTAATCGATCCAGGCACAAATGTCGCTGAAATTCCTTGCAAAATTTGAATATCTCTCGTCTTCAATCCTAATCTTTGTCTACGAATAACAGACAATCTAAGATCATTAAGACTAACAGTGATATCGGAATTTCCTGTAATCGGTCTCGATAATGCTGGAGTGGTCGTCTCTTCTATCTTCTTAGGGCTAAACGTCTTTGACACTGCTACTGATACTCTAACATACTTCAGTAAAAAATATGACAACACATAGAACCCAACCGCCCATCCTATATTAACCATCATAGGAACCAAAATCCAATTTTCAGGAAATCCAAGCATTGCAAGGATATATTCTCCAGTAAACGGTTGACAACGCGGATCAGACAAATCTTCAAACGGACAATCTCCAGTCCATCCTGTGAACTGGTTAGAAATCACAGTACCAAAAGCGTAATAAACATATGCAATCCATCTTGTCCATCTAACATAAACCGGCATAGTCGTAGCATTCACGAAGAAACCGCATGCCATACTCTGCAAAGTGTAGCCCAAGTTACACACTAATGAAGCAGTAGTAAAGTCTCGAGATATACTAGCACTAAGAGTAGCAAATGCAACAGCAATATACTGCTGAATCAGCGTCGTTGCAAAGAAAATAAAAAAATGTCGTGGACTATCTGTACGAAGTCCTCCCATGTAATAAACAATTGCCTAGTCTGTTAGTCTACCTTCCTCTCTTTTGCCTCCGGCGGCTGGGCTCCGCCCGACCCGTTCCTCGCTCCGCTCGTTTAATAATACTCACAGAGAAGATAAATGGAACATAAAGATCCTCTGTCAAGATCTTCGATAATCGTCTCGAAACTAAATACCCGAATGGACCAACACAACCATCATTATACTCCCTGTCAAACACTCGCAGATCCGGTCCACATAATCGATAGGTCTCGTATAACAAAATTAGGTATCCTTGTGCAGCGCATGAGGTATAAAGTAATCCTTCCATTGATCTAATTCCCGATACTGTGCCGTCTAATTTGAAAAAAATCCATCCACAAATGGTACCCATTAAAACACATTCGACAAGTAGACCTGCTAATCCCATAGGATCCCGTCCAGATATAATAAATGATCTCTTTGTTAAAACTACTATCTCTCTCCAGAGAGGCGCCTTAGCAAGAACAGCAGATGACGTAGATCCTTGAGATTCCATCACCGGACCGAATCTCTGGTTGGCAGTCCAAGCAAGTAACAATCGGTTCACAATCCGCTTAGATCTCACTTCTTGTTCGGCCGTTCTTGTATCTATTGCAGACAAGTCTATTAAAAAATCAGCCGGGTTCATATGAGTTGGGAAATTATACCCAAGGCATTCGATATATGGAAGAACATCTTTCACTGACCCTGAATATACTGCTTGACCTTTCGTTAATATAGTAACTGAGTCAAACAGGAAAAATATATCTGATCGTGGCTGGTGAATACTCATAATAATTGTGCGCCCTTTAAGAACTAGCTTTCTACACGTTTCTACAAGCAGAAAAGCTGAATTTGCGTCTAATCCGGTAGTTGGTTCATCCAGAAACAGTACAGATGGGTTGGCTAATAATTGAATTCCAATACTCAATCGTCGTTTTTCACCTCCTGACAAGCCTTTATGAGCAGTATCACCTACCAATGTGCCTGCACATTCTTTAAGACCTAACTCAAGAATAATTTCTTCCACTAGTTCTTTTCTCTGTAAACGAGTAGTAGACGAAGGCAGCCTTAAGTCAGCAGCATATAAAAGAGTCTCACGACATGTTAAGTTAGGTTGAAGAACATCTTGCTGCATTACATAAGCGTTACGAACTTGATTGATATTCGGATTACCATTAAATGTCACAGATCCTTCGCATCGAAGATTCCTTGATCCCATTCTGTTAGCCATGACGTTAAGAAGAGATGTTTTACCGGAACCAGATCCTCCAATAATGGCCATCATTGACCCTGAAGGAATATCAGCAGAGATATTCTGAAGGATATGTTTCCTAGAGTTGGAAAGTACATCAGGTATAGTATTGTTACTTTGAATGGATTTTTCCACATCATCAGTTGGGTTAGAATCCGAAGTACTATTATTAGAAGAATCCGAAATATCAGTTTTTTTAGCGAAAACTGATTCTTTTAGCTTGACTAGTCGTCCAAGTAACGAAGCTGGATCAATCGGTTCAACAGTGATGGAAAGATTGCGAACATTTACATCAACTTTATCAATTGACGATAACGTTAATCCTTTAGACTGAGTGTATGATATAGGGGGATTTGAACTACCTGTACTACCTTCTTCATAATCTATTTGCTGTATATCTATTGGTTGTTCAATAGAATATGGAAGGGATAATAAATTAGAATCAGGTCTAGGTGGACCTGTTAATGAGCCAGAAGCTCGAGGTTCAGCATGCGTTAAACTAATCTCTTCTTCATCCAAAACGTGAAGAACTTTTTCCGACATTCTACTTCATAATCTGAAAAGTGAATAACCCTGGTTCTAGTATTTCCGAAACGGTATGAATAGGGAAATAGGATTGTTAAGTCCGCTCGTAAACTTTGTTCGGTTGCAACGTGTAAATACTTTGTCAAAATAATAAAAGATTAAAACTGAAGTGGACAATAAAGAAAGACAGAATAAGGGCGGTAGAATCTACTTATCTTCTCTTCAACTCCATCTGTGTTGATTATACCCCAGACACACCTCTTTATTTTTACACTAACGTAACACCCTGTGCTCGGATTGTGGTTCGGTTTTTTGTTTGCCGATCATATATGCACGGAAGTATTGCGGCCTATACGAGAGATTGATGCAATGTTGTTACCGTTTTGGTCGAGGGACCGTTGATCTACATTTTATCGTTACTATATAATTGTGCATTATCTCGTATTTTCGTCGATCGTTAAGAGAGCTACATAATATCTTTTGACAGCCGTATACTGAACGAGATTTAGAATAAGCCAAAAGGTTAGAAAAAACGGTTTGTGGAATGGAATAATAGGCGGAAATTAAAAGTAAGTGCTTTTTTGAATGAGGGTGAGTGAGTGGGGTTGATATAATTTCGGGAAGTAGCGGGGTGATTAGCGATGTGAATGCACGTATGTAAAGGATGTCAAACGGTAGATTGTCAATGAACATAGGTAGTTGGTAAGGAAAGGGAAAGATTCAATGATTAGTTATGAGTAATTGTTCGAAGACCAATGATATTTTATAAGCTGATATATAGTATTCTTTTGATCTGATGAATATTATTTTATGTAACATATATGTACAGTAAAAACAAGTTATAGAGTAGATCTATAAATTCAATATGTTACAATGTCGTTTAATAAACTGGCACATATGACATACCCATTTCAAATTGACGGCCGCGGCCATGAGTCAACAGATACTTCAGAATTTTCATTAGTTAAATTATAACGAATGAATTAGCTTAGTAAACTGTACTAATGTCAATTACGCATATGTATGAGTAAGGGTTGTAGTAGACGTTCTAGACGGGAGCTTAAGTAGGTTGATTTATTCCGAGATATAGTCTGGGCCCGTATTATTACTTAAATACGAATTAATATTAATATTAATACTAACTTTGAATCTGTCTGCAATGCATCAGCAGCTAAGTTGCGTAATCTGACATTAATATGAGAGATAGGAATTAAAACCTTCACCCTGGGTAGATTCGTTTGTCAAGGGTTGAACTGGTATAGAAATGGTAGTAATAGCAGTAGTAGAAGAGTAGTGCTAGTAGTAGAGGAGTAGTAGTGGTAGTAGTAGAGTAGTAGTAGTAGTAGTAGTAGTAGTAGTAGTAGTAGTAGTAGTAGTAGTAGTAGTAGTGATAGTAGTAGTAGTAGTAGTGGTAGTGGTAGTGGGTAGTATAGTAGTAGTAGCAGTAGTAGTGGTAGTGGGTAGTTTAATAGTAGTAGCAGTAGTGGTAGTAGAAACTGTAGCAGTAAAAGTAGTAGCAGTATGTGGCAATAGCAGTGGGTAAGAAATTGTATTGTGATAATGGTACTAGAATAATAGTACAGAAGATATAGAATTATATTCTAACTAAATCAGGTTATAGTTATTGTTAAAAACATAAGTACGGCCATATTTAAGATATGAAGAATAACAACAGTCTAGCCATTGAATGAATAGCTCAAGATCGAACAAGCGTCAACTAAGAACTGATGATTAGTGAGATTATTCAAACAAAGGTATTAAGATATTTGTGTGATTAGTTTGAGTGTATAGAGACCTATT
This sequence comes from Sugiyamaella novakii, assembly GCA_030575175.1. Taxonomy (NCBI): domain Eukaryota; kingdom Fungi; phylum Ascomycota; class Dipodascomycetes; order Dipodascales; family Trichomonascaceae; genus Sugiyamaella; species Sugiyamaella novakii. The sequence goes on from JAJMIH010000016.1 coordinate 45,819, forward strand.
CTATTTTCGGTCCTAGCTCTTGATAAAAGTGTAAGGCGGTCAATGGGCCACAACTGTATTGGCAGTGCATTACAGTAATAGTGATTATCTTCCACATGATATGGAAGGGACAATCAGTCGACTAGCCGCTCCCCTGACAATCAGTAGAAGTCGGTATGCTGAATGTAAGTTTTCAACTTCATTTTTCATCTTCCTGCTTTACTCTCCTCTCTATACTCCTTTTCCACTGCGCACAATTTATTCTTGTGGTCACTTTACCTCTTAAATACCACCCCACATTTCCACCTTTGGCGTGATGCTTGGCAAAGTTATAATACTGCTAATGAATCACAAGGAGGCATATAAATAATAACAGACGAGCGCAGAAAGCTCAGGCCAACTGTTCTAAATTTATGGTTTGAAGTTGGAGTTGGGAGTTCTGGTTTCTTGCAGTCCAAGATATCTGAGCCTCCTTGGATATTAGAAATACCCTTACCCATATTGATAGTGAAGGCTCAGTAAACACGTTCTGGGAAATGGTGTGGAAAGTAAACAGAGACTATATTTTTAGTAGAGATTTAAGAGGGGTTGATTTGACTGAAAAGATAGTTTGGTTGCGAACTTTTGGTAGAAATCTTGATCCTGGTTTGAATTGAAGGCGGAGTAGGAAGCTTGAATTAGCGAATAGAGAGAGATATTAAGAGTGATAGAAAACAGGGGTATATTGAAGTATTGTACTGATTTCCTCGTTTAAAGGACACAATTGAATAGAGAGAAGAATTGCGATGAGCAGAAATAATGGTGGACCACCTGGTAAGTAATGAATGCTCGCTTGCGAGCACAACGGGTCTGGGCGGAGCCCAGCCGCCGGAGGCAGAAACTGACAGGTAAATAGGTGGAACTCCAGGTCAAGGTCATACTCCTTATCAGCCATATCAAGAACCATATCCAAATAATACAGAATCAGATGATCAATTTATGACTCCTAATACTGGAGGTGAACATCATCATCAACAATATTATAGCTATGGAGAACATTCTGATCCGTATGGACAACAAGATCAAGATGTAAATGATAGAGAACCATTGAATCCTGGACATGCGAGTAGTACAGGGGGGTTTGTTAATCAAAGTCAGCCATCTAATCCATTTCAGGGTGGACCTGATCAAGGGTATGCTGAAGATGATCAGTATTATGAATATCCTATTAATAATGGTCAACATTATGATCCATATAATAGTGGTGGTGTAGCTCCAGCTCCAGCTCCACCGCCTCTTCATTATAATCCATCGCCTCCACCTCACCCTGCACCACCTCTTCATTATGATCAATCGCCTCCATTGCAGACAAATCCGTACTCTTCAAATCTCCCAACAAATCCGTATGGGAACCCTTTTGAGCAGAATGCCAATCTTGAATCACAATATAATCTTCCACCGGAAGAACCAGAAAGTTATTTGTTAAAACCTGTTTATCCACCTCCACAGCCTCTTCATCATTCTATGAATAGTAGTTCTCCCTTTTCTTCGTATTTTGGTAGTACTGCTGATGATGTAGACGATTTCCATCCTTTCCCAGTACACGGAGATCAATATGCTTTGAATACTTATTATGAAGATGATGAAGATACATTAGAAACTGATAGTTCAGATGGTATTGATGATGGGACTTACTATCAACCACCGGTAGGTACTGTACCAGCAGGTGCAGCGGTTGGTGGTATACCGCTTCAATCAGGACCTACACCACCTCCTATCCTAGGAGGTCCTTTACCAACTGCTCCACCCCCTAATATGCAACCTAGAAGAGCTAAGACAATGAAAAGAGTACGTCTTTTTAAGGGTAATCTAGTCTTGGATTGTCCAGTAGCCGGCACTTTACTTTCACAGTTCTCTGATGATTTAGAAGGTCAGCGAGAATTCACTCATATGAGATATTCTGCAGCTACTTGTGATCCAAAAGATTTCAAATTGAATGGGTTCACAATGCGTCAGAATTGTTATACTCATCCAAGACAGACCGAATTATTTATCGTTGTTACTATTTATAATGAAAGTGATATTTTATTAGGTAGAACTCTTCAAGGAATTTTCAGAAATATCAAACATTTATCATCTAGAACTAGATCAAAGACTTGGGGTAAAGATGCATGGAAAAAAGTAGTTGTTTGTGTTGTAGCAGATGGCCGTGAGAAGCTTAATCCTCGTGCAAGAGCTTTAATGGCTGCCTTAGGTGTTTATCAAGATGGTTTGGCGAAAAATATGGTCAACGATCGTCCTGTAGAAGCCCATATTTATGAATATACTACTCGGGTTGGTATTGAACGTGTTGATTCGACTGTGAAACTTGTGACTGAAAAAACTGTTCCAGTGCAAATGATTTTCTGTCTCAAAGAACATAATAAAAAGAAAATCAATTCTCATAGATGGTTTTTCCAAGCATTTGGTCCTATTTTAAATCCAAATGTTTGTGTGTTACTCGATGCTGGTACTCAACCAAAACATGATTCTATTTATCATTTATGGAAAGCTTTTGATGTAGATGTTAATGTTGGTGGAGCGTGTGGTGAAATTACTGCTGGTCTAGGGAAAGGATGGAGAAATCTTGCTAATCCACTTGTTGCCGCACAAAATTTCGAATATAAAATGTCTAATATTCTCGATAAACCACTTGAAAGTGTGTTTGGATTTATCAGTGTACTTCCAGGTGCATTTTCCGCATATCGTTACCAAGCTTTACAAAATGAGCCATTAGAAAAATACTTCAAAGGTGAAACTTTACATGACTCTGGAGCAGGTATCTTCACTGCTAATATGTATCTTGCAGAAGATCGTATTTTATGTTATGAATTAGTAGCCAAACGAAATGCTCGTTGGTTGTTAAGATATGTAAAATCTGCACGCGCTGAAACAGATGTGCCTGACTTATTAGATGAACTCGTTCTTCAACGTAGAAGATGGCTTAATGGTTCTTTCTTTGCTGCTGTATATGCTCAAGTACATATGTTTGCAATTTGGAGATCAAGTCATAGCATTCTTCGAAAATTATTTCTTCATGTCGAATTCTTATATCAAATGATTTCAATGTTATTTTCTTGGTTTTCTATTGGTAATTATTTCCTTGTTTTTCGTATTTTAACTAGTTCATTAGCTGATGCTAGTTTAGGATTTTCTCCTGGTAAAGTACTATCCGTTCTTTTCTTATGGGTTTACTGTGGTTGTCTTGTAACATGTTTCGTTCTTTCTTTTGGAAATCGTCCTAATGGTACAGTCCATTTTTATATTGCAATTGTAGCATTTTTCGCCTTTCTTATGGCTTATTTAATGTTTGCAGCAATTTATATCTCAGTTAAATCGGTTGAATATGCTATTTGTGCAAACGGAGGATTTTCTCCTTCCTTGGTTATCAAAAATCAAACCTTTCGCGACCTTGTGATTTCTATTCTATCTACCTACGCACTATACTTTATATCATCATTCCTCTTTTTCGAACCTTGGCACATGTTTACCAGTTTCATTCAATATCTCCTTATAAGTCCTTCATACATCAATGTTCTCAATGTTTATGCATTTTGTAATATTCATGATATTTCCTGGGGTACTAAAGGAGATACTTCTGTAAAAACAGATTTGGGTGTTGCAAAATTGAAAACAACCCAATCCAAAAAAGAACTTTTAGAAGTCGATGTCCCCACCAGTAAAGAAGAAATCAATGCTTCATACCTCAACCAAATCAGTCTTATCCGAGGTGAACCCGAAAAGGAAAAGAAAGAAGTAGATAAGGACACCAAAGACAAAGACTACTATGCTTTATTCCGATCATCCGTCGTCCTTTCGTGGATTTTCACTAATGTTGCTCTCGTTGCTGTTGTTCTTAATACCGCTGGTCTTAACGTCTTCAACAGTACTACTACTGGTTCTACAGTCAGTTCTGGGACTCTAAAACGTGCTCTTGGCTTTGGACTTAATCTCCTTGCAAGACAGGCAGCCCCTGCCACCCCAGCCCCAGCTCCTGCAGTCCCTGGTAACTGTGCATCTATAGGTATAGGTGAGGATGTGCAAACTCAAATCTACCTCTCCGTCATCCTTTGGGCAGTAGCTGCCCTTGCTGCTTTCAGATTCATTGGCGCTGTCTGGTATCTTATTCTCCGCCTCATGGGTCGTTAATCTCTTTGTAATTATAAATGCTATAGTATAATTATTTCCCCCTTCATGATGCCTCCGGCGGCTGGCCTCCGGCGGCTGGGCTCCGCCCAGACCCGTGGCTCCGCTGCGCGGAGAATCATTCACAATATTAAACAAAATACGGGTTAGGGTAAATTTGAAATTTCACTTCACCACTTTTTAGCCTCCTGAGCTTCATGATACCTATATACCATCAGAAATGTTTATTTTTCCTCGAGTAGCATGTCGAACCACTGGAATCTCGGCGTTGAGATGTTCACAAAGAAACCTATTCCACACATCCCGGACATTGCTGTCTGAAGTCAATCCCGTCTACCCTGACGAATCCCACTTAACCAAAATCAAGAAACCAGGCATGTTATTCGCGGAACCAATTGATCCCAATCTCAGAATGGGATACAACCCTCTTTATAGTTCACCCCTTGGAAGTCAAGTCGCATTCACAAAAAGATGGTCCATGGGATTGTCACTTATTGGCTCTTATGTAGGATATCTAGTGTACGATATCACTGGAGCATCTGCTTTACTTGGTGCTCTAGGAGTTGGTTTATTAGCTGCCCCATTACCACTAATTCACTATTTCACTGGGTCTTATGTGACCACTATCTACCGACTTTATCGCAAAGATGAACCTCAGACCTTTGAGAATCTGACTAAGGATGAAACTCTTGTCTTTGAGCGAATCGGATTGTTCGGTCGTAGAACTTATGCTACTGCTATCAAAGTGGAAGATATTCGCATTGTGAAGAAAAGATTCGGATGGGTCAATTGGGAGTATAAAGATCCTAAGGCTAATTTCTCCACAAAGTTATATGTAGCTGATAATATCGGTGGAATGAAAATGGACCGGATATGGGGCATTATCGAGAAAAATAGCGGAATAAATAACGGAAGATCGTTCCTCAATGAACCATGAATAGCGAGTAGGTATTGACTCGTAGATGCGTATCTTTGCGAGACTTTGAAGCTGGAGGAAGCTGATAGATATCAGTATTTATAGATTAACGAATGATTGTATATGACATTTTTATTAATTAAATAATTCTTTTTTGCATGCAATAACTTGTATACTCATTATGTGTATATCATCAACAATTAGATCTTGATGCGGATCCCTTTATTATAAAGGAGTACACAGACGATAAATAAAAATGATGAATATGATGCTAGGATGATTACCGATAGTTCTCTCGTGCAATCAAGAGTTTTGACGTTGATGTTGATGAGTCCAGTAAGGATGTTTGCTAGAAGAAAAACAGCTAGACCATTTATGTTGACCGCTTCACTGGAAAGAGGGACACTATTTTCATAAGTAATGGATGGAGGGAGAATGAGTATTTCAATGAGCAGGTAAAGACAGATATAACCAGTGTTATATGAGTTTACCCAAAGGACATAAGGAAGATTTGCCAGGCGTCGAGATGGGGTTAACCAGAACGAAACGATGTACAGTAGTATATTGTTGATAATGCTAGAAAGGATAAGGAGCTTGACAGTATTGAAACGGGATTTTCTTCTGGTACTACTGGCAGTTGCATTCCTACTTCCTAATTCTTCAGAATAACGAGCTTTTGTTTGTGGGAATAAAAAAGTATTTAGTGACACCACACTAGGCAAGGTATAATAACCTGTAGATTTACCAGCCAAAAATATGGAAAGGTAGCCAATGAATGAAAAAATACCTTCTTTATTGGAAGAGACTATATCTGTTCGAGGGGCGGTTAAAATAAATGCTCCAAGAGATGTTTTATCGAGAAAAAATTCATATAACATAGCAATAACAAGAGAAACTGCAAATGTTGGTATACGCTTGGGAAGAAATCCTACTAATGAAACAAAAGGTGGGAGTAATCCTAAAGTCATGAAAAAATTCCAATGGATTCCATATTCAGTTACATGCTCTTGATAATCCAAGTATTTTACTGCTAGTAATCGAATTATTCCTAGGATTAATATTGGAATACATGATCTAACGGCTTTTGAAAGAGCATTAATTCGTGATGAAACAGAAATATTATCATTGCGATCAAGGAAAGCATCTATGAGAGTTGTTCTACTAGATACTAGACCCATAGAAAATACAAAAGAGCCAACTCCTAAGTCCATAAGGGAGGTACCCCAAGTTTCAACTTTGGCAAACTTCCTTGGAAAAACCTTGAAATCTACCGCTAAAATTGCAATACAAGTTATGATCATCATAGAACCTCTATAATTTGTAAGGAATGATTGTTTAGGGAGATATTCTTTTATGAGAATTCTTTCTAGATTTTTAGCATCACTAGGAGCATTAGTTTTACTGCTACTAGTGCTAGCACCATTAGCTACCCTTACTAAATTCTTATTTTTCGGCCTCGTTAGGATAAGTAACCCAATTGCGGGAGCTAGAATCAATAAATTCAGCAAAGTTGGCGATGAGGCATAAACGGTGACCGATGCTAAAATTCCCAACCAATTTAAAAATAAATCAATCAATAGACTAATATTTGACCATTTATTTGAATCATTAAACAGGTTGAGCCGGGTTTGTAAAATACACCAAATAGCATATGCTGAAATGGCAATCATAGTGACCCAATAAATTTCATCAATTGGGCCACCTGTTAGACCAGCAACGAAATTTTCATGCCGTAATTTATAAGATTGAGCGTCCGATAGAGGAGTGGAAGTAGCACTAGACATGGCTCTAGATACAATTGAAGATGCTGATAAACTAGGACTTAACGATTGAAGGGGATTCCCCATTTATGTATAGGAAGCTAGTATCAAATTATGCTGTGTGGATGAATAACTTCAAATGACATTCACTTTCAATAAATATTTTCAAATAGCCAACCACTGGATACATCTAACGACAGATGACCTGAAAAATCAACCTTCTTTGAATGCTACTAAAGTGTAATGAATCAATATTCTTACAATTCTCCTTATATTTTAATGTCAATCAATTAAGAGGTAAATCTGTTAAAATTCGTACGTCTATAGTGGATTCCGTATTGGTCGGGTCTTGGTCGTAATGAACAGTACAGTGTTCTCTATTTTTCTAAATGCAATATGATCGTCGATCCAATCTCAACTCTCAATTTACTGTATAAACCTCAATCTTTTAAATAACTAATATTCAGTTTCTTTTAAATTCCAGTGAACTCCTTGACTTCACTCTAATGCCCAGTTAAACTATCAAATAACTCTTGCTACGGGGCTTTTGGAAGATCTTACTGACGTATGAAAATGGAGAAATATAGTTTAACTGATTATTACTATAACGAGGAGAAGTTGTAGGCGGAGGACCGCAAATCATTTTGGGCATTGGCGGTAGTTTAATTTGTACGTAGAGATGGCTAAAAGGAAGTAATTCTATTATAGGATTGATTATCTTTTCCGTGATTTTAGTGGGTTTTTGTATTGAGTGCTATAAATGTTTCCGTCGTTAATTTTGTTTCTTATCTTTTGAAAGGAATCTATTGCCTATTCTATAGAATTTAACTAGTTTGTGAATGGGTGGGTGGTTGCATACCCTCCTCAGGGGTATCTCCGGATCATCAATATTTTCGCCGAAAATGGATAACCGGTAAAAGTGGATGCGCTGCTATCTCTAGGTTACAATAGAATCAATTAGCATCAATATTTGATCTCACGGTGATTTGATTGTTTCTGGAGCTATGGGCTCTCACATGAGTAGAATTGTGGCCATATTAGAGGTGAATAAGCAGTTCTTGAACAATTTAATCACTGCATTAAGAGATGGTAATAGTTGACAGAAGTTACTGTTATCTACCTGTACCCACAATAACACTCACCCTACTTTGAGTCGCGGAAGGATTTCTTAAAATAACCCTTAAAAATGTGCGGAGTCACCCTGCACTTCAAGATTTTGGCTGATGATAGTAGATCTATCCTCGTTATAGTACTAATAAAATGTTCCTCAGGGGGGGTCTTTTTGATGTTCTGTTCACATTTTTGAAAATATTTAAAGCGTAATGAATTCTTTGTACTTACATTACTAATTAAAAATTTCATCAAAATAATACATTTCCTAATAAAAAATGAATTTAATCGAGAAACAAAATTAATTTCACGTGATTCCCACCCCGATATAATATTCAACATAGTACCTGCATAATCTTATCTTCCTGCATTTTCCCCCACCTCCGTCAATGTTACGCTAGATTACACTACGATAAGCGCCAGAAATTATTTAAGACGACTCTTCCAATCATAAAAGACTTATTTGTCAAATCCGAATACTCATCAAAATGACTCAAGTTTCTTACTTAAGAGCGTTGGTAGTTGGTGGCGGTAGTAGAGGTAGAGCATATACTCGCTCACTTCGTCATTTGGATTATATCCGTGTTGTTGGTATAGCGGAACCAAATGCTTCAAGAAGGAGTAAATTGATAAATTATTGTAATCAAGTATATCCAGAACGTGTTGAAATTTCTCAATATTCAGACTGGAAAGAATCTTTGAATGATGTGGACGATTATGATTGTGTTATTATCTGTGTATTGGATGATATGCATCGTGAAGTGGCAGTAGCATTTGCAAATGCTGGTAAACATATGTTGTGTGAAAAACCGTTAGCTACTACGTTAGAAGATTGTGAAGCAATTGTTAAAGCCGTTAAAGAAAATAATGTTTTATTAGCAATCGGTCATGTATTACGTTATTCCCCTCATAATATTGCTTTAAAGAAATTAATTGATTCTGGTTCTGTAGGTGATATTATTAATATAAATCATACTGAACCAGTAGGATGGTATCATTTTGCACATTCGTATGTACGAGGTAACTGGCGTAATGAAAGTACAACTACGTTTTCCCTTATGGCCAAATGTTGTCATGATATTGATGTATTAATGTGGTTACTTGGATATGAGAATTTGAAAAGAGTATCTTCGTTTGGATCATTGTCATATTTTAAAAAAGAGAATAAACCAAAGGATGCTGGTGACAGATGTCTTTCATGTCCTATTGAAGAATCATGTGGATATTCTGCGAAAAAGATTTATCTTGATGATTTTCTTGCAGGTAAGAAAGCTTGGAAAACAAAAACTCTTACTGATATTGAAGATGCAGTTCATCTTCGAAAAGCATTAGAAGAAGGACCATATGGTATCTGTGTTTTTGAAGCTGATAATGATGTGTGTGATAATCAAGTGGTAAATTTAGATTTCGGCTCTGCTACTGCTACAATGACAATGATTGCATTTTCGGAGGAGGTCTGTTTTCGAAAAATGTGTATTTATGGAACTAAAGGGGAGATTTCAACTGATTCCAGGACTATTCGTTTATTTGATTTTGCTACTCGTAAGACCAGTATAATAAATCCAGAAACTGATGAAGAATCTGGTCATGGAGGAGGCGATAAAGGATTGGCTACTGCATTTGCTGAAGCATTGAAAGATGTTCTAATAAACAAGAATAGTGTTGAATCTGCTACTTCAAAGTATATTCGTTGTACACCAGATGAAGTATTGGGCAGTCATAAAGTTGTTTTTTTGGCTGAACAGGCGAGATTAGAAGGTAGGGTAGTGGAAGTATAGAATGTATGTACTTACGTACTTATCATGCAGGGTCCGAGTCCTACCGTTATACGGCTGCATTACTTAATATGCGGCTTTTGAAAAATATATTTCATGTTTATCTGCATAGTAAAAAAAAATATAAAATTATATCTACAGATCTAATTATTAATTATTAAACCCAATAAAGTCAAAATGGCTAAAAAAAGTGGGAAAAAGAGAAGTAATCGTCATTCTTTATCAAATAGAGCTCAAAATGCTTTTAATTTAGCTCAGGAAGAGGAAGATTCTCGCCTTCTTAGGGGAGGAATGGAACCTGATTTGGACGAAGATAGTGACCGTGAGGATGATGGTGATAAACCTTCTTATAAAATAGGAGAAGTTGATCCAGAAGACGATGAAGAAATTGATAGTGATGAAGCTATGGGTAGTGATGAAGATGATATTTTAGAATCTCATAAAAAGAAGAAAGATATTGATTCAGAAGATGAAGGGTATACGAGTATTGATGAGAGTGAATTCGTACCTTTATCAGAAGTTTGGGATCTTGATGATAAAGATGAGAAAGATGGTGAGAAAAAGGTAAAGGATAAAGCAGATCGTTTACCTACAAAGATTGATGAGAGTAATTTATTAAAATTAGATGATGAAATATTATCAGATAGTGAAGTTGAGGCTGATAGTGAAAGTGGAAGCGGTAGTGAAGATAGTGAAGAAGAAACTTCTGATTCAGATCTATCGGATGACTTTTCTGATATTGATGAGGAAAACATTGATGAAGAGAAACTTGCTGGTCTGCGAAACTTAATCTCAGGAATGTCCGAAGAGGCAATTTACGAAGCAACTAAAAAAGCAAAAAAACAGAGACTTCAAATGACCAATATTAAAGAAGGTGAATACGCTATCCCAGTTGGGGGACAGAAATTATCACTTTCTGACTTAACTGCTGGTGTAACTTCGGAGAAGAAACAAGAAGCTTCTCTCAAATTACTAGATGAAACTAAAAAACAAACCCTTGCAATTCCTTTAGCAAAAAGAATTCAACAAAAGCATGATCGTAGAGCTGCTTACGAACTTTCCAAAGAAGAAATTACTAAATGGGAAGATACAGTAAAACAAAACAGAGAAGCTGAACATTTACAATTTCCCATGAATCCTCCTCCACAGGTATCTAAAGTAGCTGCTTATGCTCCAGTTGAACCATCTACGGAACTTGAGAAGAAAGTGTCAAATATCCTCAGCACTTCGAAATTATCGGAAGAAAAGGCAGTTTCTACATTTGAAGAACTAGCTCCAAGTAAATTATCCATGGAAGAAGTTAAAAGACGTCGAAATGAATTGAGACTAATGAGAGAGTTAATGTTTAGAGAAGAGAAAAAAGCTAGAAGAATTAAGAAGATCAAGTCAAAGTCATATAGAAAAGTTCATAAAAAAGAGAGAGAAAAAGAGCGAATGATGGTAGAAGGAGAGGAAGATTCTGACCCTGAAAGTCATGACATTGAACGTGCTAGAGAGAGAATGTCATTAAAGCATAAAAATACTGGTAAATGGGCGAAACGAATGGTTGAACAGGGGTTTACAAAGGATAAGGACACTAGAAGTGAAATGGAAGAAATGCTTCGTAGAGGAGAGGATCTTCGTAAAAAGATTCTTGATGATAGTGATAGAGAAGGATCTGATAGTGAAGGGGAAGATGAAGAGGAAGAAGATAATGAATCAGTTGATAAAGGATCATTAGGGAAAGGTTTATTAGCTATGAAATTTATGAAGGACGCTGAACAACGAGAAAAACAAATAAACAATGCTCAAAGGGAAGCGCTTCGTAATGCTAAGACAAGTGATGATTTTGAAGATCTCAATAATGAGACAGAAGCTGCAGTTAATCAAGTTTTAAATTCTGGTCGTAGAAAGTTTGCTCCTGGTACAACCAGTTCAAGAAATGAAGCTTTAGAAGAACTTGAGAAAGCACGTGATGAAGTAGATATTGATGAAGCAAGGTCTATGACGTCTGTTATAAAAACGACATTTGAACAAAAGCAAAAGAAAAAATCAAAATCTGATGATGTAAACGAAGAAGACACCGAGGTGAATCCATGGCTGACGGTGTCATCTGACTCGCGACAAAAATCAAATAAAATTACGTCTATTGACAAAAATAGCTCTATTGAGGAGAAATCAAGAGAAAAGCTTCGTAAACAAAAGGAAAAAACTCGTAATTCTATCATTGAAGAGTCTGGTGATATTGATATGAATGAAGTGCTTCGTATAATTGATCCTCTAGCATCTGACAATGAAGAAGACAACACAGGCGAAATTATCGCAGAAGGTAATGATGATATGAAAAGAGTTCCTCGTAAAGGCCTCACATTCAAGCAGCGAGACCTTGTCAAACGAGCATTCGCAGGAGATGATGTTGTTGAGGAATTCCAAGAAGAAAAAAGACAGAAAATTAAAGAGGAAGGAGATCAAGAAATCGACGTCACACTTCCTGGTTGGGGCAGTTGGGGAGGATCATCAATTAAAAAGAAGAAGAAGGTTATTAAAAAAATTGAAGGAATCCAGGCTGATAAACGTAAAGATGCCAAACTTAAAAATGTCATTATTAATGAAAAAGTCAACAAGAAGAATGACAAATACACAGCTAGTGGAGTACCATTCCCATATGAAAACCGAGAACAATATGAAAGATCTCTCCGAATGCCAATTGGTCGTGAATGGTCATCGCGAGACACATTCCAGAAACTTACCAAACCCAAAGTCATTATTAAGCAAGGTACTGTCATTGACCCTATCAAAGCACCATTTAAATAGAATTGTATTTAATTTATTTAATTTCATTACTCCCCAGTCATGCCTCCGGCGGCCGGGCTCTGCCCGGACCCGTTGCTCCACTGCGTGGAGAAGCGTACGGAGCCAGATATTCTAAAGAACTCCGCGCAAAGCTCGGCCGCCGGAGGCAAGATTTGTATAGTCACGTGCCTTAGAAGTCGTGCCAACCGATAGTTAGGACATAAAGAAGTGGTGTGCACGTGTAAGTGCATTACAGATCTGTATTTAATTTTTCTCAAACTAACTGCCGTACGAAGTACTTAAACGTATAGAGTAATATATACACATCCCCCTGACTGCTGGCCCGCACCCCACGACTGATCACGTCACGGTTAGTCCTACTGATTAGCCTAGCTAGGAAGATAAGAATATAATATTTCCAAGCGAAATATTATGAGAAATATTAAAATAGATCCCGGTAAATGGGAAGAGCTGGAATGGGGGGGTTGCAAGAATCACGGCACCTCCTATTCTCTTGTACACTAGATCGAAGGGGCAATAAAAATATGTGAATGAACAACACGATATTATTGCCATTGCATTCTGTAAATAATAACAATAGGTGACCTTTGTTTGGACAAAGATTTCAAACAAAGGATAATTAAAATAGGATTTTATTAATGTAGAAGCATAAAGATGATGATGAGTATAAAAAAGCTTTCGGGTGTGTTTAAGCGGACATAATAATAAAGCTCGATATTGAGATGTGGCGAAGCAGTACAAATAAATAGTAGATCTGGTACTCAACTCGGCGAGTAAACAAAGTGGATTTGGTCGTTAGCGTATAATAGTACGACGTTATAAAACGCTAGTTTGTGTTCAGGCCAGGGTCGGGGTCAGGGTCCTTGTCACAGTCACAGTCACAGTCACAGTCACTGTCACTGTCACTGTCACTTCAGCGTAGTAAAGTTTCAGAATTACATGAAAGATTACTTCAAACTATTAGCTTATTCTGCGGTACACGCAGGGCCGCCTCCGTGTACTAAACGTGCTTATCACCCCCCGCAACTAGTAGCTATAATATATCGGTATCTCCCTGCCATCTTTAATATTATTGTTTCGTGACAGATAGTTTATTAACGGTTAGTAGATATGACGGGCTTATCATACAGAGTAAGTGCATGATCACTTGACAACTAGAAGATTGTTTATGGTAGAGATAGGTTGGTCTAACTGTAAGCCAAGAAGTCACCATGAGTTTTAATTACGAGTCGAAGGTAGGAGCCATGCAGTAGCATCAACAGCAGCAATTAAATGTAGCAATAAAAATACAACAGGATGCTGCGTACGGGATACTGCGGGATTCTAGGTAATACCGACTGAATTATTATTATACTCTCTACAGAAAAAGCAAATAAATACTCAAATAATTATTATTTTATCAATTATTTATAGGTCTGAAGGTGAAACAGGTGTGTATGAAGTGAATATGAGTAATACAAGAGATTGTGTAGGGTAAATTTGAGATGAGCGTTGTCTTGGATTGGTTGTTCGAGGAGTGAAGAGTGTGTAAGCTAGAGGCTTACGAGCGAATAGCTAGTTGTGTAGCAGCCGTAGCCGTAGCCGTAGCCGTAACCGTAATCGTAATCGTAAAATTGAATCATTTAATTACTGCTATACTACTAGTGGTGGCAGGTTAGCGAGATATGGGGTTGGTAGTCGTGTAGCTAGTGACCTATTAGTTAGTAGATATTAGCTTATTATGCTACTAGCTAGTAGCTTATTATTTAGTAGCTTATCGGAGTTTGCTAGTAATAATACGCGGAGTTTGATGACGTCTGATTAGGCATGATATGGTGGTGATAGTCGTCTGTTAGTGAGAGTGCGTGGGAGATGCAAGGTAAATGGGAGGAGTACGTTCAAGCAGGATGCCGAAGGGAGGACAAGAAAGTAGGGGAGGGTGGTGGGATGGCAGTGATAGAGTAGTAATTTATGGATAGGGGCTATAAAATTTGAGGAGGAGATAGGCAGGAAAGGATGCTTGGCGACGAAGAAGAAGAAGAAGAAGAATTTATTCGATTTAAGGAGGTTTTGCGTCGAGGAAAGGTGGTTTTTGGTTGATGAGTTAATGCTTGGTTAAACGTTTGCGCTTTGGCCCTAAAGATGCACGAGGTCTCGGGATGTCAGGTGCGCAGGGGGTGAAGCGCAGTGCAGCGCGGGTAATTCATGCAGATGATACGGGTTAGGGGAAAAGAGAGAAAAAGGAGATGAGAGGAGGAAGAAATGACTGATTAGTGGTCATTTGACCATAAGAATTAGGAGATATTTAACATTCTCGCGGAGCGAGAACAACGGGTCCGGGCAGAGCCCGGCCGCCGGAGGCAAAAAATGGGAGGCGATAAGAAACATGTGAAGGTAAGGTATGCATGTGAATGCAGTAGTGAAACATGGATTATGAATTGAGATCGAAGAGTGGATCAGAGATTATTATGAAGGGGTAGTGTGGTAAAATATTATTTGGAGTACGGTAATTGGTGGGAGGAGCGATTCGATGAAGAATTTATATAAAAGGGAGGAGTGAGAAGAGAAGGAGGAAGGAGAAAGGAGGAGAAGGAGAAGGAAAAGAAAGAAGATAAGAGAAAATAGCAGATAATAGAGTTAAGATTTGAATTGAATTAAATTTTATTGTTTAAATCGGTGTCGGAGAACGGAGTTTATTCTTATCAAGATTAGTTTAATTGACGTCACTTTTTCAATCCCGCCCATATTTAAGCGTTTGTTTGCCCCACTTCAAGTGCCTGTGACTGACGGATATCGATAGATTGGGTCAAAATCCGCCGTACTTTCCGTTCGTTGTTTTGGTTTTGCCGGACGTTAATTTGGGTATTACGATATAATTTTCCAGACAATTCTTTATTATTATCGCCACTGTCATACTACGACATTACAGCTACCACTCTACTCTACTACCACCCCTATTCTACCACTCTTACAACTGCTGCACCTGCCTGCACGATACACCTCTTGCTGCACTCCAGTTGCACCCTACACCCACTGCTAACCCACAATTGGCTGGCTTGCCGTATTTGAATCTAAAGTTAGGTTAAACCTATTTTGTTTAAGTTTGGAGGGTGATTTACCTCTCTCGATAAAGAGGAGAAGCGAAGAAGCGAAACGTTAAAAACATCGAGGAGAAAGGAGGAGTTGGACTTTTATTATTTCGATTACAAATTTCCACAACAAAATTTTTGTGTTTTTTTTGATTTGATAAGTATCATATTATTTATATTGTATTGGTTCTTATCATAGCAGTATAAGAGAGAATATTTTAATCAGCTTTACTGAACGATTGGACTTATTTCTGTTTTATATTCTGAAGTTAAAAAAGTGGGTTGACTGATTTCAAGTGAATTCAGGAAGTTGAATCGAATAGTCTTTAAATAGATTACACTCATCAACTATCACTTGACATATATCCGAAATGTCTTGGACTCCTTTTAATCAAAATATTCATCCTCATCGGATTGAATCTGGTGAAGCTAACGACCGACATGTTCACTATATTCAAAGACCACCACAACATCAAATTAATGTTCCATTAATTGCGCCTGCGCGGCATCATTCGGAGTATCATCAGCTACCAATACACGAATCGCAACAACCAAAGCTTAACCAAGCACAATCTCAACAATCTCAACAATCTCAACAATCTCAACAACCTCAACATCCTCACCTGCACTCATCACAACCACACCATCAACATTCTCATTCATCTTCATCCATTCCCACACATCATATCCATTTTGATAACCCCCGCTTATCCTCCAAACCAATCATGAATCATAGACAATCTCCAAATTCATCTCCAAAACCACCTCCAAAACCAAGAGTTTCTAGAACTTCCCACCTCGAACCTAATAATGGTCCCGCATTCCCAGTTAATTATCCAATCTTCTCATTGCCTGAATTATCATCTGTGCCTGCGGAGCAAATCCCTCTACTACCACTACCAGAATCTATCGTAATGAAACGTTATGCTACTTCTGTAGATCAACGAAACTTTCTTACTGTATATGAATATATGGTAAACAATCAATGGGTTATTTGGGATTATTTTACTGGATATGTTCATCTAACAGGACTTTGGAAAGCAATCGGTAATTCTAAAGCTGACATTGTCAGATTAGTTGATAATTCACCTGATCTTGAACCTGTTATTAGACGAGTAAGAGGTGGTTTTCTTAAAATCCAAGGTACTTGGCTTCCTTTCCCAGTTGCTCGTACTCTAGCGGCTCGTACTTGCTACCACATTAGATATGCTTTAATTCCTATTTTTGGTCCTGATTTCCCTGATTCTTGTTTACAACCTCATCAACCAGGGTTTGGTCAATTACAGTTAACAACTACTGATAATACTCGTAGAAGACGCAAAAGATCATCAGTTGGTTCGATTAGTGGGATTTCTGGTTTATCTGGAGCATCTCCTACGCCACAATCTCCTGTTCCTAAAAAACGAAGACAATCTGAACTTGCCCCACCAACTCAATCATTTACAAATTCACCTATCCTTTCAGGAATAGGAGGATCCAAACATGACAATAAAATCACTAATTACACTGCTACTTCATCTTTACTCTCCCCACTTCGTCATCGACATTCTAAATCAATTGGATCCATTGATATGTCGAATCTGACTGTAGGTCGCAACATTGTTCCTCGTCTTGAAATGACCACTCCATCTTCATTTAGAAGTCCTGCTGATCATGGAGAATTAAACGACTCTAATCAAGCAATTGAATCGTCATCATCTGACGATGACGATGATTATGAAGCACACCTTGTAAAACGAGCTAGACATGATAATAGTTCTACCACCCGTCATTCCCCCCATCATCGTTATATCTTACCCCCGCCTATGCCAGTTAAACTTGTATTTGCAGATGAAACTGAACTTGTTGAATCACCCGATGAGTTTCTTGCTGTTCTACAAGCAACTCGTTCTCTTCAACAACTTTCAGCAGGCAAAGCCGGTCGACGGTGGTCTCTTAATCCCACCACCAACCTTTCTGGAGGTGGGTCATTTGAATGTGGGGGTAAACTTTGGCGATGGGATGGTGGTCAGAAGCTTACCAGTACTGGATTGGCCAGCCCATTCGACGGATCTAGTCCTAAACCACGAACTCATGCTGAAGTTGCTGTTCCCACCAGTCAATCACTTCCTGATCGAAGATATTCTCATGGAGATGAGCCAGTTCGTGATCGTAGTAGCGTCATGAACATCAATGGATTAATTTCATAATTCACAAGCATTATTTCCCTTCCTTATTAATTTTATTTCTTCACTTCTTTTATTTATGAACAATGAGCATCATTGTATTTATTGGGCTTTTTCGGTTGATTCATTATCCTTTTACGACTTGATTCTTTCCTTTTTCTAATTTTCTTTCTTATGACTTACGAAATTATTCTACTATTATATCTTATATTTTATTGACGATGTTTATTTATCTTACTTTTTATGAATATATTATTATTGCATGACGTTAATCTTCTTCTTCTGCCTCTGGCGGCTGGGCTTCGCCCGGACCCGTTGCTCCCCTGCGCGCGGAGAAGGAGAGTCATGAGCAGGGAGTGCTCTCCGCGGAGCGGAGCAACGGGTCTGGGCAGAGCCCAGCCGCCGGAGGCAGAATGGGGAAGCGTAGCAGGAACGTATTGAGAAAATATTTACAGTAAAAAGAATATGCTTCGAACAGGTTGGCAGTTTAGGCCTTTTTAGAGGTCTCCTCCATTAATGGCTTGAATACAGGATCTTCAAGAATCTCAAGAACTGCCTTCGCAACTTCACTATCGGCAGTTCCAAGATCAACGTTCTCCAAAGCAAGAGGATTGAATGATGTTGTGTCAACACCAGCTTCAGGTGAATCAAGATTATCAATCACATCAAGTCCTTCTCTGTGATATAAAGTCGCCTTGACACCAACACCACCAATTGAATATTCACGGGCCGTAGCAAGGAACACTTGTACTACTTCAGGATTTGCATCATACAATTGAATAACACGTTTATGCGTAATTCGTTGGAAATTCTCCTTAGATTTAGCGTGGGCAAATGGAGATCGGATCACAGTCCATTTCTCGGTTTTATTGGGCAATGGAGTAACTCCCTTGACAGGGATCTTTAAGTAAAATGCCACTCGAAGAAGGAAATCTCCAAAAAAATCTAAATTTTGTGTAGTAAATGATCGTAAATGAACATCAGCTACTCGATGTCCATGTGTGAGTTTATGTTTAAGAGGAGCATATTGATTCAATTCGACATTGATGGGAATTGGTCTACCTGTACCATATCCTTCTTGAGTAGATGATTGAACATATTTCCCTTGGTCTGGATACAAATCTTTGGGGGAGTATGTGTCGGAATCGTCTACGAATGGTCCGGAAGGGCCCAGTCTTGCACGAACCGGTTCACTGGTTGGCGGTGTAGTAGGGGTAGTGGATTTTGATTGTAAACTTGGAAAAGCTTTAAACGTTCGAATTAGAGATGGGGTACCTCTAATATACATTAGCCGACTTGGCGTCGTTAAAATTATCCTTTGGATCATTTTGTGGACTCCCTCTATACCACTTTCTCAATATATCGAATATCGAATGTTGGTGAATTTTGATCGACTTTGAAAAATTCAGGTAAGTATCGGGTGAGGGTTGTACGCGGCTGTGAGGCTTGTGAGGCGGGTGTCTATTTTCAAGGCTTTTTACTGATTGGAAAATGGAAATGAAGTTTATATGGTAGTAATCTCATAATAAGTAAACATATACTTTATAGCTTTATACCATTAACTTTAATTAAGTACGTGAAATTGAATACAATCTGTATGTCACGATTCTAAATTGCCTACGCACACAAATATGGGTAATGCCTTATATACGCATTTATTAACGGAAAATCCCATGTCTATCAGTTGATTGACGATCTGAAATTTTATTGTAGGTGGACGCTGTCCCTTGATCTCTGTCTTTTCTAACTTTATCCTTATCCGATTACTATTCAAAATGGTAGGTCATTTCTCCAGTCCTATTACAGGTAGATCCTTGAAAGCTCATAAAATTATGAAACCAAAACATACTAGAAGGATCATTCGTACCCATCATACTATGATGAAGAAAAAAGCTAGTCTGGAAAGTCAATTAGTGAAAACTGCTGATCCAGGTAAATTAGCAGAGTTGAAAGAGGAAATTTCTAGATTGACCGAATCGATAAATGAAAGTGGAGGGTTGGATAAATACCAGCAGGCTTCAATAGCTGGACAGTCTACGACTCGGGGAGGTGATTCGTCAAAAATCTTAGTTGATTGGTTAGAAGAGGCGAACCAAAATAATTCAATTTCCCATTTACGAATGCTTGAAGTAGGATGTCTTTCTGTTAAAAATGCATGCTCACAAAGTAAACTTTTTAGTTTCATTGAAAGAATTGATCTGAATTCACAAGATCCTCAGATTAAGCAAGAAGATTTCATGAAACGACCATTGCCTATGGATCCTGAAGTTGATAGATTTGATATTGTTTCCCTTTCTCTAGTTCTGAACTATGTTCCAGATGTTGAGACGAGAGGAGAGATGCTTTATCGGACCAGTCAGTTTCTGAAATCGGTTACATCTCCTTCTACAGTTGTTCCAGCTCTGTTTCTGGTTCTACCTTCTCCATGTGTTAATAATTCAAGATATCTCAATGAAGAGCGACTTTTGGAGATCCTTCGCAATTTAGGCTACCGAGTTACGCAAAGAAAAGAAGCAAAAAAGGTCATTTACTGGCTCCTGACCCTAGAAAAGTCTGCTCTTACGTCCAAACAATTTGAGAAATTGCAAGGCAAATTTAAGAAGAAGATCGTGAATGATGGTAAAATCCGTAATAACTTTACTGTTACGCTATAATTTCCTCCGCGAAGCGGAGCAACAGGTCTGGGCGGAGCCCAGCCGCCGGAGGCAAAAGTGACGATAAACAAACAATGTACATTAGAAATAACGTTAGATGAGAAGGCTATTCCTTACCGATAAGTTCCGCTGGTAACATGCACCAGATTGTTCCCACAATTGCAAGAACTGTAAAAAATGCAAGAAGAAAATAGTCGAGAATGAGTTCCGGTTTTGATATTTTGCCAGAATAAAGCTTTAAATAAAATGAAAGGGGTAAAATCATGCAAATAGTAACACATAATAAACTACCCATTAATGCAATTACTCGATCAAAGTCTGGGAAAACAATGGCCATAAAGACAAATCCTGCCACTACGCTGACTCTGACAAGGAATTTGGCAATACGAGCACCAATGTGGTGAACACTTTTATCACCGAATTCAACTTTTTCCAAACCGAAAAGAATATCGAGAGTTGTGACAATGGGCCTGGCATTGAGTGGAGCTTTAGCGAGTGGGACCATAGCAATAAGACAAGTAATAAGATAACTAAGTGATGAAGGATATCCAGGAGTAAGAAGAATGTTTTTGGTAACTTCATCCAAGACAAAGTCACCAAACATGAGAAATCCAAGTACACCCATTGACATATCCACTAGAAATGTGATTTTATAGGTAGTTTTAAGACAAGATTCATATTTTTGAGGATGTCTCATATCTCTATAAATATTTGGGAATACAGCATGTCCACCCCAAGGAGCCATGAAGATTCCGATTGACATAGGAGCAAGAGTCCAATTTTGGGGCCAAATCCAAGTTGAAGCAGGGTGAAGTAACGAACCAGGACTATCAGCTTTGTAAAATCCATCAAACAAAACAATTAATACCAATGCAAATGTAGCAGCAATTCCCATGATACTTGAATAGCTAAGAATTCGTAATGGTAAAAGACAAGGAGGGGTGAGAACAGCAAAAGCAATAAGCTTCCATTCAAGTTTAGAGATCCAAGGAACAAGAGAATAAAGAGAGTCAGAAAATAATACCACAAGTGATACACCACTTCCCATTAATTCAATTGTGAATAAAAGGGAAACTAAAACACGTGCTCTGTGACCAAATGCTGCGTATGCTACATCAGCATATGTTACGATAGTATTATCAGTATCAAGACATTTGGCTAATAATTTAGCAGAATAATAAGTTGCCAATGCTGAGATAATCATTAAAGTGGTACCAATCACCCAACCAGCATATTTGAAACCTAATGGTAATGCTAATAACCCAACACCAATTAAAACATTTACTGAATTAAATACAGTTTGTGGAGCAGTAGACTGGCCAGCAATAATAGTGGTAATATGTCCATCTTCATCCTCTACTTTTTGGACAATTACTGGATCTTGTTCGGTACCAGTGGATATGGCTTGCGATTCGACTAATAGATGTGAGCCTTCAAGAGGCTCTGCGGTATATGTCGATAATCTTCTAGGTCTAGCATGTGCTCGACCATGGGTAGGTACATTTAAATAACCAGTTGAAGAAGTACTTTTATAAGATCCATAAATTGATTCATTATGACGAAGTAAAGGATCACGTGGTGACGGTTCAGTTCCAGTAGTAGTTATGTCATCATAATATTCATCTTCATCAATATAGTTTTCATTTTCATATTCACCTTCTTCAATCGCTTCGTTGAACAAATCAGCACTGTGGTCATCACCAATCGATCTGAACCTTGATGCGAAACTTGAAGGAATAACTGGAGAGCCAGAATCATCAAAAAAAGATCTTTGACGAGCTAATTCACTAGGAGGTTCAATGGCTAAAAATGCTTGTGCTCTTGTATACGAAGAAGCGAAATGTTCAATAGAATTAATACCATTTCCGTTGAAGAAAGAAGATCTTCTGGAGCTTATAAAGTGACCGGCACCCTCATTTCTATCGGGGGATGAAGGAGTCGATACAGTAGGAAGACGAGAAGAAGTTCCAGGCATTATTTAGATAGTAAAATTGGTAATAATATGGATATATCTTACCCAAATATGGATGGTATGGGCGTATGAAAAGAAACAAACGAACAGATCACGAAAATACGAAAACTCAACTGGTTTACACAACCTGATAAGGAACCAAAAATGGAAACACGCGTGATATTAATTTTTGATAGAGAATTTTGATTCTTATATAACTTGAATGAAGACGAAATTTGAAGATGAAAATTTCAGATCTATTTGACTCAGGTCTTAGACTCGAGTCAGAACAAAATAAAATATGATTCTACTGGTTCGCTCTAATCTATAGGTATCCTCTATCTATAAGCTATCGATGTATAGTGTAGATCTGTGTTGAAGCGAAAAGCTGCAGCAGTCGCAAAGACAATCATAACTATTATAGAAATATAACCTAACCTGACGTAATTAAATAGTATGGGTAAACTGATAGTATAAATTGAGTTTGATTAGTTTTCATATAAGCATGTTATATATAAGTAGTGAAATAGTGAGCAACTAATTAACATAAATTATATCTTTGCGTCTATCGATTGAAGATTGTTCTAAGAATTGGAGATGTCTTCACTTCTACCATATTTAGACTTTCGAATAGTTATAGCTACATATGCATTGCATGAATGTTCGCACGGCATTATCTATAAGAGCGACAATCTTATCACTGTTAGGAGGTCCAATAAGAAACGAGATGTCGGCGATATTGATTCAGATTTTTGATTTTCAAATAATTTATGTTTCAGAGTTGAGAAAATGGGAAGGTAATGGCCTGCGTGTGAAGGTGTAACGGTATGTATATTGTAGTGTGATAGTAATAGGAGTAGGTGATTGTTAGAGCAGTTCGGTAGGGTATCAAAGAAATAAGCAGTTGGTGGGGTAACGACCCACCTCTAAATTAAACCCCTTAAGTATAGATGGATTCGAGATGAATATCTTAGTAGACATAAATTAAGCGTAAATCTAATTCCTACCAAATTATAAGCACTGGTGAATGATGTTGTTTCTCGTTGAATTCTATAAGAGTCCTGGCTACATTTTCCGGTGGATGGAGGAGTATTTCGCTCTGCAAGTAAAGGTTGTAGGTTTAGGTCAAACGGTAGGAAACTAGGCTATCGTTGAATAGACAGGCTTGATAATTTGATATATTTGGTTATTTAGTTAGTATATAAAATACCATTCATTTGAGGGTTACTGTGGTTCCATCTGCAGGGAATCAAGAGCTGAGATCGACGAGTGTAGATCTACATCTACATGAGGCTTCCAACTCAGGGGTAGAAAAAAGGGTGAGAGGTATGAGGGTTATTTGAGATGAGCAAGGGATGGGAGTCTCTACCGATCATGAGAAGATAATGTGTCCTTGTTTCAGATTGACAATAACAAGATTCATTTGGGTTGATTCTGGAGATATGTGCATCCTATATTTGACTTATATTACTTAACGAGCGAAGCGAGCAACGGGTCTGGGCGGAGCCCAGCGGCCGGAGGCAGAAAAGATAGTGAATGTTTTTTTATATTAAAAGAGAGTTATACATTATTTTCTAAATTGTTGACTGACAGCAGCAATGATTTCATTAACAACTTGAGGTTCACTTAAAGTAGAGGTATCACCAATAGAATCAGCTTCGCCAGAAACGATCTTACGAAGAATTCTTCTCATGATCTTGCCAGATCTGGTTTTGGGGAGATCATTGACAATAAGAATAGCCTTTGGAGAGGCAAATGGACCAATTTCCTTACGAACGTGCATAATAAGCTCCTTTTTAATTTCTTGAGTATGATCGAATCCATCTTTAAGAGAAACAAAAGCAATGACAGCTTGACCAGTCAAGTCATCACTAATACCAACGACGGCAGATTCAGCAACACTATGATGTTCAATAAGAGCAGCTTCGATTTCAGCAGTAGATAATCTATGACCAGAAACATTAACAACATCATCAACACGTCCACGAATCCAGTAGAAACCTTCGTGATCACGAGCAGCACCATCACCGGTGAAGTAGAGACCAGGATAGGGCTTAAGGTAAGTGTCGAGATATCTTTGATGAGCACCCCAAACAGATCTAGCAATTGATGGCCAAGGCTTCTTAATAGCAAGTACACCTTCAACATCATTGCCTTTTAATTCCTTTCCAGATACTGGGTCGATAATAGCCAAATCAATACCGAAAAATGGGAAAGAAGCACTTCCTGGTTTCATAGGACTAATACCAGCAAGAGGAGCAATAATATGAGAACCGGTTTCAGTTTGCCAGTAGGTATCAGAAATATGACATTCATTCTTACCAATGTATTCATTATACCATTCCCAAATTTCACCAGCAATAGGTTCACCAACAGAACCAAGAGTTCTTAGTGAAGATAAATCAAATCCTTCAATGAACTCTTCACCTCCTCTCTTAAGTAAACGTAAAGCAGTAGGGGCGACGTAAAATTGAGTAACCTTATATTTCTCAATAATTTGCCAATAACGTGACAAATTAGGATATGCTGGAGTACCTTCAAAGATAACACTAGTGGCACCAAGTAAAAGAGGAGCGTAAAGGGCATAAGTATGACCAGTGATCCAACCGACATCACCAGCAGTGAAAAGAATATCATTTTCTTGAATATCAAAAACATATTTACCAGTAAGAGCAGCACCAAGTAAATAACCACCAGTTGAATGAACTACACCTTTAGGAGAACCGGTAGATCCAGAAGTATATAATAAGAAAAGTGGATCTTCAGAGAAAACAGCAACTGGAGAACTATAAGGACGTTGCTTAGAAGTTTCTTCATGCCACCAGAAATCACGACCTTCAGTCCAAGGAATTTCAGAGCCAGTTCTCTTATAAACAAGAACTTTTTCAACAGAAGGAGTCTTCTTCAAACCCTCATCGACAATCTTCTTAGTATAGACAGTCTTACCACCACGACGACCTTCATCAGTAGTAATAACAACTTTACTCTTGGCATCATTAATACGATCTTTAAGAGAACCAGAAGAAAATCCAGCAAAAATAACTGAATGAATAGCACCAATACGAGTAACTGCCAAAAGAGCAATAATTGCTTCTGGAATCATTGGTAAATAAATAGCCACTGTATCACCCTTAGTCACACCAAAATCAGTCAAAACAGCTGCTAATTTAGATACTTCACGAAGTAATTCTCCATAAGTGATGGTACGAGAATCTTTGGCATCATCAGCTTCATAAATAAGTGCAACTTTATCAGGATTAGCAATAGCATGTCTATCAACACAATTATAAGAAGCATTAAGTTTACCTTCTAAAAACCAAGCAGTATCGCCATGTTCAAATCCACCAGCGGTAACGGTTTTAAAATCTCTATCCCAACTTAATAATTCTCTAGCAGCATTACCAAAGAACTTTTCTGGATTCTCAATTGATTCCTTATAAAGCTCTTCATAATGCTTGAAGTCATTAAGATGTGTCTTTCCTGGGTGTTTACTAGAATTGTTAGTTAATTGCAATTGTTGGTCTACCTCCGGCGGCTGCTCCGTTCGAGAGATTATGACTTACTCAAAAAACGCCTGAGGAGTTTCACGGGCCTTGATAACGTGAGATTCGGCTATAGTCATTATAATTTATCGTCGTGAGTTTGCGAATGTAAAGTGAAAATCTGCACCTGTTAGTCTAAATTCAATTCCTTCTCCCAATCGACATCCCCAGAGATGCAATTACTATCCAGCCAGAAATTACTAGAATCTCTGACGATTGGCGGTCGACCGGAGCGCAGTCATAATGGATCGACATAAATATAACCATAATAGTCATTGCAGATACGACGCCATTTCTGGTGAACCATATATCGCTGGGAGAGATCAGACATAGAGAGACAATGATGGAATGAAGTGTACGAGAAATCAAAGTTCATCAAACTCAGAAAATTGGATTCAAACGAACAAGAAATACCGCTTTCAACGAACTCTGCCTCTCTTACACCTCTTCACACCCAGATCCTCAGGGGAACTTGAATGATCCATTCAAATCTGATCAAACCCTCACCCTTATCTGATTTAAACAACTTCCCAACAAGCGATCTTTACGCAATATGAACCTAGCCGTGTATATCCGGCACAGCTGAACTGAACTTACCTTAAAAAAGAGAACTAAAAATGGATTATGATTAAACGTTCACACTAGAAGACTGTCAGGTTAGTATTACGGGCTGAAACGGAGAGAAATGTGATGTGAAAACTTCCAGACGAAAATATCAACTCAGATTCCAGCAGTTGTGTGTAACATAATGTCAGAAATTTCGTATGCATTTGTTGAATGAACCCAACGAATTCGTCAGCAACGTTATTGCAACGTCGTAATATGATCAGCTTGCGCTCGCCCGCGACTTTCCGCCCCATGTTATATGCACACTGGATGATGAACATTGCATGCATATCCGGAGATATGGATAATTCCATAGAAGGAAGGTAGAGTGGAAGTCAGGGGTTAGAGTTGGAGTTGGCGTTGACAGTTTACGGTAGCGAGACGAGGAGGACGAGTTTTGGTACAATCAAATCACATAACCCATGGGATAAATTACTCGCGAAGCGAGCAAACGGGTCTGGGCAGCGCCCAGCCGCCGGAGGCAAAAAACCACCAGCTAGCATTAAAACTTACCAATAAAATTACCAGAATTTCAAACTGTAGGTCTAAGTGTAGAGATAAGAGGTTAATTAAACAAGAAGGAAGAAAAAAACTCAAAGTCAAATCTGGGGTAATACGGGCTTTATATACCCCAACTTAATATATATAAATTAAAATAAAACGATTGAAACAAGTAATGATTTACATTCTCATTACTCAACATCCGAATATCCAGATCCAAATTAACTATATTAATCACTAATCACGATATCTGCATCTCCATCAGCCCGATAATCACCTGTCGGGCGAATGGGGGATTAAGAAAAAATCCGGGGTTTCAAACATTTCTCGTCAATCTAATTGGTAATTTCCTAATTTGGATGTTTCCGGGGCACATTGCCGGGCGATTAGCTTAGTTTTGAAATTTTAAATCTCGGGGCCGGTTTGAATTTATTTATCGGCATAGGAGACTAGAGTGGAATCATCCATAACAGCTCATAATTCGTTCGTTTCGTTCAGGTCGGGTCCGAGTCCGATCGGATCTTTCGGAAAAACGTTGATCACGAAGTTGTTGCCTCCGGCGACTGGGCTCTGCCCAGTCCCGTTGCGCGCTGCGCTCGTTCTAACTATTAACACATACAATATAAGAGATATTACGAACATTAAAACAAGACTAAGAGAAAATACAAAAAAAATAAGTTACAAACAAATAAACAAGTGGCATATACGAGACAGATAGAGCTGTTAGCCAAAAAAATAACAACATATATACTAGCGTATTTACCGAATCAATCAAAATAATCTAAAGAGCAACCACGTGTATTCAATATCATCGTACTAACAAGCACATGAAGAACCTTCTGAATCCAAGTTGATATTTATGGCATCTGAATATTCTTGACTGAAATCTTGAGCATCCTCTTGTTGAAGGGCATTTCTAGCTACAACTTCAAATGCCTGTGCTACACCAGTGGCTTCTTTAGCACTGGTTTCAAAATAAGGCAAATTACCTTTTGAAGCGCAAAATGCTTGTGCTCTTTTAGCACTTACTGCTCGCTTCGAATCTTCAATATCGATTTTATTGCCGATGACCACAAAAGGGAAAGAATCTGGATCACTTGGATTTGCTTGGATCAAAAATTCATCTCTCCAGTTCTCCAGAGCTTCAAATGATTTGGCGTTGTTGACATCATACATCAAAACGCAACAATCTGCTCCTCTATAGAACGCAACGCCCAAAGATTGGAATCGTTCCTGTCCAGCTGTATCCCAGATTTGCATGACAACTCTACGATCATCCAGGTATGTTTCTTTAGTCAAGAAATCGGCGCCAATAGTGGCTTTATATTGTGTAGAGAATTTCTTGTTGACGTATTGTTGCCTGAGAGAGTTAGTGATGGGATAGGGGGTTATGCCTCCGGCAGCCGGGCTCTGCCCGGACCCGTAGCTCGCTGCGCTCGTTTGAATACGATAGTAGCAATGTTGGGTCCGTGTACTTCTCTCCGAGCAGCGGAACAACGGGGTTAGGCAGAGCCCAGCTGCCGGAGGCAATGTCCACAATTCTTACATCAATGAAGTCTTTCCAACTCCTGAATCACCAAGGATGATCACCTTGAGCATGGTCTTCTTCCTAGCTGTTGCCATTGTGTTCTTGCGGGTAGGTTGCTGGTAGGTTGCGGTCTACAGTTGAATATCAGAGCTAACAGAGCCGTCGATGGTCGGTAGTTGTTCGAAGGTATCGGCTTCAAATCGCGTATTTGTATCACAGACGAACTATAGGGAGGCTTAAGTAGTTCGAATTCCCTTGTTCGTATATTTCCAATCTCAATAGTAGAGAATGTGCTGGGTCTTAATGTCACAATAGTTCGTTATGTAGATAAGCTGCTGGATGTGAGTGAAGTTCGTCAAGTTAGGAGGTAGCGGTGGTTGGGTTGCAGCCGCAGAAGGCTGTAATGTTTGTTGAGTGCGGCAGTAACTGAGGATGTGAAGTAGCGGTAAATGGGATATATAGGAAGTACTACTTGTCATACGATGATAGAGAATAAAATAGATTATATGCTAGCTGAATATAAAATGAAAGGTATAGTAGAGAATTGCCTGTGCGCTGTCTAGCATGAGAAGCGTGGTAACGTGCAGTTACTAGATGGTCGGGCAATTTGTAGGAAGGATACAACGCTACAATAAGTGTGAAACCGAAAATTAAATTGGCTGACAGTATATGTTAAAAGTATTAGTTAAACAGTCAGTACTATTTTAACTTAATTGTATCACAGATTAAATTCACTCTTTGCTATGGACCCGAGCAAAATTATCACCTAACCCTACACTCTTATCTTTCACATCACGTGAATAAAAGATAAGATAAGTTTGTCGATCTTTAATAAGCTCGACCCTGTGTACTTTTCCCTTAGCTACCACAACCTCTTCGAGAAATAATGTCAAAAGTTGTAATTTCACTTGATCTGGATGCATTTTATTGTGGGGTTGAAGAACGATATGATCCAACTTTAATTGGCGTTCCATTTATTGTTTATCAAAAGAATTGCATTGCCACATTATCATATGCTGCTAGAGAGATGGGGATAAAGAAGTTGGGGTCTGTCTCGGAAGCAGTAAAGAAGCACCCTGATATTCGATTGGTAAATGGTGAAAGTCTGGCAAAATATAGAGCAGAGGGGAAGAAGATTTTGGATTTTGTTTCTAAGGTATTTGAGGGATGTGTACCGATAGAGAGATTAGGATTAGAAGAACTTAGAATTGATTTGACTAAAGTTGTTGATTATAATATGGCATATCTTAGAAGGGTTGGATTATTAGACTACATTGAAGGAGGGAATGAAGAGATCGATGATGATCTTCCAGAAGGAGTTTCCCTGTTTATGAGTGATAGAAGTGTGGATGATGGTGCTGCTGATCCTGATTGTTTCGATTGCGATGGATTCTTCTTCTCTGTACCTGCTAAGGTGCTTCCAGATGATAAAGACAGCTCTCTTCTATCATTTAATACTAGCGAAGATCTTCTGAGACTCTATGTAGGAGCCCAACTGGCATTTTATCTCATTGACCGGCTTAGTCTAGAGTTAGGATATAGCTGTTCAATTGGGGTTGGTCCTAATAAAACGATCGCCAAAATGGTTTGTGGGTTGAATAAACCAAGAGGACTAACGGTGATATTCCCTGAATATGTTCAGGATTATTTAGATACTCTTAAAATATCCAAGATCCCTGGATTTGGACATAAAACTGTAAAAAGGATAGAAGAGGATATGAAGAAGGTTGTGGGTGGCAGCATATTTACCGGCAAACCTAATGAGTTGGCGAATGAACCTAGTGAATTGGAGGTCAATTCATATCTTACTGTTCATGAAGTGAGAACCAAAAAAACAAAAACAGACTTTGTTCGTTTATTTGGACAAAAGCAAGGCTCTTATTTATGGGATCTACTCCATGGAATTGATAACAGCCCTGTTAAAGAAGCAAGTGACATTCCTAGTCAAATATCCATCGAAGATACCTACAAACGCCTTGATAGTATAGCAGAAGTCTCTGAGGCTTTAATAATACTCCTCAAATCTCTTCTACGTCAGATCTGCTCCGACTTAATCGACTCTGAAAATCAAACCTGGAAGATATTCCCCAGTACCTTCCGGCTTACTATCAGTCGTTCTGGTAATAATCCTTATGCTATGCGCCAATCGAAATCATGTCGTCTCTCTACTTATTTATATGACGAAATATTCTCGTTTTCCACACCTTCCTCCTTTGATTCCCTACTTGACACCCTTTCTAGCAAACTCCTTCACGACATCGTCCTTGATTTATTCAAGCAGCTTAGTAATGCACGAGTTGGTGAGAAACTCAACGTCCGCTTACTCAATGTTGCAGTGACGAATTTTGTTGAAGACAGGCCTTCCCCTTTCTCAAGGTCGATAAAGACCTCCCGTTCCCTGTCTAAACAATCGCGAGGGATCATGGATCGGTTCCTTAAAAAGGCATAACATGCCTCCGGCGGCTGGGCTCCGCCCAGACCCGTTTCTCCGCTGCGCGGAGAGATGCATTGATATAACAATATTAATTTAACATTAATTAGATAGGATAGGTGTGACTTGACCGCTTTTTTCTTTCTCTTCAAGATCTTTCTCATTAACTGCTTTCATACCCTTTTTCCGTTGACGTTCTTCAAACTGTTCGCGATATTTGAGAACACGATCAACGATCTTATTAGATGAAACTTCGTCGTATTTATGAGGTCCAATCGTCTCATAAAGTCCTTGCTCCCTCACATAAACATATGGATCAACAGTCTTGGTACCTTTCTCTCCAACTATAGGAGTGGGTCCATGAAGAACTTTCTCAATGGCCATATATGGCGATAATGACGAAATGAACCCCTCACCAGGCGTAAAAGGAGCTCCAATAATCACTGAATCGACATATTTACATTGTAAAACACAGAGAGCCCGCTCAAACTGGTTCATAATGGGATAATTCTCGCCTTTTACGTTGTTTACTGTAGCGTCATCGTGAAGTCCCACAACAACAACCGCGTTCGATTTTTTAGCTTCCTCATGGACAAGTCGCAAAAATTCAATATGACCCATGAAGAATAAATCAAACCCACCATCAACATAGAAGGCATTCGTTAAAAGTCTCTCAGAAACTTCACGAGAAGGCTCAATAATAACCTTGATAGTATTCTCATTGACAGACACATATACTCCACTCCATGCAGATTTAGCATCTGATGCTGTAGCGTAATCTTTAAATCTTGTCAATGAATCTTCATCAGTTATTAAAGGATGAGTTGAATAATTCTCTTCATTAATACTATCAATATGATGAGTGGTACGAGAACTCAGCATACGATCAACTAAATCAGTAGTAGAAATATTTGGAGTACGTTTAACAACTACAAACCTCCCCATTTCTTTAACAGTTTGATAACAATCATTGCCATCAGCATCAGTAGTAATATCATCTCCGTGGACAACATATTTACATCCATATGAGTCTAAAACCTTTGGATCTGTAACATAAGGAGCTGCTGGAACTGTTTTCGTGCACCATTTACATGCCTCAACTGCTAAAATACGTTCTTCTAATTTCATAACAACTGGACCTTTATTGAAATAAATATCTTCATCAGTGTGAATACCAACGTATAGTTCATTACCAAGTTTACGGGCTTGACGCAAAGCACCAGCATGGCCATGATGGGTGAAATCAAAGCATCCATCTACCCAATATCGGTCTTCGTGGATGACAGCATTGGTAGCGGTTTTTGGGTTGGGTATTGGGGTTGTCATTAGGGAAAGCGCAGCTCGCGTTTTCGGTGGAAATCTATCTGATTATCTATGTAATTCTATAACCGATGCCACGGTTTGTCTATGGGCGATATTAGGAGCAGAAGTTACGTTGAAATAGGGGATCGTTAGGAGATGGATTTAAGCCAGTGACTTCGAGCATGTGAAGATTAGCTGCATGGAATATGCGCGCGCGTACAGTCACGTAGTATCTCCGGCGGCTTACCAGTGTAAGCTGAAACGTAACATAGCAGTGGGATAGGAGAGTGATTTGGTTTTTGAGAATCTGATAGGGTGGGGAAGTGATAGGGGGAAGTGAAGACGGAAACGAGCGCAGCGAGCTACGGGTCTGGGCAGAGCCCAGCCTCCGGAGGCGAAGAGATGGGAATACGTTACGCTATATGATAATTGATGAGGGTGAACTTAAAGTAGAGAAAAGTTTAAATAGTCTTCACGTAGAGATAGGGTATTATCGAGGTGATAATGGGAAAAGATAAGGATAATCTGTTGTTGACTTGGCTAGATGAGTGAGGGTGATGACATGCATTTACCCCTGAACTTCATATTGCCTTCCGGATTCGGCAATTCTGTTTTTGATGGCATCATATCTGTGTGAAGATTTTTATGATGAGTTATGGGTTTGAATAAATCAAGTTCATAAAGGAAATAGTCACTGGGCATTAGTTAGTTCAAAGAATAAACTCGCCAGATGCCACTTACCAGACAATATTCAACTTAATCAGAAAGTCATTAAATAAATTAAAAAAAATACATAAAAGCTTTTTATAGACAATGTGGATAGCTTCCCATCAATATTTATATATCTACAATTTTATTGTGGATTTCCAGTTATGGTGTTGGCTTGGGTCTTTTAGGGGTCATCGGATGTTGAATATTAGATTCTTCTGATGCTTCAGCTGCTTCTGGCGGTTGCTGATATACAGAAGCACGTTTATGTGGAGAACCTTCTGTATCATTTGCTGGTGGCGGAGGGGGATCATTGGGCAGCGATTCTGGGTTGACGTCTGTAATATCAATAGAATTTTCATCAATACGAGTGAGATCATGCTCATGTTCATGTTCGTCTGATGAAACTATTGCTGGTGCAGATGAACTCTCTTGGTAGTTACTACTGGAAAATCGTCGTTTAAGAACAGATGTACGGTTTTTCCTTCCTTCTCTCCTAGCTATATCGGATGGGAGCATTAATTTAGATAGAGACAATGCAGCTTCTCTAAGGGTTACTTTAACAGATCTATGAGGGGTTGTTGTGGATGTTACTGGTTCAGATGATACATGGTTAGGTGGAGTCGGAGTTTCACTCTCTGCAGGGTGACTTGCTGCACGATAACGAGCATTAACACATGAAGTAGACAAATCATTAGTACCAGATGGAGCAGATGAAGTTTCATAGTTATTTTGATTTGTTGAAGGAGGGGTTAATCCAGCCGAAGGAGGGGATAATAATAAGTCAGTAGCAAGACTTGGTTCAGAAAACATATAAATCCCCTCTAGTCTCCCAACCATACTTTCATAATATTGATTTAATAATTCAGCCTTAGGAACAATTCTATAATCTACTCGAGTAAGAAACTCGACTTCTAATAAGTTTAACTCAACTTTGGATACACCTCCTACTCTTGCATAATGAGAATTGGTACAAAATGAATCACAAAGACCTTTACTACCTACCATAGCTGCAGTAATGATAAAACGATGTACTGTTAAACTATTGATATTAAATTTGATATAGGTAGTGCATAGTAAGTCAATGAAATAAATTATACTCAAGACAATGGATTTTTCTAGAGTACAAAATTTAATAACACGAATAAGATAGTCTTGAATGGATATACCAGGAGCAGAACGAGAATGAAATCTAGTCAACTGATCAGTTTTAAACGGTAATGCATCGTTTAAGGCCACTAATTCTTCTAACATTGAAGAAACAAGACGAACGAGATCATTCATAGGGCAATCATAGAAATTTCTAGGAACAATTTTTAGATTTTTTGAAGGAGTAACAGGACCAGATGAAGAAGGGGTTGTAGTTGGAGGAGGTTGTTGTGTAGATTCTGATTGGTGGTTGTCGGTTACTGGTCTATGACCTCTCTGTTGAGTGTATTCTTGAGAATTTTCGACATTACCTTCTGGATTATTACCAGCATTAGTAGCATTATCGACTGCTTCATGAGCCCGTCTTAACGGATCAAATTTCCGAAACCCAGTCATTTCACTTCCACTACTGCCACTTCCTTCTCTTATTCTTCCAAATAAATGCAGCGACTAGAAATCAGATGCGTCGTATCCATTGAAGTGAAATGCTATGATATTTATGACTGCTTGATTTAATGATGTTTGATTTACTTTTTTGTTTGTTTTAAGCCTTTACCATTATCCATTTATGTTTGTACGTGAACAGGAAATGAAGAAACGATTCAATCTACCAAAATAATATAAATCTGAAAAATAAACCTTTTAAACCTTTTTTTAAAAAAACCAGAAAAGATTATAATTTATAAAGGATATTACGTTTATTGCGTAAGTTATCGTAGCTTGTGCTTTTTGTGCTTCCATGTATATGTGGTTGTGGACTTAAGTCTACCATTAAGTATATCAATTGTTTGGCTACTAAACAAACACATAGATTTTCATCTTCCAAACCCACCTACCAATTTTTTCTCATTTCACATAAATACACCAATGGGGCAGGGCATGGGTTGAATATTTGTACCTTGCTTTTCAGCAGCAGCAGCTGCTGCTGCTATTTCCGCTCCTGTCGCTGATATTGCTACCGCTGCGCTGCTGCGCTGCGCTCCTTCTACTACTGCTATTACCACTAAAGCTCCTACGTCTGTTTCTATTTCCTCTATTCCACCTTCTCATCATCCTCCTCCAAATCACCTTACTCCTTTTACATCAAACACTCTAAACTTGACTAGTTATAGCCAGTAATAATATAAAACGCACGTTTAAAGCACCAAATTCATATATCTTTCCGTAGATCTCCCACTATTCGCCGCATATGCAACAAAAAAAATAGTCCCAACCGCAATCATACTATGAAAGTTTTATGGAATTAAAATTGCTGCAAAAGCTATGGCTATGTTTTCAAAGTTCTATTAGAACTTAGTTAGCCGCATCTTTCTGAAAGTTCAGAGAGTACGGCGCCATAATCCGCGCCATTATCCGAGATATGATCCGACGACTTATCACGGTCCGGTACGGCACTACTTCGGATTACGCTTTACTCTTCTCCTGCTTGCTACCAAGGACGTCGAAGTACTTCTTACCCCATATTTGAATTTCATTCTATCGTTAATTTCTTCTATTCCTAAACAGTTTAGATTTCTTTTTCTCTTTTATTTCGTTATTCAAAAAATATAATTTGCTCAAATATCGATGGTTAGAACCCCTTCGTCCAATAGATCTATCACGTTTCGTCTTAGCATTTATCCGAATGCATTCAGGGGCCATCGGCGTGATCGACGTATTTTCAGTTTTTGAATTATTATCTAACATATGTAGCGCGCCATATCAGTTATCAGTTATGCCTACCAGTAACAATATTAGCACCACCTGGTCAAGGCGTTGAAATCTTATTGATTTGCCCACGGGTTGAGGTGGATAGAATGATTTGCTGTGTTACTTCCTTGCAAGAATTGGCCGTTAAGCTGGTAGCTGATACACGACTAGCTGTGTGAGTAGGTATGTATTTACGTATACTTGACATTATTCTACTCATTATATGTACATTACTAATTAATTCACTTTTATAACTAACATCCATGTTTATGGTATTTATATGATAGGTATTTTAACGAATATAAAATTAGTTAGTTATTTTATATTCACTGTCAGCCGTTTAACGGCCAAGATAGAGGTCGATGGAGCATCAGCATCGATGGAGTCGGTTGAGATGCGATGACTAGCGCATGAATCTGAAGATATCGAAGAAATGTTTCAAATTCATATCTAAGACTAAACCCTGCATCGCCAAGTTTAGACTTTTGGAACCCTTGCGTAAGGTTGGTTAATCTAGCCGCATCATTCGGTAGCTGTGTGTTCAGCATTCGGAAACTAGTGAGATGTTAAGGAAGCGACAAGCTGTAGTTTCGGGTAGAAACCGGTGAGAGAAAGATCTGGACGGGATGAGCGTGATTATTGATGCGGCGTAGCTGTAATTTTCGTGCGGCGTTGAACGGTAGGGTAATATCACAGGAGAACTATGTGAGTGGTTGTTGTTTCATGCTAGTCGATTTGCGTGACGAGAGACTGAGCAGTAGTAGTAGATAGACAGAATATAAGAGGTTGTTGTATTGTTTTTATTTGCTGAGAAAGAGTTTGAGAGATAGTTCATACGTGGTATAGATATCATAAATTTCCATATTACAAAGTTTTGTAGTTTAAAGAAGTTTACAATCTCGACAGAAATCGGACCAAGCGGGATAAGAAGTGGATTAACAAGAGGATTGAGGATTGAAATTGAAATTTCGTTAAAAGAACAAATCAATTAGCAAAGTTACCGATTAAGCGTGATTCCTTATACCTAGAAGTTAAACTCTACTCTTATCACTACTACTGCATTGCTATTCATCTATTGCTACTCTCAGATAGACGACATTCAATTAAACTCCTTAATCCTTTCTTCTCCACAATGTCTGATTCAGATTCAAATCCAACAGCTCCACAAACTGGAGCATCTAAAAAACCAAACTTTAAATTAGATATTCTCCCTCCTTCTTCAACTTATCTTCAGCATCAA
Source organism: Sugiyamaella novakii (assembly GCA_030575175.1). Classification (NCBI taxonomy): domain Eukaryota; kingdom Fungi; phylum Ascomycota; class Dipodascomycetes; order Dipodascales; family Trichomonascaceae; genus Sugiyamaella; species Sugiyamaella novakii. Next base: position 82,850 of record JAJMIH010000016.1, read on the forward strand.
CTACAAAATTCTGCTCCTCAACAACCTGCTTCAGAATCTATTCTTGTAAATGATATTAGAAAGATGTCATTAGATGGAGGAGGTAAATCAAGAGGAACTACCTTAAACCCACCACCGAATAATAACGGTGTTCATCATAAACAGCCATCTATGCATGCTCATTTCCTTGTCAATGATATAGTTGGTCATCAAGGAACAGCTAGAAGTCGTAGTGCTAGTGGGTCTGATAGAGGAAGTGATAGTGATTTTACCAGGTCTTCAATTATTGAAAGTATAAGTAATAGAGGAGAGAGTAGTAGTAGTAGTAGTGGCGGTGTTGGCCCTGCTGTTACTAGCACTGCTAATACTTCTGGTATCACAGGCGGTACTAATACCGCTGGTACCGCCTCTACAGGCATTGGTGGTTTACCAACAACTATTTCAAATGATTCAATTCCTACCTCCAATTCAAATCAATCTAATACTACTTCAAGTACATCCAATTCCGACCCTCGTTTACCTCAAGATGATGGTAAAGTTCATATCTTAATTGGTGCAACTGGCTCTGTCTCAACCGGTAAACTTCGTCAAATTATCTTAAAGTTAGAAGAAATTTACACTAAGCCAAAAGTTTCTGTTCAAGTTATCCTCACAAAAGCAGCAGAAAAATTCGTATCTCGTGGTGAAATTCCGTCTAATATCCGCATCTGGAGAGACTCCGACGAATGGGCTAATTGGAGAGGAAGATCTGATGCTGTAGTTCATATTGAACTTCGTAGATGGGCTGATATATTAGTAGTTGCTCCATTATCTGCAAATACTCTTGGTAAAATTGCAATTGGTCTTTGTGATAATCTTCTTACAAATGTTATTAGAGCATGGAATACCCAGTATCCTATTCTCATTGCTCCTGCTATGTCAAGTTATGCATACAACCATCCAGCCACTAAACGACATATCAAAACAATCAAAGAAGAAATGAAATGGATTGAAACCCTCAAACCAGTGGAAAAAGTGGTTGGTTCTTATGGTGATATTGGTATGGGAGGAATGATGGATTGGAATGAAATCGTTGATAAAACTGTTATGAAATTGGGTGGATATCCTAATAACGGAGATGAAGACGATGATGATGACGATGATGAGTCGGCCATTCGACTAAAAGATGGTGATGATGATGACGATGAAGATGATGATGAAGACGATGATGACAACGATGATTCAAATAGCTTTTCAAATGATGAAAAGTCCAGTAATAGCCGAAATCATAAAAATCCTATCGGCTCTGATGATCATAAACGTAATCAAAGCGTATCGTCCTTTTAGTAATGCATGGCTCTGTGATTTATTCTCATGGCCCAACTTCAGATATTTAATTCAGTCAATCTTTCAAATTTCCCTACTTCTCCAGTCTAGGCTCTGTCTAGACTGTTGAGATTCCGATAGTAACTGGTAACCCAGTTATGTCACGTTACGCTACTTTACGCTACGTTACGTTACGTTCTTAATTCTACTTTCATTCATTCATTATATACAAGTGAATACAAATAAATAATTAAATATCACATCATTAATCATTACTTCTTTTTCTCTCTTGGTCTCCAGTTTACAACTTTTTGTAAAGCCGTTATTAATTTCTCTTCAGATGGTGGTTTTTCAACTAGAGTAGCAAATATGGTTTTATTCTCTTCTTGCCCTCGTTTGATCGTTTCTCCTGCTTCTTTAACAAGACTAGTCAATACAATGATGGGGGTGGATTTATTCACATTTTGAGTAGAATGGATAAGCCGACTAATATCCGCTCCAGAGGCTTTACCAAGTTTATATTCCATAAAAATCACATCAAATTTAACATGACCCGCTCCACGTCGAATAGCTTCCTCACCCGTAGCAACAGTAACAACACGACAACCAAGATTTACAAGCATCTTTTCAGTACTATATCGCCATATAGGATTGCCATCACATACTAAAATATCTAAAATTCTTGGAGTAGGCTCATTTGATAGAGCTATACTTGACATGCGTCTTGAAAGTTGACGTCTTTTTTGAACCCGCTCAAAAGCTGTGGTTCTAGATTCTTCATTGTCAGAACTACTTGGTGACATCTCGAAGACTTGACCACGGCCAATGCTAGCAATTGATTGTTTACGAAATTGCTCTCCAAGTTCAGGGCTGGATTCCATGTTTGACAACCTTCTATAAGAAGAATTATGCCGTTTATGACGAGGCGATCCAGAACTGACTTCTGGTTCTAATTTACTTCCAAGACTAGAAATAGACAAATGAAGTTCTTGTGGTAATCTTCTAATCGAAGATGATTCACTATCAGCAAACACATCTTCATCACGGGATCCAATCGAATTCGAAGAAGTTGCCATAGCTGCTTGGGCTATACCAGAGAAAGAAGACGTCATTGGAAATGTACCAGGGGAAGCCAAAACTGGTGCTCCAGGGGAACACCAAGCAGGCGTTACGAGTTTACTCGATGAAGTAGACGTTGGAGATCCCTTTGAAGAAACAGACATGCCTCGTTCTGAAACTGAAATTCCTCGCTGTCGACCGCTTTCTGTTTCACTTTTGATTTTGGATATAACTTCCCTATTTGCTCTCTCCAAGACAGGGAGATTTTTAAAAGAAAACGAACCAAAGTCGTCCGCAATTGCAGGCTCACTCAACCTTCTAATTCGATTTGAATCATGAACGTGAGGAGGAATATGAAGGGGTATCATTTTAGGGCGAGGTTCTTTCTTGGTAGTAGATAATGGAGATGTACCCATTGCCTTGGTAGAATTGTTATTGTCACTACTATCGCTTTCAGCCATTGCATTTTCATCATCATCAATTGTGAGGTCATCCGCAAATTCTTGCATTACAGCACCACGAGAGTCAAAATAATCTGTATTTTCGGGATCTTCGACATCTGGAACGAATAATGAATTTTCATCAAATAAATGCTCCCAATCAATATCTTTCTTGAAAAATGGATGGTTACGAATTTCATCTACTCCATTTACACCCAATCGAGATTGCTGATCAACTGTCAATAATTTATTGATCAAATCATCGACTAAATCAGTACCAGCTTTATCAACTGGTTCAGTAGGCCATTGAATATTTCTTGCAAGGATATTTCTGAATACTTTTTCTGGAGTCTCATCATGAAATGGAGGATATCCATACCAAAATTCGAATAATATACATCCAACAGACCACCAATCACTCATTTCATCTTGTCCATTTCCTTGAATAGTCTCTGGGGCAAGATAATCAGGAGTGCCAACAAATTTGCGACTTGTAGTATCTTCAGGATCATAAAGAACAACACGAGGAGTTGATCCACTACTTGAAGAACTTGTACGAGGAGGTTGTCTGAAACCTTGAGAACCAGTAGTTAGAGTATCATCTAAATTCATAATACTAGAACTGGCAGTGGCAACTTTACTAGATTGATCCAGAGTAGATATACTATCTCTCATTGTATCACTTTCAGTCGAATCAGTTCTATTAGCACCACCAGATTTTTGGTCAAAGCTATAAGAAGAACTTGATCTAGCATAGTTAAAATATCCAGGAACTAGACTAATATTTTCATGAAGTGGACTAATAGCTGAAGTGATGCCTAATGCATTAGTACTCGAATTATTACTATTAAACATACTACTAGACCTCGCCAATAAAGCATTGATTTCAACAGGAGTGTCAAGGTTGGATGATGAAGGGGTGCTAGTACCTCCTCCACCACTACCACTAGTTGTTGCACCTTGTCCATCTTTCATTCGGGTATGTCTACCAACAGCACCCATCCTTGATAATCCGAAATCAGACAATTTCAAATGACCACGGTTATCAATCAATAGATTATCAGGCTTCAAATCTCGATGAACTATCCCTCGGGAATGTAAATTCTCAGTAATAACTACGATTTCTGCAATATACTGGTGAACCCAGTCGACGGGCAATCCAGTATCAGCAAATACTTTGACAAGAGCAGCACAATCTCCTCCATTGAGATATTCCATAACCAGAAATAGAAAATCCCGGCTTTGGAACGTAGCAAATAGCTTTGCAACATATGGACTATCTGCTTGAGACATCATGATTGCCCGCTCATTTTTAACATTCATAACTTGATTTTTAGCAACCATATCAGCTTTTTTTAGTACTTTAATAGCAAAATATTCTCCAGTGACTTTCTTTTTCGACAGGTAGACACTACCAAAGGCACCTTTGGAAATTGGACTTACTATCTCATAATCTCGAATACTTGGTTGAGGTGGTTTTGTAGACGGGACAGTTGATGTAAGGAGAGGTGATACCGGAGCTCGAGAGAAATCACTAGCAGTTGAAGACTGTCGATTATGATGACGATCAAACTCTCTCGGGAATAATAATGGAGAAGTACCCGGGGTTGATGGGGAATTAGAAGCAGCAATTACAGAGCCAGGACCAGATCCTGGGGTTGCAGCGATCGTTGTTCTACTTCTTTGAAGGTTATTTAATGGAGAACCAAAAGATCTTGGTAAGGAAACATTTGTCATACTTTTTCGTGGCGCCAATTTAGTATTTGCAGTTGTATTACTGCTGCTACTGCTACCACTATTAAGATCCAACTCTCCAATATTGGTAGGAAGATCTTCAGGATTCATATCGATAGAACCTATACTACCCATACTACTATTACCACTACCACCACTACGTCTTGAACGGGCAATAAATCTATTCCTAACAAGCGAAGAACCAGTAGGAGTTCCCGAAGATGCTCCTGAGGAATTGGGCTCTAAATCTTCACCAATAGGTCCTGAGCTAGTCGGAAAGGGGGATAATCTAATGGGATTAATAGAATCTGAATTATCAACACTGGTATTTATGTTCAATAATAATTTTGGCGTAAGAGTACTATTACCAACAGTTGATCTTGAAAGTTGAGGGGGTATTGAACTTGGCCGATTAATCCCACTAATATCTTTATCCTCTAGGTTTAATTTATTCATTTGCGAAATAGATGGAGCATGAGTTGGTAGTTGATAAGGAGAAATGTTATTATTATCCCTCGCAACTCTTGGTGGAGTTAAATTCCCAGAACTCGGCAATACATCAGCTTGTAGATAAGAATTTGAAAAAATTCCTGATCCGGTACCACTGATCGTATTCCCGCTAAGACCTCTACTACTACTACGATCAGAATCAAAAAACACTTGACTGTGGCCACCATCACTATTATAATCTACCATCATACTATCATCATAATCACGCTCTTTCAATACTTTATCGCCTATCTCTTCAATAACATCTTGAACTTGGTTTTCAGTTTCCCTTCGAACCTTTTCAGAATATAATAAAGTATTACCCATTCTCAAACTAGCAGCCGCCTTTTCCCTTGCTAACTTAGCAGTATCTTCGCACAACAAAGCTAAACCAGGATCTTCAATTGATGATGGAGGCATCCAATTAAGAACTTCATGAATTTTCATCTCACTACGATGAGTATGAACACGAATATCATCCTCTTCTTCGGAAATAATTTCAGGAGTACTAATCTGTAAAGCAGAATCACATAGCTCTAAAAGCAATTCCATAATTCTAATTGGGGATCGTTTACTCATTAAAGGATGAGGTCCAGAAGAACCAGAAATTGGAATTGCACTTGGCTTCTGTAACGCCCTTCGATTTAATCCAGAAGATAATGGAGATGATGCTAATCTTGGAGATCTAGGAGGCGATGCACTTACAGGAATTTGACTCATTGCAGGGTTGATAGCAATTGCGCCAGATACATTTGCAATATTTCCGCTATTTCCGCTTCCATCTGAAGAAGTCGTTGACGTAGGCATCGGTAAAATAGGCAGTTGTAAAAAGAACCCACGATATTCCAAACTCGGGCTATTCTGACTACCACCACTCCCACTCCCCCCAATCGATCCTCCACTATAACTTGAACTTGACCCAGTTGGTGATAAAGGTGTCTCAAACAAATGAAAATTCATCTTCGTCTCAAGCGCCGATAATAAGCTCGAAATCACCGCTCTATGCTCTAAAATGGCCTCATGACTCTCCTCCAATTCACTCGCTGCCTTATGTTCAATCATACACAACTCCGAATGCCTTTCAAACCACCAAGTAGTAAAATGTCTCTCACAAATCCTACACAACACTAATGGCGGTGCTGGAACTGCCTCAGAATCTTCCATTGCACATTGGGTCAAATTTTCTAAGAAATCTGCCAAAACTTCAGTTCCAAATCCTAATCTCTCAACTAATTCCGTCGGGATATCGATACTAAATTGTTTCGGTGCCACATATTGTTTTAATATCCACATTGTCTACAGATGTTAGCTCTTTCTCTGCCTCCGGCGGCCGGGCTCTGCCCGGACCCGTTGCTCCGCTCCGCGGAGTTGCTTGGTACTCACATGCGAAGGTTTTCCTCCTTGCTTAATCAGGATACCCTGACCTTCAAACTCCAACAACAGCTCCGAGTCATAATCATCCAAGGAAATACTCGAAGTAATGGACTGGATATCATCGCTTGTGTGTCGACTACCGCTCAGAGGATCTCCTTGACCCTCCTCCTCAATATCCTCGTCCATATGGTCAAAATCATCAGCATCTGTATCAGTGTCAGCGTCAGCCTCGTTCCCCATATCCTCTGCGTTTAAATCTAGCATTTTCGAATCTTCATCATCCACAAGCAACCGTCGTGATGACCGGTGACTGGATGTACGACTAAGGCGTTTACTATGCCGGCGGTGACGACCTAGGTAACTGGACCGTTTTTTAGAGTCCGTCGACTGGGGCGATGAGAGCGACAACGAACGGTCATCCGAATCCTCAGAATCAGCAATTGCCTCATCAGCTAACGCAGTTTGTCTCTGGGTCAAATTCCCCATTCGAATCACGAACCTCACTCGGTAGCTGACGTCCTCCTGTTTCATCGACTCTGTGGCATGCAGAAATACATTCTTATCGGTCTCATCGCCAAGAATAATCCTGGAAATAGGCCTTCGTAACACTTTTTTACTGGGTATCCTAGAAAATCCTGTTAGTCGCTATCGATGACGCTGCCTCCGGCGGCCGGGCTCTGCGCGGAAGATAGCTATACATATTCTCCGCACAGCGGAGCAACGGGTCCGGGAAGAGCCCGGCCGCCGGACGCTAAGAGTGGGATAGAGACTTACCCTATGATGTCGTCCCAGCATGCGCTGAGATATCTCACAGTCGTGTCCATATTTAATTCCATGACAATGTTGTCGGATTCACTTGTAGCAGTTCGAAGATCATCGTTCTCTTTCTGTAGAATATGTGCATCATCTCCAGAACTATGAGGCGCTTCTGGTGAGGAATTAATCGCTAGAGAAGTATTGCCAATGGAATCCTCATAGTTCAACCGTGCAAACGCATCACTAGCATCATCCAATTGGACATCCACATCAGTACTTTTATTAGCACTATCGGTAGTTGATGATGAGTAAGCTCGTGTGATAACGGTGGTTGGTATTACCACTGGAGAGGTTTTAGGATTCTTCACGCCGGAAGGTCCGGTATTAGTTTCAATAGGAATGCCAATGCCAATGCCAATTGGTGTATCAGTTGGTGCTGAGCCAGTTGCAGAGTCGGCAGGAAGAACTGAATCAGCCAATCCACCTGGGCTCATCGCTGAGTTGGGTTGTGGATCGTGGATTGACTGGTGAGGTTTTGAGTTGTATGGTGGTCTGATGGATGAACGAATGAATTGATTGCTTTTAAGTTACTTTTCTCTCTGTGTAAAAGTGTGGTTATTAATTCAGCTACCTCACCACATGAGAGTTAGTGGATTGGTTGGGATTTGATTTGATGGATTTTGGTTGATTTCCTTTCTTTCCGCTGTGGTTTACTTCCGCGATCGCTCTTTTTACACTGATTACTGGACAATAATTCTAATCAGTCCAATTTTAATTCACTCTTAACCTTCTTCTTTCAACACTTTCCTCTCACTTTACCAAATATTACGCGTAACGTATCTTCAAACCACCTCTCCGTTGTTTAATCGATTAAACCTTCTCTCGTCTCACTATTTAATGTACGATTCTGCTTCTGTACTTCTATATGTGCTGCTCCTAATCGACCAGACGATGGACGATCGATAAGCGCATTATATGAATTTAATGTGGGGTTTGGGTTGAGATGGGAGGTAAATTTGCAGCACTAAAATACTAAAATTGGTAGAGTCAAAGCCCACGAACCCTATCTGAGTGATAAATGGAAAAAGCAACGGCTGAGAAGCTAGGGTGGAAAAGTAGGTACAGCGGGCAGACGGGCAGACGGGCAGCCGGGCAGACTCCGGCGGAGCATAGTCCCGCGGCAGGCCCCAGCAAAGGCATAACCCCGTGGTTTAGGTGCCGTGGTTTATCAGCAACGGTTTATCAAGTAGCAGGGTCATTTTGGCTTCATTTCTACCGCCATTGCTTCTTCCATTTCATTCGGCCACTCAGTATGCAGAATCAACGTTACAGGCAATGCAAATCAAATAATAATTTAATATGATAGGACACTCTATACAGCTTTTTTATTAAATTAAAAACGACGAAATAAGAGGAGGAGTGGTTGCAGCAGGAGGATTGTAAGCAGGTACGGCATGATAGCGAGATGATGTGATTTGGCTGCCTGAGCGAGAGAAGCGAGAGAAGCGAGTGATATAATTAGCGATTCTATCGATTAACGAACGGTGGGGAGCGTAGCGCTAATAGCGGCATTTTACTTGTGATAATCGTACTCCACGGGGTTAAAGCTGAACGAATTCTCCCAACTCGTACACTATGATTAATCGCTATACAATCTTTTTATTATGTAAAATATATATTTGGCATAAAGCATTAATCTACTCACCTCTTTTCCTCGCTTACAGCCTTCTCTAACTTCGGCTAGCTAAGCTTAAAACTGGGTAATGACGGTGACTATGACGACGATGACTACCTGACCTAACCTCGTAATTTAAATAATTAGATAATTAATATCCAAAGGCCCCCACTACCTCCATTTTCCCTTTCTCATCCTCCTACTCTCTGATCTCTGATCTCACGCTCAATCGTAATAACGTCGATAGTCATAATTCATTTACTATTTTATCTCCTTACTCCTTAAACCCTTACATTAATAATATTCCTCATTCCAATCCAATGACTTGAAATCGATCAGTTCAACTAGTTCCACTAGTTTCAGTCTCGATAACTAAATGGGCCAGTTAATCATCATTCACGGTCGTTACTACTCCGATTGGATTTCCGACAACCCTTCCTCCATCCTAAATATCCCCTCTATCCAGTCTCTATATCATCTTACCCTACCTACTTTCACCTACTACCCTTCCCTTCACTCACTATTCAGTTAGTAATCGAACAACTCACACGGTCTTGTCTCAATTATTTTCTTCGTGCCTTAAGCGGGGTGTTAATCGTTACTAGTCTGATGCCATGTGACCCCGTCTATCTAAACCTAAAATGATACAACTCAACGACCCTACGTATGACGATCTATTATTTGATAGGCACTGTCAAGTGGATGAAGATATAGAATGGTAGTAAAATGTAGTAAAACATAGGAAAGGTGGAAAGGGACAACTAAACTAATCAAATCGTTCTTAATCGATACAATAACCAGACTAAGAGGGGAAATAAAAGTAGTACTAACCTATTCTTCATAACTCATTCTTTCAGTTAGTATTCTAGTGAGTATGACGACAACAACGGCAACTACTAATTTTATAACTAAATCTTTATAATCGCTACTCCGCATTCTTAACCCCAGATCTACTGATCTACTGAGTTTATACGTTGTAGGTTGGTGGTACCTTATGTTCTGTACCTGGCTGGGCTATCTGACTACGAAAGACTAGCCAACCGACTAGCCAACTACGCCTGTTGTTTATTCTTTTACCCGAACGAGACTGTTCTCCTGGCAATACGTTCCCACTAAGCTTGGAATGAATATCTCTTAGGCGACATAGTTAGGTGCGGGTAGGAGAGGTCAGCGTGTTCAGGGGGTTAAACTGTGTCTAGGAGTTTCAACTTAGTGCGCGGGTAGGCAATATTCTATTTCGCTGCTTACTCTCACAAATCGATCACAGTTGCAATTTCCGATTCGGTATTTTTCAATCATATGAACATGCATGCTAGATGGAGAGTGATTTTAAATGAGCTACAGGGGCAATTTCCTAACTTCGGTTCTTCTTCATACATCACCTATACGGATCATGATTGCCTCTCTGTATATGAGCGTACTTCTCATAATATTATTCTTTCGTTTCGCTCCTATTTTAGCAGAAAGAGCTGTTACTTAGGTAATGTTTCCAAGGATGTAACAGCGTCTGTAATTAGTCGAATTGAAAGTGTTCTAATATATAGATTAGCCAGCTAAAAATTTATCTATATAGTAATTCGGATACCAAATAAACTGTAAAAATACATCGCATACCTAATTATATATCTCAGATCCCGATATCTTAAACTTTACCTGTTCAAAGCTTACTACTGTACCCAGTTCAGACAATTTTTCGCAACAATCGTAATCAAGTGAAATTGATTTGCAACCTATTGTCTTTATTCCACTCTGCGCCAATTTCAATACAACTTCCTGATAGACCTCCGTATCACCTATATCAATCACTTGTAATTGAGTACAATGTTTTATAATAGTATCAATACTCAGTATATTCTCTGATGAAGTTTGAGCTTGTGCATCTTCGTCTGACTCTAAATCAGCTTCCTTCTCATCTTTTACAAGATCTTCCAGGACGTTCGACGAAAATAAACAAAGTTGCTCAATATTGGGACACTTTGGCCAAATATTAGATGACACAATCTCATCAGCTTGGAAAGACGTCAATATTAGATATTTAAGATGATTACCGCATCGAAAGCGATCAAAAAAAAATGATAAATCAAATGCACTTCGTGTGCAATCAAGAATTTCCAAGTTTTCTAGTGACCCTGATACTTCTGACATGTCTCGCCAATTCACATTATACAGCCTTAACGTCGTTAAATGACGCGGCCAAGCTGGAATATTTCGGGGAGGAAGTGGAGTTAGGCCTGCGTTACGCTGGAGCAAGACCCTGTTAGTGGGCGCAAAAATCTCTAATTCCCTTTATTCAGAATCACCTGCAGCCATACAAATGAAAGGCAAATCATAAGAATATGTCTGTGTAACAAAACTAACAGTCTTAAGCTTAGGACAAACAATAAAAACGTAAAGGACCAAACGATGACTTATCGCACCCCCTGCAAAAAATAGAGAGCTCAAAGAATATTTTGCGGACTTCTGTGCATAGGAGTCTACGATGCCTATTATTACATCTTGCCTTATGGTAACTTCATGGCAGCGTAGCTCTAACCATTCCAAGCAACCTCCCTGCGTGCTTTCTAAAATTTTGCTTAAATCAACAGTGGCCCTCATGTTTATAATTGACAATCGTTTAACAGGAGTCAAGTCATATAGAATATTACTGTTAATATAGTCTTGCCTGATCACCAGCTCGTCTATTTGGCCAAAATAAGCAAAAGAATATTTCTGTAACATTATAAGACATCTTGCCTCCGCTTCTGGACTGGTGAATGTACCAAGTTGTAAGTTTTTGACCTTTTTTACTGTTGTACGTGTTAACGACGTTTTATTCAAAAATATCATATCCAAGCATTTCTTCAAAGTTATTTCATTACATTTTGCTTTTTGAATACTGAAAAATCAAGAGATGATGCCCAAAGATGATGATCTTTTGAAAGATAGGAGTGCCATGATTTGGATACGCGTTGCAGTTGCGTCCATTCACGGATATCAAGATGTAAAAAGATCATTTGAAGTATATCATAGGGAAGCACACTGCATGGGTCCTTTCTTTTGAAGGATATTTCTTCGTCCAGTTTAGTGAGGTCGCCGCCAAGATTTGCCGAAACAACAAACTTTTCAGATGCATCCAGAATTCTTCCTTCTTTATATAGAACTGTTCCCCGAAGTGAATATCCTTTGGGATTATCTGGTTCTATTTCAGTAAGTCGAATCGCGCTTGATATGGCCAAGGGGTAAAGTTCGCATTTACACGACGATCTCACAAGCCATTCCAAGATGGGGAACGATTTTTCGGGTTCTGATTCCAAATTACTAGCTTGATTAAATTTATTTACTGCAGAGATGTAATCTGATTTAATGAAGCATTCGATTCCTTCGTTTACGAATGAGGAAGATAAGATGGTATTGTTCTGAGGTGCAGTAGACCCATTCATTTTGATGTTTCGAGAAATGACAGGATACTGCACTACAGCTTAGATTACTTCCACTCTTTCTAGATAAAACATAAGACTATACCCAAGGGCTAACAAGAGCCGATACCTAACTTCGTGATATGCTCGTGCTATTGGATCTATATCCATGATCGACAATATAAACATAAGTGGTGATTCACGTGACTAGGGATTATGTTTGTGTAACTCACTCAACGTTTAACTTTGTCTTTCATTTAGTTCGAAAGAAAGGTCGAACTTTTGATTGAACGGTGATTTCTTAGAGCATAAGGATGTGTTGAACGCTATTTTCCCCGGATATTCATGCTCCTCCAAAGATTCTAAGACTCTCCGCGGAGCGGAGCAACGGGTCTGGGCGGAGCCCAGCCGCCGGAGGCAGAAGATGGATTGTATGTAATTTATTTAAATAAAGTTCATATAAATTTAAAGCTTAGTAGAGGACTGATGTTTGTTGAGCCAATCTTCAACGTCCTTGACATCACGCTCGAGCCAGGCAATACGGGCCACAAGACGATCTCTGGATATGGATACAGCTTTGTCAAAACCTTTGGTATCTTTGGTTTTGAAAAATTCGTTGAATTCAACAAGATGCTGAGGAGTTGCAAGAGAACCAGTACAGATGTAGATGATACTAAGGAGCATACCCATATTGGCGGGGAATTTTTTAACAATTTGATCCCATTCATCACGAAGCCAATTCCAAAGGATGTTGACACCAGTAACATTGCTGCTTAAACCACGAAGGATATAGAAGACATCCTGAGAACGGACAGTACCATCAAGTGCAAGGGTGATGGTCTTCTTTTGAAGGTCGACGTTTTTAGATCCACCAATAGCTGTGATGGCCGTGAGACCATCAACTGAAGATTTGGGAGATTTATAAACATCAACAAGACGTTGCCAAGTAGTCTCATCACCATATTTGGCAGCTGCACCGAAAACAGCGGCTTTAATGTTAGGATGAATAGCTTTTTCGTCGCCATTGGAGTATTTTTCGAAAAGAGCAAGAGCTTCTTTGACAATTTCGTCATTTTCACTTGCAACAGCGGATGAGAAGAGTTTACCCTTGAGCTGCTGTTGGAGAAGAGATTCATCGGCAGGGAATTTCCATCCTAATTCTTTAACTTTGGGAAGAACAAGTTCACCAAGGAGTTGTTTAAGTGCTTTGGTGGTTGATTCAGGTTGGAAAATCCATGCTTGACGAACAGCACCAAAACGAGCTAACATTTCACTCCAAACATTTGATTCTTTTTCATTCTTCCAAAGGGAGATTAAGTCGAGTAAAGCAGAAGTTTTCTGATAGCCAGACACACTTAGTGAACCAGCATCGGCAACAAGGCCAACACGATCTTCAACCGAAAGAAGACCATCAACACCAGCTTGACTGAGTTTAACAACTCTCTCTGGGGGGTATAAAGTTCTGTAAAGACCAGCTTGATCGGCATTTAATTTATAAAAAACATCGGAAACAGAATCACCTTGTTCAGAATATTTCGATAAATCAATAGAAATCTCACGTTGATTGAGAGTAATATCCTCAACTTTACCCGATTTTGTTCTTAATCCAAGAGATAATGGATAAATAGTAGTATCCTCTTCAGGTTTAACATCAGCAGTAGCTAAAAATCTGTTCTGACGAACATTGAGAATATTACCATCTTCACTAACTGTTAAAACTGGGAATCCAACTTTTGTTGTCCAAATATTCATAATACTAGCTACATCTTTTCCACTTTCTTCACTTAAAGCTTTCCATAAATCTCCAGTCTCGGTATTACCATATTGATGACGTTTCAAATAACGACTAATTCCCTTAATAAAAGTTTCCTCTCCAAGATAAATAGAAGCCATTTTAACAATACATGATCCCTTTGAATATGAAATAGCATCAAAAATTTGATTAACCTCATCAGCTCTCTTAACAGGAACTTCAACTGGATGACTTGATCTCAACGCATCTAATCCTAAACATGATTGTAAATTATCACCAACATAAGTCTCCCATACCTTCCAATCAGGATAAAACGAATTACAAGAATACCAACTCATCCAAGTGGCAAATCCTTCATTCAACCAAAGACCATCCCACCAGTCCATAGTAACCAAATTACCAAACCATTGATGAGCCAATTCATGTTGAACAACTTCCGCAACTCTCTGCTTAGTATTGGCATTATCATTCTCTTCATCAAATAACAAATCTACCACACGATAAGTAACTAAACCCCAATTTTCCATTGCACCAGCACTAAAATCATGAATACCAACCATATCCATCTTTGGTAATGGATATGGAACATCGAATTTCTTTTCAAAAAACTCTAAAGTTCTTGCTCCTAATTCAGCAGAAAATTTACATCTATCTTCCATACCAGGAGTAGCATAAACTCTTACTGGAACTCGGAAATAATTACTCTCAACATAACTTAATTCTCCAACAATAAATGCAACTAAATAAGTAGACATAACTGGACTAGTATTAAAAGAAGTTGATTTCTTTCCATTTTCTAAAATCTTTTCTTCTTTAACATCCATATTCGATAAAGCAGTATATTCCTTATCAGCAATCAAAGTAATATCAAAAGTAGCCTTCAACGCAGGTTCATCAAATGATGGAAACGCTCTTCTACAGTCAGTAGCTTCCATTTGAGTGGTAGCAACAACTCTAGTTTTACCACTTTCATCGGTATGAACACTACGATAAAATCCAGCCAATTTATCATTCAATTCACCAACAAATGAAACACCCAACTTAGCCTTTGAACCAGCAATCAATTCTTCACTAAAATCGAATTTAACAGTCTGAGAATCATCATCAAATTCAGTCTTTAATGCTTCTTGACTCTTAACACTTCCTTCAATTTCACTTTCAACCTTAACATCACTCAATTCCAACTCCAATGTATTTAAAACAACACTCTTGGTATTTTCCTTGACTTCCAACCTGTAACCTTTATTAGTACATTTTGCCTCCGGCGGCTGGGCTCCGCCCAGACCCGTTGCTCCGCTCCGCGGAGTACTTACTCAATCTCAACCCTTCCTTTAAATGTATACTTCTCAAGATCAGGCTCAAGTGTAACATTATAATGTAATGGCTTCACATTAGTAGGTAATGTTTGTCGACCAGCAGTCGTTCCTCCAGGTGTAACACTCGAACACATATCTACGTCGTCTACAGATTCAATTGATGTTAATCTTTGTCGATGTCGCGCACACGAGCAATTCCGAACAAAATTTAGTTTTCCTGTTAAGGTGGCGGAACCCGAAAAGTCCTTAGCATTGGTGGAAATCAACGGCCTTTTATACCCACTCGTTATTTTGGTGGATGTGGAGAAGAACCATTTGTGAGGCTGTACTGTTACATTGGGCACCACCAGTGCACTGGCTCTGGCCCTAGGCCTTACTCTTGACAAACCAGACCAGGCTAATCTCCCACTTATCAGCCTCGAAGTTCCTCCATAAATCGACATTGAAACTTCTAATTTGCCTTTGAATTACTCGCAGCTCCTTACTGTCCTTCAGTTAGCTTGCCAGTCGTTCAGAAGTAGATGATGGTGGTCCTGCTCGGCCTTCGACCTATCTGCAAATCAAATTTGAAAATTTCAGATTCTAATTTTGGCACGTGACTCGCCTATGCAGAGGAAGCGTTTAGAGGTTCCGGGTGGCATCGACTGTTAAGTGGTGAATTACACGCGGCATCAATCACACACCAATCGGCTGTTTTTGCAAGTTAGACTCCGCCTATTTCCGATATCAACCTCCATGGTGCCGTTTGACCAGGCGTTAAATTACAAACGGAGTCCGCTTCGGGTATCTAAATGCTTTCTCACGCCACGCCATTGGGGCAGATGACATTTCATGCATCTCACAACAGAAGCGATGAGAAGCTGAAGAAACTATGGAAATCCGATGTATGAATATGTGGTCTTCCTTCGATACCCCCACTATCCTGTGATTCAGGCCAAATTCAAACGCCGTGTGCATCGTGCTTCATATTGAGTTTGATGAGTTGGTAGGCACGGCACCAATTGAATCGCTTAGTAATAGCTGGTGAATTACTAGTAGGCTGTTCTTATTGTAAAAAACTCTAATTATTTCTGTGCAAGGGATTATTCACTCTCGCTTCTTATTTGGTAAAGCGACGACAAAAATTAGTGCGTGCTATGTTGAAGCGGCTACCACCCTCCGAGTGGAAATATCAGGGGTAAAATAAGCTTGGATTACAACAGCAGATATCTTGTTTGTCAACATGACCAAGTGTGTATTTTGCCATTTTCAGTATACGAGCGTAGCGAGTTACGGGTCTAGGCGCAGTCTAGTCGTCTGAGGAAATAAGTGAATGATAATAATAATATGGTTGGATTATAGCATTTATATATGTTACTTAAGCAAATAACTTAGCTGCATAGTTTTCGACTGATTCCCATTTGAAATATTTCTCACCGGGATTGATAAACTCATTATCATTGTGGGACTTGAAATTAGAAGCATCAGAGATTAAGCTCAACAAACGTAAAACTAGGAAGAATGAGGCTAAATCTTTAAAGACTTGACCTGTAGCGATAGCTTCATCGGCGGCCTTAGTAACTTGTTCAAGTGTGGAAGGAGTAACAGTTATTTTCTTTCCAGAATACTTCTCGTATAGTTCAGCAACTTTTGAAGGGGTAGTGTGATCTCCAGCAATAGTGATAGAATCGGGAAGTTCTTCCAAAGGGTGAGTAAGTGCTGCAGCAACTGATTGACCAATATTTTTAAGGGATGTTAGAGAAACAGTAACAGAGCCATCTCCGACGTAATCAGCTTCAGCCTTTTCAGGATTAACAAAGATGATTGCACTCATGGAAGAGAGGGTGGTATCAATAAAGTAACTGGTGTGAAATTGAATAACTTTTAATCCTTGCTGTTTAGCAAATTCGGAAGAGGCTGCTTTAGATTGAAATATCAGTTCATATTTCCCAGCTTTATGATAATTAGAACCGAATTCAGAAGGAATATAAGCCTTTACACCGGAATTTTTGGCTGCAATAATGATGTCATGATTTCCTAAGGCAGCAAAACTTCTAACGTCAATTAAAACATCAACACCTTTGAGGGCTTTCTCGTAGGAGCTTAAATCATTGGCTTCATAATATTCAACGTCAGCAGTTGAAATAGCATCAACCTTGCGAGTAATGACGCGGATAGGAAGAGAAAAGGAAGCCTTAAATGCGGGTTCCAAGAGACCGTTTAGGATTGGGTGTCCAAGAAGGCCGTTAATACCAGCAATTGCAATAGTTTTAGACATTGTAGATAGATGAGGTAGTAGAATAGATTCGATAAGAGTAATTAACTGATGATTGATAGAATAATTGTATTTTTTATATCAGAATTACACTTATATTTATAGTTCAAACCCTACTAATCTCTATAATGTCTATTAATCATATCTTCTCGAGATTCAGGGGTGATGATCGGTCTTCGACTACCGAAAACGGGTGTGAGGCTATTTCTACATGTTGCATAACGATCGTCGGAAGGAGCAATGAGTAAGATTAATAATACACTAACCATTATAGGGAGCCGATGTGTAAGCCTTATCAAACGCTCTTAATCAGCTTATGCCAAAGATTAGCTAATGACGGATTTGGGTCAGTAAGAAGGATACCATAATAGAGGTCTATGGAGCATGGACTTTCGTAGAGAGTGCTAAAAAAATCACAGTCAAAAGAATATATTATAAATAATACTATTTATATTAGGTATAATTTATAAGCTGCTTGGCAGTATATAGTAAGCAGCAAGGTCCGATAATGGCGGACGAGTTTAGGGGTTTAAATGGCATGGGAGTGAGAGAGGTCACGAGCAGGAGTTGTCTTTTTCTTGACATGGATGATTACTTGAAAGTATTATAAGGATATGACACGTATTGTTTTATGTAATAAGTAGAGATCTTCTCAGGAACTAGTGAACTATTGATAAATATATACGTATTCTAAGTTTGGACCTAAAGCTCACTTAATCTATTACCTAATTCTCTATGCGAGAGCCAAACAGACGATGACCATATGATATCATTGAAGAAGACAAACAGGAGTTGATGCTATTAAACGAATAGAATGAGTTATGTGAGAGAGGTGTTTGCTGTGAAAAGCACTGATGGTTCATCGATGGTTCATCCAACAGAGGCTCCTACCAATGGAAAGGTAGAAACGATACGAGTTGTAGGTGAATATGCCTTGGTAAGAAGTCAAAAATATGGGTTACTCTCGAGTTGATGTCTTGCCCCTGATTTGGCTTTATTCGGCATAAGGTTGAGTTGCATAACATAAGAAGCGCCTCGCTAATTACGTCATTACTTATTAGCTGGCAGGGTGGCATGCTGGCCACATAGTGAAGAAATCAACGAGACTATTTATGAATCTGCTTCTGGCAGTAAAGTGTGACATTGAGACAGAATCAAAATCCCTGACATGCTGATACTCCAAGTACTCCGCGTAGCGGAGCACGGGTCTGGGGGGAGCCCAGCCGCCGGAGGCAAAGTGGAGAAAAAAAAGAAGAGGAAGGAAATTTACTATTTAATAGAGTGATACAATTGTATATAATCAAAGTTTTAACCAGTTCTCTCAATGAGATGAAGACCGGAGGAAGTTTCAACTACTCTACTAAGTTCACCAGGTTTAAGTGCAAATGCGGCATCTTCAAATTCTTTTTGCATTTCACCACGACCAAAATAACCTAAATCTCCTCCTCGACGAGCACTGCTATCATCACTTTCAGTAACTGCTAATTCACTTAAGGTTGCTGCACCGGATCTGATTCGAGCTTCATGAGCAAGGATAATCGATAATGCTTCATCCTTTGTACGAGTAATATTTGCTTCCTTCCACGATGAAGGGCGTCTACTTTCATTATGTTTCACTAACAAATGACTAGCTCGAATTTTCTCCGAATCACCTGATCCAGTATTAGTTGTTGATGGATTTTGAGTTTGCGAATAATTTTTAGCCATATATTCTTTCAATTTCTCTGGATCACTGCCAGCAGGTGGCTCCCATGAAGAAACAGAAGTTTCTGGATGATAATAATAAGGAAGATTACGAGATCTGGAATGTTTTACTTCCCATCCAACAACAAGACCACTTTCAGGATTAATTTCTGTCTAGAAGGGAAGTTAGGAAAGGAAATGGTGGGGTGAGGAGTGCTCATATGTTTTAGATGTGGTTCAGCTTGGACCGGTAGTTAGCTTAGTTGGGGCCGTTGCGTGACGCACAAATCGGATCAACTAACTAAGTCCTACAAGTTCTTTAGTTGAGCAAGAGAAGAAGGTACATACCATTTTAGTTTGCAGCTGGGTTAATATTTTGTGACGTGGTTGCGTGTAATGTGTACTGAGAGATTACTCGATGTAAACAAGATAACGAGAATGGAAAGTATAAGGAGACAGTTGGTGGAGGTTTCCTCGAGGGAATATGCTGTTATACCCTAACCTGGATATGAGGCTGAAAGAGGAGAGGGAGGAAGGGAGAGATGGATGATATTTGATTTCAACTTGGTTTTAGTCTGATATTTAAATATAAACATTTGTTAATCACTTTATCTACAAGCTATAGCATTGATGTGTTGACTCTCCATTATTCTTTTACGAATGTAAGTTTGCATCTTGATAGTAGCATTTGACTTGAACAATTACCTTGATAGTAGAATATATGGTTATATGTGCCCTGACTTTATAAGCCATTTATTCTTATAATACAATAGACCTTGGGAGGACTATGGAGTCCCATTTCTTAGCTGAAACAAATGACCTGCAACAAGCACCTGCAATGTTCTCTTTATTGGCAACATTAACTCCTATCAGAAATTATAAAATCCGAAGACAAATGCATACTGTCAATGGACTCAATTTGGTTTTTGCACATATATTAATGTAGTGAAATGAAACACTATAAATAATTTGTCCAAGGTGTAACCTATGGTTTAGGGCTGGCTAGTCCCTGTCGCATATCGTTAAGTTCAGTTCACGTCGCATATCATCAATCCCTGAGCTAGCTTGTTTTGAGGCCGCTGTTTGACAAATACAAATACTCTACACAAAAAGTTCAAGTTCGGCCACATCCAGAGTAAAACAAGATTTCCCGTCCGATCAATCATATTTAAGCCTCTGAGAGCCTTGATCAGTAATGCCGTGGGAGACCAGGCGTGAACAGAAGGTGTTGAACTTTTTTGTTCTTGATGGATAGGGAACATTTCACCAATTTTTACATACTGTCTCTAGTTCTATAGAGTCTTGGGTAGGTGGCGCACCCTCATATATAAGAGCTCGCGCAGCGAGCACTACGGGTCCGGGCAGAGCCCGGCCGCCGGAGGCGTAGAGAGATGGCTCGTATAGAGGACAGCCGTACGGACAAAGGGTATTGCATATTCATTATACGAGCAGCGGTTCGATCGACAGACTAGCTAGTCAGTCGAGCTCGTATAATCTTGACCGGAGGTGCAGCAAACCAAAAGAAAACGTCAGATAAGTAATGCGCATAAGTTTGTTAAGCGCGCAAGTTAGACAGAAATGGTAGCAAGTAGTAATAAGATTGGTTGGTAATAGTTAGATAGTAATGAAAATTTTTATATAAATAGTAGAAGGGGGAAGTAGAGTGATTTAGAGAATTAGAATATAATAAAATGCCGGCGCATTTACTGGTATATGCTGGTACTTCATATGATAAAGATAAATTGGTAAAAGTACCAGTAAACAAAGGCGATGATAGTTCATTTATAGAGTTGAAATCACCATATGCAGTTGATGGAGTGATTCGGTTGGCTATTCGTATAAAGGGGTTTAAAGATGTGAAAGAGAGTGGAGGAAATTCCGGCGAAAGTACAAATAGTTTGGAAGATAGAGAAGATACAGGTATCATAGATGAAGCTGTTGTTGATTTACAAAATGAGGAAGAGGATAATTCTGAGAATAATCCCAAAACGTTATCGTTTTTAAATGAATCTCCGAGTAGAAGTTCAAGTAGGAATTCATCGAGATCTTCAAGTTCCTCCAGTACCTCCAGTAATGCTTCTAGTAAATCATCTAGACTCCGTAGACTGCTAAAACCGAAGAGTCGTTCCAACTCACCTTCGATTTCTTCTTCTTCTTCTTCTCAATTACCCTCTGATTCACCTTACTTTGATCAAGAAAATCATGTATCTGATCAATTGTCAATCCAATTCTCAGTCCGATTTAAGACCCCGATAAATGGTGATGATCTGTTATTTGGAAATGATTTTGATGAACCAATCCGAGATATTCTTCCATATGGATTCTCGCTTGGTTATAAAGTATTCAAATGGTATATTGACCCAAGTGTTGAAGGTGATCCAATGGCTGATAAACCATATCTTTACGGTCGAGCTTTGACCTCTATCAATACAATCGAGGAGAATGAAGACACTGAAATTCCCTGGGCAGGATTTGTCAATACGGACAGATTTATAAATGAAGGAACTGGTACTCCCAATAGACTAAAGGAAATAACTAGTAGTGAACGAATGGCATATTTCCGTGATAAAGCTAAACGCCAATCTTTTGAATTTGTCGCCAACAATCTCTACACATTTGACTTTTTCACGCCATACTTGACTCTCGGAGATTCTTTCGGAGTTCAACTACCTGGTTTTAAGTTTGATGTTGGCAAATATTGTGGGGGCCAACCTCTACGTTACGTTCTCAAGAATCTTCTTGATGACTCTATTTATTTAGTTATTGTTTTCTCACTAGTCAGCGATTAACTATTCGATTCAGCAGATAAGTGCTGCCGTTAGTTACGATATAAGTATAATAAATTTATATTTAAACCTCCAAAAACGTAATAATTATATTCTATGCAAGATGATAAGATAAGATAAGGTGGTAATTAGGTAAGGGTATAAAAGATAAGGCTGATACTAATTAGGCTAGCATGGACTCCTCTTCATGTGAAATATCTCTCGTTACACTTCTCACATCTCCCTAAAATCCAATAATCATTATGAATATCGAATACTTACACTTGGAATCAGATGTGCATGTTCACAAATTACAAACTTTGTTAGATAATCAATCAGATGGACTGATGAATCGGAATGGTCGGCTTCTGGCCGTATCGCGACGCGGTATCACGTCTCATATGCGCCAGTTGGCCGATATTAAATCCGAAATGGCTAGTTATTATAAAAATCGGATTCGGTCACATAAGGAGTGGCTGGAAGATAAGCGAATTGTGAAAGCTAAAACTGAGGAACTTGAGGGCAAGGTTTTAGAAATCGAAACCCAGAGTGCAGAAGCAGTTGAAATCCGCGAGTTACAGACTGAAATGATTTCTGTTCAGGTGAGTGGTGGTTGACAGGAAGGCCTACACAGACTATGGATCTACTTCACAGATAAGTAGAGTCTGGATTACATGTCTTGACTGATAAAGTCCGAGCTTATGGTAAGAAGATACCAAGGAAATTAACCAAATGCCTAGAA
The DNA here is from genome assembly GCA_030575175.1 of Sugiyamaella novakii. NCBI lineage: Eukaryota > Fungi > Ascomycota > Dipodascomycetes > Dipodascales > Trichomonascaceae > Sugiyamaella > Sugiyamaella novakii. The sequence continues at coordinate 105,569 of JAJMIH010000016.1, forward strand.
TGAGATAACGGAACTGAAAAAGAAACTAGAAGAATTAAAAATAAAGAAAAAGGACTTAACTCAGAAAATTGTAATGGCTCAATCAACGATCGAAAGCAGATGCTCATCTTATGTCCATGAATTAAATTCTATGACCGGTGAAGAGGCCTCTGAAACTGAAATGGAGATTCGTGAAAGGGAAATGGAAGCTTTGGAAGATCAAGAAAAAGCTGCAAATAAGGAAGCAATAGCGTTGACTGATGGATTGATTGTTTGGCAAGATTCATGTGAGACTGTGAATGATCTAGAAAGACAGTTGACATTGCTGCCAAAGCAAGAAAGAGCGAATTCAAAGAAGATAGCGACAATGTTGAATCAAACTTTAGAAAGATTAGAGAGAAATTTCCATATTGCAGAGGATAATAAATGGTCTTTGTTAACAGTTGGAATTGGTCAGGAAGTAGAAGCATTACGGCAAGGAATCGAGATAGTAGAAAGTCAGATATCAACTTCCCAGAGATTCGGTTCTATGTCTACTACTGGCTCCTCTCCTATCAACTCAGCATCCGTAGCCCAAGGTTTTACTTCTACTCCAACAGCGGCCACTCAAATTTTATCGAAACTTACTCTAAAATCACCGATCTCCGAATCTACCAATTTACATCCTATTTCAATTACTCCAAAGCAATCTCAGTCTTCTTCATCATCATTTTCAGGAATAGGAAGAAGCCCCACGATCAGTAACATCAATTCTGAATCAGCTTCAGCACCAACTCCAGCACCATCAAATAAATTCTCGTCTGCAGTTCAAGTTTTGGGTACCATAGGAGGAAAAGAACTAACAACTAATAGCCAAGAACATTCATCAGCATAATATCTTCCCATCATTTGCATTTATAAATAAAATTGTATTATTAATCCGCTCTGGATCTATATAAATAAGTCATACATAATAAATATATTTATCATCATTAGAGTCATTATTGTCATTATTATCTCTTTTCATTTCCTGACATGGCAGACAGCAAAGGAGGGAACCCGAAGGCTTTAATTCTCCTATCATCAACCTTCTTAGTTGTAGCTGCAGCGAGGGTGTCCGATCGGAACCTTTTGCTAGAAAGTGAAGGAGATGCAAAGTATTGTGGTGGCCTTGGTGATACAGTAACAGATATAGATTCTAGAGATCTCTTTCTCTTCAACATTTCAGAATCAGTACCAGTAGAAATCAGATCGATATTCAACTGTAAGTCTTCTCTTCCACTGCTACCATTATCACTGTTGTTAACAGACAATACCCTTGGAGTTGTTATAGTATTTGCAACTGCTGAGGGAGGCGTTGGAGATGCCATGCCCCCCTTTTTCCTTGGCTTCATCGCACGCCTTACCAATAAAGTCAACCCACGATCAGGATACTTGGACGGAAATTGTGGTTGAGAACTGGGAACGGGAACTTTAGCTGGGACAGGTTTCACTTGCGTTCCAGGCTTCCTGATTCTAAAAGTTGACATTACACCACCACCAACAATTGGTTTAACGATATTAGCCTGTGGTTGAAATGTATAATTAGAAGAAGAACTGGTAGAACCGTTTGTTAAATTGTTATCATTATTTTCTTCATTGCCGAATAAATCACCCATCAAAGTCTTCAATAATTGAGGATCTTTAACAAGTGAATCAACAGTTTGCGCTAATCCTTCGTTTAATCCTTCAGTTTTACCAAGAATTTCCAATGCTGCTCTTAAGCTATCAGCAGATGAAGAAGAGGCGGAGGCAGAGGTTGTATTAACGAATCCATTACTATTATCATTGTTATCTGCTTGAAGGCTCGGATCAAGTTGCATTTCTCGCAGCATACGCTGTTCTCTACGTTTGTGAAATTCTTTTTCAAACCAGGCTTGTTTCTTAGCACTATCTTCCGGACCAAAAATATTAGCAGCTCTACGATGAAGTCTTGCTCTTAAATCATTGTCTTTATTTCGAATATTATTGTTGTGTCTCCATCTTTGTTTTCTTTCACGATTCTCTAATCGAATACGTTCTTTGTCTTCAGGAGTCAACACACCATTGGAACGATACCTCCAGCTTTTAGCTTTACGGCCTGGTTTCAAAGTGCCAACAGGAGTTGTGAACCCAGGTGTATTAACAGCAGTGCTGTCACTTGTAAGGTTATTGTTATCAGCAGAAGCTGCCGCTTGACTATCACTTTCTGCTTCTTCTTGAAGACTTTTTCCAAGTGTTTGGAGAGCCTGCTGGATTGCTTCCATAGCCTCTGCATTAAGCTCCAAATCTTGACCTTCTGAGTTATCATCTTCATCACCTATCATTTGCTTGGCAAGTAATAAAGCGGTTAACATAGAATCGTTACCTGGCTCAGTAGATGATTCAGTAGGAGGTAAAGCGTCAGTATGTTGGGGAGCTGTTAGATGCAATAACGTATCTGCACTTGGAGGGAGTCGAGGTTGGCTAGATTCAGACTGGGTCGAAACTTGAGAGTCAGATTGTAAGGTGTCTGTAGTTACTGTCTGTTGCTTTTGCTTCCTCATAGACCAAGAGTGTAAATACCCTTTACGATTAAGCATAGGATCGATTCTATTAGCAAGCATCTCTCTTGATTTTTGAATATTCGATCGAGATAGAGCTAGAGTTTCAGCAATTGATAGATTGGATTTTGAAGTTTGTTCCGTGGATTGTAATGAAGAATCTCCAGATGAACTAGAAAGCAATGATGTCAAAGTGGATTCTAAATCAGAATTACTTAACAATTCTGCCATAGCACGTACATCAATATCTTCGATAGACGGAATTGTGGAACCTCCTTGGTCATTAGACTTTGTTACTACTGTTGAATCATCACGAATAGCCGCACTGAGCTCTTCAATTAGAGCACGTTGAGCTGATAATTCAGCATCTTCATTGGACATGATTTGTCCGGATTCAGCAGATGAAGATTCCTGTTGAAGAGCTTGAGCAAGAGCCTCGACCGCAGCAGCAGTAGCAGCAGTATCTAAAGTTGATTCATCATTTTCTTTAGAACCAATCATAGAGGCTTCATGACCTTCGATAGTTGATGATGATTCCGAGAGCATGGCACCACCAGAAGCATCGTTAGCTAGGATATGCTGAAGTTGTTGTTGAATACGTTGGACTTCAGAGTCATCATTAGAAGATTCTGCAGTTTCACCGAGAGCTGCTGCTAGTGCTGCTGCTGCTGCTGCCGTCGAATCTTCTTCAGAAGGTTGTAATCGTGCAGAAATATTACCCTCTGAGGTTGGCTCTTCTTCTGATAAACCACCAATGCCTGCTAAAGCATTGGCAATGGCGTTTGCTAATTCTCCTCGATCTTCCTGGTCTGGTTCTTGATCATGATCTTGTGTCGTCTCTTGGATTTGTTCCTGGACCTGCTCTGATACCGATGTTGATATTTGTTCCGAACCTTGCGTTTGTGTTGGCTCTTCAGATCTCTCTTCTTCTTTGCTCTCATCAACATTAGATGCTACTTCCGTATGATCTTCTCCGCCTAATGCCGACAATGCATTCTGAATTAAATCTGTCAGTGAACTCTGGTCAGCAGTTTCTTGAGTTTCATGAGATTCTTCTGACGAATCTGGTTTTTCAGATGGCCGAGGTTCAGCAAGTAGTTCATGAGGTACTTGTGACTCTTGAGGTCCATAGAACTCCTTTGGTTCATCTGACTCTTGTATCTTAGAAAATGATTGATCCTGTGATGCCTCACCTGACCCGTTTTCTTGAGTTTCCCATTGTCCAGAATGTGAAATACCCTCACTGCCCGCTAATGCTTTCTGGACCTCCGCTAGCGTTTGCTCTAATAACAACTGGTCTACATCGGTAGTACCGTCTACTGACTCCTTTATCCGTATATCTTTTGACCCCTCTATTACCTCCTCTGTTGGTTCCGGCTCTGTTGGTTCCTCTGGTTCATCTTTCTTTTCTCCATCGTCCGTTCCATCCCCTTTAAACGCGTCACCATCCCTCTTCTCTTCACCAGTAATGCCAGCAAGTAAAGCCTTCAACTGAGCTTCAAGATCTTCAGGAACTGAAGTATCCCCACCTGCGTCTCCTGCCAGTGGTGGGGGATTTGAATTTGACATATAAACTAGATTATCTGTTCAACAAACTTGGGAAATAATATCAAATAATCATCAAACGACAAGAAACGACAACAAAATAAAACAATATCCAAATCTGAATTCAATCCAAATTTAACGGTTTAATCGAATAAAATAAAACAGCTTTTTTAAAATTCCAATATTTCTTTACGACTACTTGGATTCTTACGATTGATATATAAACGCGCGTTATCGGCGGATGATAATGGGTACGGAAATCTGCCAAAAAGAAATATTATCGTGAAGAGGAAGAAGCATAAAAAAGCCGCACCGTCGAAAAATTTGGCAAAATCCGGGTAACTAAATATCAAGTCGGTAAAAGTAGCGTTTAGTGGATTCATGAATATTCTCAGAATACAGAAGAGCGAGTCGTACTACCACCACTACTAATGAAAACAGTTTGGAATTAGCAATTTTTTGAAGAAAAAAGTGCCAACTGCTAAGGAGCGTTGTACAAATTTAAAAATAATAATGACACCTAAGGGATTCGAACCCTTGCATCTTGCGATATTAGAATACCCTCCTTTTTTAAGAGAAAGCTACTAAGCTTGAGTCTAACGCCTTAACCGCTCGGCCAAAGTGTCGTATTATTAGCCTCACAAGGCGACTGAAAGTAAACGATTCGCCATTCAATGCACTTTATCATGTGACTGTTGACCAATCAGATCACAGTATTATTAATTCTGTAAGCAGCAGTGTTGATTATTATACTTATTATATATATTTCAATTTTTCTGACTAAAGTAGACAATGTATTATTGGATCCCTTGTGTACTCTGAATGAATCTCCACAACTTTTCAACTGGCAGATTTCTCATTCCCTTAGTAGTGGTTAGCTAAAGTTTCCCCAATCGGTGGATTGGTTCCATTTTCTTGGCCATTTGGTGGTCCCAGAGGAGAATTCGAACTGATACAATATATTGAAGTTTCACATGTGAACCTTTAAACCCGATGTGGTGGTATTACTCTATCCTGAATGTTCCTATGTTAATCAGAGATTTCATTTTCTTTTCAGGAATCACTGTACTTTACACCAATAACGTGTGCAGTTATCAATACGATCATAAAACTTAATTCCAATATGATTATAGATCTTCGTAGTCCTTTATTTGCAAGTTTTATTTTATTATACTCGTACAAGAAAACCGCCGATTTCGCCCCTCCGGAATGATTTTCGTATTATCAGCTATGTCAAAAGTGTCCCTACCATGTTGGGTTCTAAGCTTCATCCTGGGTCATGTAGATTGAGTTATAGAAGATAGTTCGCAGTTATGTTTAATATATTTGTTGGTTAATTCGGTTTAACTATTAGAAACAATTCAAAGTCAATCTCACGACTTTATGTACCACCCAACATCATGCTTGCCTGCACATTATATTGCAATCTTACCACTAAAAATAAGGTCGGAATTATTGAAAGTTTTTCAGGAGAATCACATAGCAGTAATCAACAAGAGTTCATTATCATTGAGTAATACTGGGAATCAATAATAAGCTTTCTGAATATTGATGATCATACATGATATTTAAGAGAGACAGTAAAAAGACTGTGAAAAAGATGGTATAGGAGACCGTGCAAGAGACAGCACTCAGAACAAAATGCGAGATAAATCGGAGTCCGAAGATAAACAGCCCCTTTCCCGAGTCTTTCAATAACTCAAACCTTATTATGTATCCTCTTCCAATAGCTGATCTTTGAAGTTATAAAACGACATGATTTCTGCACGGCCCTCAGTCGTCGCCGCTCCTGTATTTTATGTTTCCGTCCTATGTTACGGGCATTTCCAGGTAAAATACAAGGACAATTATAATTGTGACATGTTACTCGATTTAGCGTTACACTTGTTTGTTAGAATTCCAATGTGAATTGCAAGAAATATTATAATTGCTCTCTGGATAACCATTACAAATGTAACGATGACCCTAATGAATTTAAATGTCTAATTAATAATATCAACTCTTCGGTGTCTGTTGGTAATTCGTTCATATTGAAGGAAAGATATTTACTAATTAAAACACTTAAATTCAATGATAAGATAGTTAATCCACTGACCAACACAATCAATTGATCATAAATATTATTATTTTATACGAAGTTAGGAAAGAATTCTTGCTTCAAATCCCACTGAAAGCAGCAACTGACCTCCATTTAGGCGTTCTTATCATGCAGTGTTATTACTAGGAGCTGGATAGGCACCCCCACTTCTACATCTCATATTACAGAATATTGAAGGGAAAGTAATTGTAATGGAAGTTAAGGTTCATAAAAGTCAAAGACTGACCCTTACTTGGTATTCTAAAGTTGTATGAAAGGAACACAATCTTGGTCCCTCGCATGTAGCAGGTAGAGACTTTGGATAGTCTGTGAGACTCCTTTCGGCAAAATATATCTCAAGACCCCGACCCCGACCCGGCTTAGATAACTCTTGCAAATAAGAAAGATAAAAACCACAATTTTGTAAGCATCTTGATAGTGTATATACTGTTATTAGAATAAATATTCACTCTTGTAGAAATAGGCAATTAATTTGTAAGGGAGAGCAGAAAACATTGGAGATTGAATTTGGGGTAGACTGATAAAACCCCTCCGCGGAAAAATCTCTACTTTTCAGATCTCAAGTACACCTGGAAGTCTTCGTGGCATCTCGTAGTTATAACTATAGAGATATAGCGAAATAAGTTCCAGTAGGGACATGACTTTCTAAATCAACAATCCTGCATGAAGCGCGTACGCGGATATTAGATTTCACATGCTCAAACCCGAGAATTAGACCACAGTTCCAATAATCGTATAATTTGATTAAGATATTGATTTTTAATAAGAAATGACTTATGCTATTGAAACAATACACAGCTCTCCATTAGATTCGGAGTTTACTCCTTTACAAGAACATCAATCATTTACCCCTGCAAGTTTTTCATTAGAAGAGAACCCGGTGCTGTACTTTAAATGTATAGCTTCTAAGATTGAAGTTTCAAATGAATTACCACAAATTCCAAATATTACTTTGCTAAAAGGTGATATCTATGTGTCTTCATCAAATTTGACTTTTTGGTTCCCTGATCATTCAATTGGATTGGTGATCCCATATCAACGTCTAACTCTTCATGCTATTCAAAGTGGAGGAAAGTCTGTTTATTTACAGATTGAATCCGAAGGGTTGGTTGGTAATGCTTCGTCTGAGGATTCTCCAATAGCGGAATTCACTGTATCATTAGAAGAGAGTCAATCTGACACGATACAGGAGTTTTATAATGCTTTGAGTGAATGTTCATCTTTACACCCTGATGCTAGTGAAGATGGAGAAGACGATGTTGTAGGATTTGATGGTATGGCTGAAGATGATGAAGGCTGGATTACCGCTGAGAGTTTGGTTACCGGTCAAGGAGATGATGATGTTACTGTTACCGCGTCTAAAGTAAATGAACATGGTCCATCGGCTGCTTTAGAGGTTAATGTTGGGGAACCTGGAGATAGTGTTAGAGCTGGTCAGAGAAGAAATAGAGAAGAGGAGGATGGTGTCGAGTCGGCAGCTCAAGGTGAAGCTGATGAGGAGACGAAATGGAGAAGGACTGATTAATTTTCATGTAGATATAACGCTCGCACTCTGTAAATAATCTTCACTGTGTTTTAAGTTTGATCTGTTTCCTCCAGCAGTCGAACTCTGCCCCGATCTGTAACTCCTCTTAAGTATAAATTTGGCAATCTCTAACCACCAGAGACACTCGATAAGCAAGGATATAAGATATTAGTTAATTAAAATATATAGATTGTTAATGCAAGGAATTAGTACAGAAAGAATTAATAGTAGAATTTCAATAGCAATTAAAGCCATTCAATAAAATAAGAATAAAATAAATAAAAATCATTAATCATAAAGTTAGTTGTAAAATGAGGAGAATATCTCCAGTTCGACATCATAAGGGTGTGAAGAGTTAAAGGAACTATTTTTGGATTCTCTATTATGGTAATTGAAAGAATCAGTGCGTTGACGTGGAGTTGAAAGATCTTGCTCTTGGCGACTTGGAAATATGAATGAATTAGCCAATACACCTACTTTCGGGCGTCGTAGCTGTTCATTTTGAACAGGCGATGTGAAATAATCCTCGCTATCACGATCTGTAAAACAAAAGCCTGTAGGGGTAGAACCTGCTACAGGCTTTAAACTCTCATCTTCCGTCGTTAGCGCTTGTCCATAAACAATTTTGGGAGGTGTTACTGGTACTTCTCTTGAAACCCCTGACATAACAACTCTTTCCACTGAAAATATTTGTGTGCTATCAGCAGGACTTCGTGGCGTAAGTGGCGTAGCAATATTAACGGGAGAAAATATTGCATCATCAGTTTGGACACTATTTGACGATAAATGTTCCGATGTAAATGGACTGTCAGGTCTTACTGAAGCACTAGAGTTTGACTGCAGCGTATAAACATTTTCAAGCCATAGATCCGGCCGTTTCTTCTGTCTAGGGCTAGACATTGCTTCATGCTCGACTGATATGGATGAAGCAGGAGATCCACAATCTTTCAATGCTGATGATAAACCAATAGATGATTGAGCAGATGATGAAGAAGTAGATGTAGAGATAGTTGTAATTCTAGTCCGCTTAACTGGACTTTGTTTTAGCATTGGAACAATATACTTATCCAAGAAAGGATCGTCCAGATCTGTTAAAGATTCATTCTTCATATTAATATGCTTATTAAGATTCTTATGACTGCCAAATATCATTCTACCTTGAGCAATCTGATCTACTAAAGCTAATGGAATCTCCATACTGATTTTGCTGGAATGTCGAAGTGGGGTTTTAATATGATCTTTCTCATACGAATAATCTGTTGACAACGAAGATGACGAAATGATCTTTTCAATGTCATGAGTTTCAATTGCTTTATCATTACTATCCTTTCCAGTTTTCTTTCTGGTTCTAACCTTAGCAACAACAAACCAAATTGTCAATGCTATCAGCACAACTACCAAAACAGATATAACCACCACAGCTATAAGCATAGGTTTGTAATTCCACCAAGCATTTCCACCATTTACTGGGATTGCCGAATTAGACATTCGAGTAGGTTCTTTATCCAACAACTATCAAAAAGCTGTTTTAAAACTTTAGCACAAAATCGGACCGAAGAAAAATAACTATTAAGTTTAGCTCTCTTGGTAAACAAGACTATATTTATAAGTTTTGAAACACGTTGATCCTGCTTTGCTTATCAGTAGTTGTGTAAATCTGTGATGATTATCAATAAATACCAGGCGTGAATAAATGGAAATTGGGCATGAGCGCACTCTTATTCACTTTGAAAGTAATAAAAGAACCGCTGTTTCAGAGGCAATGACACTTGACGTTAACGTCAAATATGTACATATGACAAGCCCCTGGCGTCCAGATGTTGAAGCATTTTTTGCAGGACGTTAGAAATAGTGCTATGGATTTCGAAATTATTACTGCGTTTAACTTGAAACAAATGCCAACCTCACCTAGCTGAAATTCACAGTGAGATATATCCATGTCTTGGTAACCAGTTACGATTATTTGAATGTTTGAGGTGCATACGAGGAATGAAGGCACTGTTTATTTGGATTAGTGTAAAATTATGCAGGTACAAAAAGCGCTTTTTTCCCAATAAGTTCGTAGATCTTGACAGGTAAGGAAATATATGCAATAAATCCGCCTAAATATGATAAAGATCTGTACGCGAAAAATGCAGGACAGAGAATGAGTTATCGCGTTTCCAAGGCTACAAATGTTTTTATCGAACCAATTTAATAAATATTCGCGGTTGATAAATATGTGCGTATGTGCGCGTTTTAGAACATGGGAGTAGTGCTAATGATAAGTCTTGGCTACGAGACATTCAGCTATTCAGTTTGTATTAAGGATAAGAACTTGTCTCGATTATTGGAAAGTAAATGGGATATTGGAATATTCATATTTCGTAATTGGTTGTGGGATCCAGTATTGATGTTCTTTTACGTTATGAGAACTGTAATTGGTCGATAGATCTAGCTGATTTAGTATTGATGAGGAATGGAACTGCGGGGTGAAACGTGCAGCCATTGACACCCTGAGCTTGCTATGAACAGCGGTGGTACTAAATATCGTTCTAATAGGATGGGCCGATGGTATACAAACGAGCGCAGCGAGCTACGGGTCTGGGCAGAGCCCAGCCGCCGGAGGCAGAACGGGGGATGTAGAACGAGAATGTCTAGAATATAGAAAAAGTATGCATAGAAAATACAGGTGGAATTGATGGTTAGCTGTTGGTGAGACGACGTGCAAGATTACGGATTTGGACATCGGCGTCTGCTTCTTGCATAGCTTTGCTGAGGGCTTCTTTGCGCTGTCTCTCATTTTCAACAGCTTTTTCATCAGCTGTTGGAGGTAATTGTTCATTGATTAAATCAACTCTTCGAGCATCATCGAAGGAGTTAATGGCATTACGGATTCCTTCAGCACCGGCCATGAGAGTACCAGCGGGGAGCATTGTTCCAGTGGCAGATTTGAATTCGCTAACAGATTCCGATTCTTGACGAAGAACAGAAAACATACGAGAAAGTCTTCCGATGGCGAGAATTTTGTTCTTAAATCTATCTCGTTTCTCTTTCATAACATCGTCTTCTTCTTCATCTTCTTCGTCGAAAAATTCATCTTCGTCGTTATCTTCTTCCATATCTCGATCCATGGAAGAAGATGAATGAGAACCTTGGAAATAGTCTTCTGCTTCTTCAGGGATCTGAACTGGGAGATCTTCTTCACTGTCGTATTGTTGAGGTGGTTGACCATGTGAGGGAGAAGAAGGGGAACGCGAGGAACGTGGTGAACGTGGCGAGCGAGGGGAGCGTGGGGTGCGTGGTGTACCAGCTTTACTTCTTCTTCCTGGAGTACGAACATTACGATCAATAAAATGACGAGTATCATCATCCAATTCTTCTCTGGTACAAATGTTAAGAATCGATATAAGCATATCAGTTATTTTCTCACCAACAAATGGAAGCGACCAAGTGAAAACATCCATAAAATTAGGAAGCCAATAAGGATGAGGGGAATGTTTGAATTGACGGATATTTAAAACATTATTTTCATACTTCACAACTGCTGCTTTATTGTTATAAGTATCGAGATAGTTTGGAGCAGAGAATATTGTCATGACTGAAGGAAAACCAGTATTTCTACTTTCAAGATAAGCTCTATATCCAGCATTTTGAGCCTCATGAGCACGAATAATCGATAAAAGATTGTTTTTTGATAAGAAATCACAAGCAGCTTTGTAGGTATAAAAGTATGAACAACCACGAACGTTGTTATGGATAAAATGACGATTATTATCTTCTTCACCAAAATTCTCAATTGGATCAGACCATAATAAATCACACATTAGTCCATGAGTTGGAGGCTCTCGGAATCTATCCAAATTACGAATATCATCTAAAGTATGTAATTCCGGTGATAAACCGCCATGAACACAGAAAAACTGTTTATTTACAACTGCAGCCAAAGGTAGGGTGCAAAAAGACATCATACAAACTTCATAAATATTTAGGGAATATTTATGTTTACATTCAAGTTTAAAAGTGAAGTAATCAGTCAAATGACGACATTCGTGATTACCACGAAGAAAGAAAACAGATTTTGGATAATGAATTTTCAATGCCCATAAGTAGAGAACACATTCGATTGAAAAATATCCTCTATCGACATAATCTCCTAGAAATAGATATTTCGTATGTTCAGGATCACCACCAACTTCAAATAATTTCATTAAATCATAATATTGGCCATGAATATCTCCACATAAAGTAACTGGAGGGTCAATTTCTAATAAAGTTGGCTCTTCCATTATAATTTTTGTAGCAGTGTTAATAATGTAGCTAGCTTGTTCTTCATGAAGACGTCCTTCACGGAAAAGATGATCTTTGAGGAAGGTGAGATTAGGTAGACGAGGGTTTGAAGTTCCTGGTATGTACAATTCATCATCGGTAGGAATATTTGTAGCAGGAGCAGGAGTTGTTTTTATAACTCTTTCATCAGTACGTAATTCCTTGCCATCTTCACCTTTATAAATTGAGAAGTCTACAGTAGGGAGAGGTTTTTTCTCTTGAAAAGCTTTAATAGCATTTTCAAGTTTTCTAGCACGTTCGTCTGACATAGCTAGGGAGGTAGAATAGGGAGAAGTTTCTCGCAATTGGTTAAATTTTTAATTGATAGTTTCTCAATGTGTATTAGTTGGATTTTGATTGTCAGTTATCTTCTTAATTCTGTCGAATCAACTTCACTTCTGCGTCTTTACCTCCTGAATGTTTCTCCTTACTATCGGTTTATAGAATAGGATGCGTCCTAAAGACAAGATTCAATGTCAAATAAATTATTCAGAATTGTCCTACTTTCAAGACTAATCTAATTGACGTCTCAATCTTTAAATAGTTTATCGCACGATCGCAATCAGACCTTAATTTATGTCTCGTGGTTCACTGCTTTTTGGTTGCCTATCCCGTTGTTTTAAACTGGGCCAAAGCTGATGAAGGCTAGGGGCGAAATTGACCATACCCTATACACAGATAAGTTACCTCGCTATAGTACTAACAAATTCCTTAGGGGGGGTCATCTCGCTCTTCCTGGAATATTTTTCAATTTTCAAAAAACATATATAAGTCAAAATATTAATATTACTGATAAAAATTTAATAATATATACTCTTACTAACAAAACGTTACGATAAAATTAGTGTTAAAGTATGATCGATCACATGACTTCTACCTCGTTATAATCGCTTCTTCTCACTGAGCTTACCTTAGAAATCAGCCGTACGTAATTGGATGAGAAATAAATATTTTATGCATCTACCATCTGCAGTCTGCAATCTAGATATGCGGTTAAAATTCAGGGTGAAAATTTCAGCAACCGGAAGAATAGCAGATCTCTGTGTTGTTTATTTTGAGCTGAATTAAAATCTATACTCTTCTTTATTTATTTCTCGAATATTATTGACATTCAAATCTTCATCAGAAGCCGTTTTTATTGTAAATTATTTCGATTATGTCCGGTCCTTTAGCATCAGTCCAAGGTGAAGGGGTCAATTTAATCCTCGAAGATCCCAAGTACCAAAGTCGATTTGAACTTGGAGCTTGTATGGCTATTTACCAATGGGAAGATCTTCAAACAGCAGTTGATAATCAATGGGGAGGGGCAGATAGTAATGATAAAAGAGATTGGATGGTTGGAAGTATAGTTGAGTTATTTGAGACGTCGAATTATGTTGATTCAGATGATATAGAAGATAGACTACTTGGAATTATGGAAGATGAGTTTGGAGTTAGCATCGAAGATAATAGTGCTGCTGCCGTTGCAGTTACTGTAATTCAATTATATAAAGAATGCGCAGAGGGTAATTTTGCTCATGTTGATGAGATATTTGCTAAATATCAAGAGAAGGAGGCTCGCCGCAAAGCAGGATTGTTACCAATAAACAAGGTGGATGGAGATGGTAGCGATGAGGAGGGAGATGAAGGAGAAGATGTGGATGAAGATGAAGATGAAGAGATGGATGATGTGTCTTCATCGAGTTCATCGGTGGCCCCCGCAGAACCACAAGGGCCCGTAGTTGACGAAGATGGGTTTGAATTAGTACAAAAGAAGGGAAATAGAAGAAGGTAGGTAATAGAATTGTGAATATATATAGCATCTCCGCGGAGCGGAGCCACGGGTCTGGGCAGAGCCCAGCCGCCGGAGGCAGAAATCAATGTGTAAGTTTACCGAATTGCTGCATGACTGATTCAGCAACAGCATCGACCGCCCCTTTAGGACGAAGTAAAGAAGGACCTAAACGAGCAGTTTCTTGTAATTTGAAAAGTTTGATATAGGTGCCATTCCATACTCCTACGCTGCCAATTTTAGGTAATACAAGATTCGTAGCTACTTCGTTGATTGCGGAGGAAACAACTTGGCTTTCGTTTTGAAAGATACTACCCCAGATGATACTTTCATACCAGCCAAGAGATCTAGCATTCCAACTGAATTTGATAGGTTCAAATTTGTTATCGTCGGGTTCGTTTGGATCAAGGTTGACATCTGGTAGGGATGATATGTTACCTATACTTTCAATGATGATATGAGGCTGTACTTTTGTATCGGAATGGAAGTTTGAGTCGGTGGTTTGTCTCTCGGAGTTTATTATGTGTTGGGAATAGGGGATGAGTTTTTGTAGATTATCAAGAATCATTAGTAAGGGATCAATTAGAATCCAAATTTCTTGGTTTGGTAGCGAAGAAGTTGAGTTTGGTGGGGAGAGTGTAGCAGGTTGTTTACCTTTTGATTTTGATGCGGATTTTTCAACTGTGTTTTCAACTCCTTCGGGAGTTTGTTGTTCAACTTCATCCGTACCAGCCAGGAGACGGAATTTAGATTCGTTTTTTAGCATGACAAAGAGTAAGTTTTTATTTGAGCGGAAATTGTAATGAATCATGTTTGAAAAACTTTTAAGAATATTGATAATAAGGAATTCCTTCGTGGGGGTCGCAATATTGTTGTTGATTGATAGTAAATTTGAAAATAATTGAACAAGATTCGAAGAACTTGAATATGAAATATTCATAACATAAGGGGAGATATTATAAATAATCTCTAAAAATGTTGGTGCCAAAAAGTCAAACATATTATCATTTCCATTGCCATTAAGAAGAGGAATTAATAATTGACTGATTAAATAATCAGCATAAGTTCCATTAAAAATCGACATTTTTGATTTCGAAGATATATATTTTCTTCGTAAATTCCCATTTGTGTCATTATCATTGTCACCACGAACTTCAACTTTATATCGTAGTAATTTGACAAAAGTTACATCCGATGATAAATAGAGGAGAATATATGCACATAGTCTTACAAGTTCCCTTTTTGACACATCATAATATTTCTCTTGAATATAAGCAAGAAAAAAGATCATAAAATCCGTACAAGATGACGAACTTAAAAGATATTCTCGGAATTTTCGATTACATTGAGTTAGTTCCCAGAATAACATTATTAATTCTGATATCCAATGAATTTCACTATGACTTCCTGGTAATAAAGAAGATGATGCAAGAATCGGTTGTGAAATAAGTTTTAAAAGATTATCAATAATGAACTGGAAATCCTTTGGATGACGAATTTTGGAGAAAAAATATCTGTATCGATTATTATTGTTATCATTCTTCTCCGGTACTGGATATATTAATAGAATGACTAATAATTGTAATGAATAAATAACTAATTGACGATTTCTGTCAGCTATTAGGATATGATCATATGGAACCTTACCACCAGGACTATATTTCAGTGATGTATTCAATAGAGAACAGAGTATTGTCATGGCAAGCCGTTTATCTGGCTTGGTAACAATATAAGTAAGATAGTTTGATCCAATTACTGCTATATCGGATAAATTTTGATATAAACAGTCGGATACCAGAGTTAATAAGAATCTTAATATCTCTACTCTATTTGAATGTAGTTCATGAGTTGCATTGTGAATTGTATTTGAACCTACGCCAGGTTCCCAAATTAACAGTGGAGAGGAAGAGGAAGAGTCACCATTCTGTTTGGGAACGGTAAAACCTTCAATGAATAACAATTCTAAAGCAATATCAATTAAATCTGGACCTATAGGTGAACTCTCATCGCCAGATTCCCAGAAAATCCGTTTCTCCCAATTCTCAATCCTGTCGTTATCCTTTTCATAAATGTATGGCAATATCCTCGTTAATATCCTCACGCAATTAAGCAACTCCTTAGAAGGTGCTAACTCATTATTAGGAAAGGATTTATGATATCTCAATTCTTTTAATCTTGAATAAACTACCTTAATAAGAGTCTCAAGATTGTCTAAATTACCATCTCTGGTCTTCCGAATATCAGATGAGCTTAACAATGTAAATACATCATAGACGGAATCAGGTTGAGTCCAAAATTCTACCCAATAGTATGAATCATCATGTGGAATATTCGTTGATTCAAACAAACGAAATATATGTGTTTTGAATCGTAATTTTGAATCTCCATTACCCATTTTATACAGAAATCGATTAAGGGACATATAATTAGCTGTTTCAAGAAGTGTTAGGCCGATATTTGTGGCGGTTTAGGGGTAATCCAGCCGCGCACGCGGGTAGATAAGATTAGCCCTGATAATCAAATTGTTTTTAATTTGATAGCAGGTCATCGTCTGCAGTTGGAATCCGCAGATCAGGTGGTGTTATATAGTCGTTAGATAATTAAACTTGTAATAACATTGCTTGTGTAAGATATGATGAAAACTAGAAGGAATTGGGAGTAATTTCCATCTTATAGGACGGTAGATTCTATCAGCGAAGGTTTATATTTGCGAATTGCTTCTAGAGGTTTATTAATTCCTTCTATTAGATTTATTAGATGTATTCAATAATTATTTATAAACCAGCGGCTAACTGTGTTTCATAATTAACACAGCACATAGAAACTAATATGTTTCTTCTCACATAAGATTTGAGCAGAAAGAAAAGGAATAGGGGTTTTCCAAATTTCTTTAATTATTCTTATTTGCTGCATATTCTACCGACTCGGACCACCCTAAACAAGAAAACCTGACTTGTTCTAATACTCGAGTTTACGTTGATCATCATCGCATCGCATCGGCAATCAACTTTATCTTATCAATCACACAACTAGCCGCATTTGTTATATGACCGACGATCATTATGAAACGTCTGCAACCTATTATCTATGCCAAAAATTTGAAAAAGTTTTCAAAAACAAAAATACAGCAGATCAGCAAAAACATGACGACACCAGCAGGACTCGAACCTGCGCGGGAAAATCCCAAAAGATTTCTAATCTTTCGCCTTAACCGCTCGGCCATAGTGCCAAAGTTGATAAGGTAATTTGGCTTCAGTAGCTAGATATGGCCAACTTCTAGGATACAAATTTAGTGAAAATTATGTTCTTTATTTACAATATAATCTCTCAATTAGGATTAGTGAAAGTACTTTTTTATTATATTTCGTTTAACACACCCTAGCAACTCGTCTCAGTGAGATATAAACATCTGTCCAATCCAGATATCCTGATAGCTATGCTAGACTCTAGCTGCTTTGCTATGCAGATTTAGCAGATCTTTTTATAACTGCGGATATTCTGTTGTCTCACATCAGCCATTCTCATTATGGAGTACCATAAATTAACTCTAAATTATGGAACTAATAGATCAACGTATGGTACTTATCTAAGTTATATATATGCATATCCCTTGACAAATATCTTAATACACTACAACACAACTGATACAAATCCTAATTATATCTATTAGTCTTACTTCATACAATGACCAAAACGGCAACACTTATTGTAACAATTTCATTTTCATACATCATGGCTGTTTCAGCTATACTAAATTCAAGCCATGCTGCTTCTACACAAAATCCCCCACAATCACCACTTCTACCATTTCAACCCGATCCCTTTCCTCTGTGGCTCCAGGAATTAACAGGTGAAAAGAAATGGCCAGGTGAGAAACCTCCATACATACCAATGGCGAATATCGATCTATCACAAATACCAAAGGATATCCCTCGTAGACAACTAGGTGATTGTCAAGGCATTGAACGATCTCATTGTTCTTTTGATTGTTATAGATGTGTCGCAGTTGATGATGTAAATACATGTCCAACCATGTCGCAAACATTTGACGATGGTCCTAGTATGCATACTCCACAATTATTAATCGAACTTCAATCAAAGACTACATTTTTCACCCAGGGAATTAATGTAGTTAGATACCCAGATATTTTCCGTCAGCAGCATATGGCTGGCCATTTATTAGCTACGCATACCTGGAGTCATGCTCATCTTCCAGGTTTATCTAATGAAGAAATAGTGGCCCAATTACAATGGTCCATATGGGCAATGAATGCTACGGCAGGTGTAGTTCCGAAATTTTTCCGACCTCCATATGGTGCTATTGATGAGAGAGTACGAAATATTTCAAGGCAATTTGGGTTAATAGCTGTTTTCTGGGATCGAGATAGTTATGATTGGAGGTTGAATGATGAATCGAAATCGGAAAATGAGGTATTAGATGATATCAGATCTTGGCAAAAGGATCCGCAAGGAGGAATTATTCTTGAGCATGATTCTACTATGAAAACCGTTAATGCAGGAATAAATGTTTCCAGGCTACTTGGACCATCTCAATTGACAGTAGCTGATTGTATCAATAGTAGATGGTATCAAAATCAATAGGAATTATTGGAGCCAATAAAACCTGAGGGGGGTAGAAGTAATAGAATTCATAATTTAGCATGGACGTTGCCATTATCCATAAATTATGTAATAATAGTTGGATTTGTTACAGTTGTTGTTGTTTTATAATATAGGAATATAAGAAGTGAAGTGATTGGTTGGTTGGGAAATTGGGCCGAGAATCGAGTCGGGAACTCGCCATGTTCAGTCGACCAGATCGACGCTCTGAATACTCTTTACACACTCTTTGTCCACGTTTTGTTGGGGTACCTGCATAACTTTCACATGAAATCTAACCCCAATTACTTCTCAACCGTTAGAGTACGCATCAAATCAAACCTGCATGATAAAATCTCGCTTGCATATGCATGCGCAAATCCCTGAATTTAACTGGTTGATAATCGTGGGGATGATTTATATGAGACGTAGTTGAGAGATAAGAAATGAAGGAGAAGAAGAGAGAAGACGATGGGGAGAATCAGAAAATCAACTGAGAGAAAAGGAAATCAGCTTTCAAAAGCCAAACAGCTACCAAATTTAGATATTACTCTCTTTGTATATTCCACTTATAATCTTCCTCGATATTTCAACTAAATTAGGAACAATCTTCGAATTATCGTGCAAAATGCCCACCCCTCTTCCCCTTCTGCTCGTCCTAAATCAACACATCCAAGCTCGTACGGCTAAAAACCATAACCCAATCATATCACCCCGTTCAATCATAACTCTTCACCAACCTACTTTCGTCGTGAACCAATAAACACCTTCCCCCTAAAACACATGATAATCACTAGAGCACATGTATCATATAATAAACCTAACTAACTGTACGTTCGATTTCGCGTTTGTATTATTTACTAAGAGATCTACACCTTGTCGCCCGACCCAATATTACCAGTCACACTCATACCAATCAGCAACATGTGCCTAAATTAGTGGTTAGACTCAAGACTGAGTGAAAAACGCTCACAATTTGATATCCAGGGGGTAAAAACTTATTTTGTCATGTGAAAGTTCAATTCAACGCGTTCCACTAGGAATCGATAGGTCATAATGGTTATATAAAGAACGCCAAATCCGGATTGAATATATATTTTTAGTATCTATATCCCAGTATATTTCTAACTTATCAAAGACTCTTTCAACAAGTTGTCATTGATTTTAGTATGAGTATGTTAACTGTGTTATTACCAGCAGCTGCTGTATTAGCACTGGCTTTGGTTCTTACCAATCCATCTTCTAAAGCAATTGCTCAATTTGCTTGGAATTGTTTTTTAAAACCTATTGGCCATGGCGGCGATCAAAAATCTGCTTTGGAAAGTTTCTATAAAGGACAAGCAAAGATTTATGATACTACTCGTCAGAAACTCCTTAAAGGACGTCATACAATGTTATCATTAAGTGTCTCTCATTTGAAAAAGAGCAAGGATATTGTTTGGATTGATTTTGGTGGTGGTACTGGTTGGAATATTGAACAAATGAATGAAATCATCCCAATTTCTTCGTTTAAGGAAATTCATCTTGTTGATTTATCACCTTCATTATGTGAAGTTGCACAAACTCGTTTTGCTGCAAAAGGTTGGACAAATATTCATGTTCATTGTGTAGATGCTACTACTTTTCAATTGCCTAATAAGGATTCTTTTGCCGATCTTATCACCCTTTCTTATTCCTTGTCAATGATCCCTGGCTATTATTCTATGATTGATAAGATCACTCAACTTGTTCATAGAGATAGTATTTTCTCAGTGGTTGATTTCTATGTTCAATCCAATGCTACTCTTAACGGAAAGGCAACTTCAGTTGGTGGTGTTCTTTTGAGACATGTTAATTGGTTATCAAGAACATTTTGGCGTCTTTGGTTTGAATTTGATAGAGTATATCTTGACTCTTCTCGTCGTGATTATCTCGAATACAGATTTGGTACTGTCAAGAGTCTTAATATGAGAAACAAGACTTTAGGTGGAATCCCTTATTATATTTGGATTGGATGTGATAAAGATAGATCTCCTGATCTTATGTACCGCCTCAACGCTTTAGCTACTGAATCTCCTTATCTTGCTCCTTCAAATATTACCACTACTGATGCTATTGCTGACGCTCAACAAATCCAAATCCGTTCCAAGGGTTATGAAGCCACTGTTATTAACATGGAGCATAATTTACCTTATCCATCTTTTTACTATCAAACTGAGGTGTGGCGTATTTATTATGATGCTGAAAATCCTCAGTATCATCAATTCAATAATCAATATATTTATGCATTCACTTGGGAAGATCCTCGTGAAGACATTCGTTTATTGAATTTGGGTCCTTCTGATGTTGTTCTCGCAATCACATCTGCTGGTGACAATATTCTTACATATGCTGCTATGGAAAATCCTCCCAAGAGAATTCATGGTGTTGATCTTAATCCTCATCAAAACCATCTTATGGAGCTTAAATTAGCTTCTCTTAGATGTTTGCCATATGAGGATGTTTGGAAGATTTTTGGTGAGGGTAAACATGAAGATTTTATCAAGCTTCTTGTCACAAAATTATCCTCTCATATGTCATCTCATGCTTTGCAATTTTGGATTAAGAATGGTGAGAAATATTTGGACCCCAAAGGAAAAGGTCTTTATGACAGCGGATCCACTCGTTGGGCCATTCGTATTGCCAGATGGCTTTTCTTCATTTTGGGTCTTGAAGGTGAGGTCAAACGTCTTCTCAAAGCTCAAACTATCAAGGAACAACTTAAAGTATGGAACGAAAGTATCCGTCCTTCCTTATTCAATCCTCTCTTTTGTAAACTTATTCTTGGAAATCCAATTTTCCTTTGGAAAGCCCTTGGAGTTCCAGTAAATCAAGCTAATATGATTGAAGGAGGTATTTTACAATACATTGTTGACACTATTGATCCACTCATCTCTAGAAGTTTGATCTCCGATGATAACTATTTTTATCAATTATGTTTAACTGCTGCTTATTCAGCAAAAAATTGCCCAGACTATATTAGTAAAAAGGGATATTTCAACCTTGCTAAACGTAAGGGATCTTTAGACACTATCCGTCTTCACACTGACACGATTAATGATGTCAGTGATAGATTGGCTCCTGGCACTTTAACAGTTGCTATAATTATGGACCATATGGATTGGTTTGAACCAACCGGAACGCTGGCCGTCGAGGAAATTCAAGCCCTCAACAAATCATTGGCGAAGGGAGGACGGATTATGCTTAGAAGTTCCTCAAAGACTCCTTGGTATATTAGGACCTTTGAATCTCAAGGATTCTCTTGTCAAGCTGCTGCCACTAGATATTCTGGAAAGAGTATTGATCGTGTTAACATGTATGCATCTACTTGGATCTGTACAAAAATGTATAATAGCCCAGAAAAAGAGAGATCAGCTTCTATTAAGCCTTTAGAGTTGTAGAAATTATGGGTGTGAAGGGAGCATAACTAGAATGGATGACAAGCTCCATAATAGAAAATAATTGTATAAGAAATGAACAAGTTGATTTATGATTTTACTTGATATTTATAGAGTTCTTGATGTAGTCTAATTGATCAATTTTTTTTGAAAACAATTTCATAATGGCAAACTATTTGAATAAAGACTTGCAGTTTAGTGAACATGAAATGCCAATTGAAATTCATATGGTTGGTGCGTATTCACTTATAA
Source organism: Sugiyamaella novakii (assembly GCA_030575175.1). Lineage (NCBI taxonomy): Eukaryota > Fungi > Ascomycota > Dipodascomycetes > Dipodascales > Trichomonascaceae > Sugiyamaella > Sugiyamaella novakii. Next base: position 127,602 of record JAJMIH010000016.1, read on the forward strand.
TGCCCCCAGGGTTGTACGATAATATTGTCTTGTCGAAAGGAATTCCACTATATTTCAAGGCAAATATGGAAGAGCCTGGGACGTCTTTAATACCAATTGCTAGTGAGAAACAACTACGATATATTATTCACAACTCTTTATCAAGGGGATATTATCCGGAATTCTTCCCTGCAGAGAATGCTGCAAACGACTGGTTCCGCCTGGATGATTCGAAAGTAATAAAAGATGAGGTTGATCTAGGTGATATGATGGGGAATATTATCATCTCTTGTATTGGCGCAGCTCTTGTGGGGATTAGTAAAGTTTTATGTTGTCTGGGTAGATGCCTAAGACGGGGTCTAGAAAATGTTCGAGAACAACGTATATCTATTCATTTTAATGATCACTCGTTAGAACTTCGAAGTATAATTGATTTTATATTACGAGAATCTCTAACTGAAGCTTCAATTTGTGATACTCCACATAATTCACTATCATTTTCAACTTCTCGGGATTTTGTTACCTCGGCGTCTCCTCAAGTTCCACGGCAATTGAATGACGAAGACGACTATCTAGATTCCAAACAGAAGATACCAGAGTTTCTAGGGATAGTTGATTATCCACTACCAATGCCAGAACCACCCATATTGAGTCCGCAATTACGATTGCGGGTCTAAAATTATGCAGACATTTGATAAATCTGAGATATAGTAGATTTAAAAAGAGATTTATACTTCTATTGTACGGGCATATATGCTTATCTAAGATAGCGGTTAGGGATATTACTATAACGTTCTGTAGACCATATGTATTTTACAGAAAACAACCTGCTGATTCATAATCACCGTATAATTCAGGTTAATAAGACAACAGAAACATTTTTATCAATAAAAGTGTCTATCTATAGCCACCTCATTCTGAGTTGTTTTCGCTACTGCGCAATTTTCGCTGGCACCACGCTGATCTTATCTACTAACTCTCTACCGGATGAAGATCATTGCTGCTTTTTCTGAGTTATTTCTGCTGCAGGATCTGATAACGTAATAATGCCCATCTTAGGAAATCTTGAATCTATGCTATTTAAACTCTTGGATAACCCCTGAAAATCATGAATAAGACCCTGATTATAAATTAATTCTCCACATTTCAATAAAAGATAAATATGGAATTAATCACTCATACGTTTGTGGTGGAAAACCTTCATTGTGAAGGATGTGAACGATCTATTAATGATTTACTATCAAATATGGACTCCCGTATAACTGAAGTCCATGTATCGCTTCACGATGATACTGTTTCAGTTGTTTCACCAAAAGAGATTAGTAGTAGAGATATCGCTAGAGTACTTGATAAGGCAGGTTTTGATGTGGTAATTACTGATGTTTCAGAAGATCCAGGATCGAGACCCTCTTCTTCCTTATCAACAATATTTCATAATAGATGGGGCAATAAAGTTCATAATTGGCAGAAATCGCGTGCACATTTAGAAAAATGTGATCAATGTCGTCAAAAGGCTGCTGAAAGCTCAAATAAACCAACTCTTAAGAAAGCTCTTCATTATTTTGATAACAATCGTAGACTAAGTGGTAGCACTGTAGGCGGAGAGCAAGATGATACGGAAGATGAAAATACTGGTATTGTTATGGATGGGTCTGATAGATCTTCCGAATACCGTGCTATTTATTCTGTTGGTGATATGACTTGTGCTTCTTGTACAACTGCTATTACTAGTGCAGTCAATCAGCAAATACCTGAGATTAGTATTGGAGTTGATCTTATGAATAAATCAGCGGTGGCTATTGTTCCAGATAAGAAGTTGGCTTTGAAAATACAAGAAGTCATCAATGATATTGGTTATACCTGTGAATTAGTGGAACTTGTGCCTATCGATAATGCTAAGTCCTGGCAAATCACCGCCTCCATTGGTGGTATGACTTGTATGTCATGTGTTAGCGCAATTAAAGATCAAATCGAACCATTACCGTTTGTTCAAGAAGTGGATATAAGTCTTTTGACTAATTCTGCAACATTTGTTATTAATGAACTGAAAAAAGCAGACGAATTGAAAGAACGAGTTGAAGATATTGGTTATGAGTATGATTTGGTTGAAATTAATGAGATAAGCTATTCATCCAAGAAGAAAATATCTCGTACTGTGAATTTGGCCATTAGGGGAATGTTTTGCGAGTAAGTATTCCATATCGCTTCTAACCTCCTCATATGTTACTAACAAGTTTAGGCATTGCCCTGATAAAATCAATGATGTCCTTAAATCTTATGGAGATACTGTTGTTATAACCGACAAAGTGTCATTAAAAGACCCATTCATTAAGTTCACTTACTTCCCATCTCCTCCAGATGTAACTATTCGATCAATTTTTAAAAAAATAGAAACGATATCTGATCAATTTGAGGTCAGTATTGTCCATCCAATGACTTTAGAAGAACGATCTGCTCAAATGGCGAAGAATGAACAAAGAAAATTATATAAACGTCTTTTTTTAGCATTTCTATCTGCTATACCAACATTTATTATTGGCATTGTAGCCATGGATCTTGTACCAAAAAGTTCGGGTTTGCGACAATACATGGAAGAGCCGATGTGGGTTGGTGAAGTCAGTAGATCTACTTGGGCTTTATTATTCCTAGCCACTCCAGTGTATTTCTTTGGAGCCGATGTATTTCATGTTAGAGCTATTAAAGAAGTTGGGAGTTTGTGGAGAGGTGGAGTATCCTGGAAAAGACGTCTTTTTAAATTTGGATCGATGAACTTACTTATGTCTCTTGGTATTACTATTGCATATCTGGCTAGTATTGCATTGTTGATTCTAAGTGCAACGACAAATAGTAAAGAAAATACTGGATTATCGAGTACTTATTTTGATTCTGTAGTTTTTTTAGCACTATTCTTGTTAATGGGCAGATGTATTGATGCTTATTCAAAAGCTCAAACTTCATCTGCGGTATCATTATTAGCAAACTTGAGACCAGACAGTGTTAACATTATTGAAAGAGAGGCTAATCAATCAAATTCAAAAGATTTTCTTCATAATGAGATTAAGAATGTGTCAATTGATATGGTTGAAGTGGGTGATTATATAAAAGTTTTACCAGGAGAAAGGTGCAGTATAGATGGGGTTGTTGTTGAAGGAGAATCTACTTTCGATGAATCCACATTGACTGGAGAAAGTCGACCAGTCAAGCATACAGTTGGAGATGAAATCTTTGCAGGAACTATTAATAGTGGGAGCGTAGCCGTGATTGCTAAAGTGAAAGCAGTTGAAGAAGGGTCATTACTAAACAGTATTGTAACAATTGTTAGAGAAGGTCAACTTCATCGAGCACCTATTGAAAGAGTGGCAGAAAAGATAACAGGAATTTTTGTGCCTATCGTAACATTGATTGCCGTCCTCACATGGGTTATTTGGTTATCATTAGGTCTCTCTGGTGCACTGCCTGAAAGTTATTTAGACATTGATGTTGGTGGATGGACTATCTGGTCTTTAGAGTTTGCAATTTCTGTATTTGTTGTTGCCTGCCCATGTGGAATTGGTCTTGCAGCACCTACTGCACTTTTCGTTGGTTCAGGATTGGCAGCGAAATATGGTATTTTAGCCCGTGGTGGAGGTGAAGCGTTTCAAGAAGGATCAAATATTGATATCATTTGTTTTGATAAAACCGGTACACTTACCGAAGGCGGTGAACCTAAGATAACTGATTATCACTTTAATGAAGTTTTTTCTTTACAACTTTTACATATTGCTGATACTATGGAAGCAGCCTCTACACATCCTCTAGGAATTGCTGTTCGCAACTTTGTAGAAAGTGAAGTGGCTAAAGTTGAAAATTCATCCAGCACTCCGCTACCTGTTCGGTCTATTGAAGAAATCTCAGGAATGGGATTAATTGGTGAAGTTGAAGAGGAAAATGGTGTTGTTTCAAAAGTACTCGTGGGTAATGAGCGATTGATGAAAGAATATGGCGTAATTGTAGGTCCTCAACTACATGAGCTTATGAACAAATGGAAAGCTCAGGCCAAATCGGTTATTCTACTCGCCATGTCCGGTAAAGACGACCAAATTGAAGTAAAACTTATTATGGGTGCAGCAGATTCTATTCGTCCAGAATCAAAAGAAGTCATTGAAGCATTAACTAGCCGTGGCATTGAATGTTGGATGATATCTGGTGATAATGAAATTACTGCGAAGGCAGTTGCTAAAGAAGTTTCTATTTCTGCCGATCATGTTATAGCTGGAGTATTGCCTCAAGAAAAATCAGATAAAATTTCTTGGTTGCAAAAAACTGGTAATAGTGGACGACGAAAAGGAGGAGCAAGAGCCATTGTTGCAATGGTAGGAGATGGGGTCAATGATGCGCCAAGTTTATCAATTGCAGATGTTGGAATTGCTATTGGATCTGGATCGGATTTAGCGCTGACATCGGCTAAATTCGTGCTTCTCAAGTCTGATCTGTACAGTCTTCTCAATCTACTAGACATTTCTCGAGCAGTCTTCCGACGAGTTAAATTGAACTTTGCTTGGGCACTTGTTTATAATTTAATTGGTATTCCAATTGCAGCGGGAGTAATCTACCCATACCATAATACAAGATTAGATCCAGTATGGGCGTCTCTTGCTATGGCGTTGAGTTCTGTCTCAGTAGTTACATCATCGCTCCTCCTAAGGCTATATCGACCTAAGAGTCGTTGATATTTATTTATTTACTTATTTATTGTATTTTGATAACTTCATTTGCCTCCGGCGGCTGGGCTCAGCCCAGACCCGTTGATCCGCTGAGCGGATGGCGTGGATGTGGGCAGAGGTAAACGAGAGTCACAAATGTATAAATTACGCTACCTATACTTATTTGGAACCTTGAGCAGCAACGGCAGCGGCACCGGCAGCAGCAGCTTCAGGGTCAAGATATTCGGCCTTCTTAACTGGTTTAAGGTTATCATCAAGCTCATAAACAAGAGGAATACCAGTGGGGATGTTAAGGGCAGCAATATCTTCATCAGAAATATTGTCAAGGTGCTTGACAAGGGCTCTTAAAGAGTTACCATGGGCAACAATAATAACAGTCTTACCAGCAAGGATGTCCTTGGAAATATCAGACTTCCAGTAAGGCAAAAGACGCTTGATAACTAATTCAAGAGACTCGGTCTTAGGGAGCTCATCCTTGGCAACATCAGCATATCTCTCGTCATTGGCTTGAGAAAATTCAGAAGAGTCCTCAATTGGTGGTGGAGGAACATTAAAAGAACGACGCCAGGTCATAAATTGTTCCTTTCCGTATTCAGCCAAGGTTTGAGCCTTGTCTTTACCTTGTAAAGCACCGTAGTGACGTTCATTAAGACGCCAAGTACGCTTAACATCAATGAAAAGACGATCAGAGGTCTCAAGAGCAATATTGGCAGTTTGGATAGCACGGGTCAATTTTGAAGTGTAAAGGATGTCGGGCTTAAGACCAGATTCCTTCAAAAGCTCACCAGCACGAGTAGCTTCTTTAATACCAACTTCAGAAAGTTTGACATCGACCCAACCGGTGAAAAGGTTCTTTTCATTCCAGTCAGATTGACCGTGACGAACAAGGATAAGTTTGTGGGTAGTAGGGGACATGTTTATCTATAAAGTTAGTAAGAATAAGAGTGGACGAATGAGTTGGTAAGTAAGGTACAGATGAGTCAGAACGTATGATATGGTTAGAGCACTAGTCAAACGGATTGATGTGATATAATTACCAAAAGGCCAAAAATGGAAATGCCCCTATTACGTTATGGGACCAGAATTGGCATAGGATGAACAAAATTCCTAATACCAGGCATTACCCCCGATCACGTATGAATCAGGTTAAACCGCCCAAACAGCCATATTCTACTCAATTGACTAATATGTATTTCAAAAAATGCTTTGAATCCGATAAAAATTCAAAGATAAATTTTAAAATCAAAACCAAATAAATAAAAAATAAAAAATCTTTGTTTGACAAGTGCACTTTGACCTCTATCTATTCTCTCCCTCAAATGATCCTCAAACCAATTCATTCAATTAATAAATCCATTCACCTACTCTTTTGATAATAAATTTCCGATAATTCTGAAGACAATTCTCCGTGAAGATAAAGGAAAGAAAAGAAAGAAAAGGAAAAAGAGAAGAAAAACAAAAGGAAAGTGTCATCAGGAAACGCACAATATATATAAGGAATTGATTGAGATGAGGGTTAGGGTAGAAGGAATTAATTAAGCCAGGGACGTTTTTTGCAGATGAGAGATGATTAGGCAGAGAAGAGAATGTGGTAGTGAATTAGGGTAAGGTGATGAAGGGAGTGGGTAGTGGTGGTAGTAGCGGAAGAACAGTGGTGATGTCGTAGTGTAACTAAAGTACAGAGCTTTATGTGGTGTGATCTGTTGGGTTATTTAGCAAAACATAGGCAGGGAGGGTCCCCAAATAGATATTTGCATAACAAAGTACCATCTCGTTGGGAGGATGCACACCACTTTCTGGCCCACTAATTCCACCACCAACTGTTACTTTGCACTGTATTAATATGAAAGAAAATAAAAAATAGCCAATGAAGACAAGCAATTAAGCACTGGCTTTATGTAACGATAAAGCGAGAAGCATCTCTATAAGGCAACCGGACGTTGAGCTTACGCTAACACGTGAAAATACATGCAGGGCTCGGATAAATTAGAAGCGGCTCTAAAGTAGCCGGATTAAATATAGATTGATGGTCGTCAGAACAGGTGATTATAGCACACACTTTCATTTCGCATTGGTCTAAGGAGTCAAGTAATCTTTATTGTATATTATAGTAGGCCATGATATTTATTAAGTACATTCTGTGTCCTATTTTAACTCGTGTTAAATCATATGAGCTGGTGAGACAAAAGTCCCTCTTCGAAATGAACTCGAGGTGCTCGACAAAAACTAAATAGCAGATCATTTCCGTTTACAGCTCTTTAAACACTTCCGCGAGCTTATCAGGCCAAAGTTTTCCTACCATTTAATAAAACTTTCATAGTTCAATCGGCGTTAAGTTAATATCACATCTGGATAAGACTAATTAGTAGACACTAGGAACTTGTTAATGTAGTTTTGCAAGGTATTGTACGCCGTTGACTGACATTATCGGCCGTTGCCTACCTAAACTACATTTTATAGTTAAGAGGCCAATCTTCGACAGGGCTTGATATTTGAATAATGGTTAGAGCTTGATTTTTAACAAGAAAGAGAGAATACCAACGCAATACGATCATCACCCTTTTAACTCTAACAAATTTCACACATCTTATGGTCGATAGTATTTGATAAGGGTTGGGGTAAAGATAAGATATCCGTCAAAATATAATTCCATATTTGTGGGTATTTTAGAATATGTTCCTTCTTACCAAAGGACCTGTTTATCTTTGTTTGTCTCAATTTATAAATATCATTAGGTGTGGAAATCATCTTTATATTAGTGAGCTCCTGATTTGAGATAGATATTTTCTATGCATACTCTATTAATCCCTCATATTAAAAAAAGATCCTACGTAGCTTTTAATAACAAAATAGAATTAAAAGGATTGCTTTATCAGTTATAGACTATCGCTCATTGACTTATGTTTTATTTTCGATAAATCTCCTCGGTCTTCTCTTTCACCTGCTAAATCAGAACCGCTACAGTCTATGCGCCAAATTTGAATCAAAAACGACGTGTTTTCAGGGTAAGGAAATAATAACAAGTTTCACGACTAAATAAATGATATGCTACACAGGATCAGTAGTAAACATCGAAAGCGTAAGTGATTGATTAATTGAACAATCATTAAAAGTAAGATGTCTGGACAAAATACAGGATCATGTGAGTAGTTTATGGGTGCTAGTGAGCGAGTTGTAGGATAAACGAGCGTAGCGAGCTACGGGTCTGGGCGGAGCCCAGCCGCCGGAGGCAGATCGATGCGAAGAAAGACGACAGAAATTAACAATTGTGCGCGATGTAGCTACTCCAGGACCATTTTCGTTTGGTGGATCATCGACTACACCAGCTGGCAATCCCAGTGGGGGTTCGCTTTTTGGTGGCAAGCCGGCTGGCGCTGGTGGTGCTCCATCGTTTAGCTTTGGCGCGGGGAGCAATACTGGTGGAGCTAGTACAGGTGGATTGTTTGGCTCGTCAACGACTGGTACTGGTACTGGTACTGGTGCTGGTACTACAGGGTCTTTATTTGGTTCAAGTACTACAAGTGGAGCTACTAGTGGATCATTATTTGGTACTACTCCAGCTACTACCAGTGGGGGTAGTTTATTTGGCGGTGGTACAGGTAGTACAGCCGGCAGTGGTACTGGGTTGTTTGGCTCTACACCAGGAGGAGCTAATTCTGCTACAGCATCTAAACCTTTATTTGGAGGACCTGGTACGACAGCTCTAGGTGCAACTGCAAATAAGCCACTATTCGGAACTCCTACTACTTCTACTGATAATAAACCAAATTTGTTTGGAGCGGCTGCTACTTCTACTGAACCACCAAAGCTGACATTTGGAGCTGCTACCACATCAAGTGAACCTCCTAAGCTAACATTTGGAACTGCTACTACGACAACTGAGGCTCCGAAGGTAGCATTTGGTGGTGCTACTACCGCAGCTGAATCGGCCAAGCCATTATTCGGAGGAGCACCTGCTTCAACTCAACCAGCCAAGACATTATTCGGAGGAGCGCCTGCTTCAACTGAGCCAGCTAAGCCATTATTCGGCGGAGCATCTACTGAAGCAGCTAAGCCATTATTTGGAGGAGCAGCTGCTGCTTCATCTGAACCATCTAAGCCATTATTCGGAGGGGTGTCTACTGAAGCAGCTAAACCATTATTTGGAGGAGCAGCTGCTACTTCATCGGAACCAGCCAAGTCATTATTTGGAACAGCTACTACTACCACATCTGCCCCTAGCTTATTAGGAGCCAAACCTGCCACGGCTGGGGAACCAGCTAAGCCATTATTTGGTGGTGCAACTACTAATACAAGTACTGATACATCCAAGACAACAGAAGCGCCAAAAGCATTATTTGGCACTGCTTCTCAAACCGGCACCGAGCCATCCAAGCCATTGTTCGGTGCTGCTGCTACTACAACCACGACTACTTCTACCTCTGACGCAACTAAACCATTATTCGGTGCAGCTACCTCTAATTCCTCTGGAGCGACTTCTAAAACCACAGGAACAACAACAACAGCGACGACTAGTACCACCAAACCAGAAGAAATATCTCCTTCGTTGTACCTTAAAAACAAATCATTTGAAGATATAATTGCAAAATGGACTACCACTTTAGCCAAAAATACCTCTGATTTCCAATCTCAAGCAACATATATTTCCGGTTGGGATCGAGTTCTTGTAGAAAATGGCGAGAAGATCTCCGAAGTATTTTCTGAAGTTGTTATGGCAGAACAAAATCAAGGCAAAATTGATCAAATGCTTCAGTATATATCAAGACAACAAGATGATTTAGAAACTCTGCTTGAAGGATACGAGAAGCAGGCAGCACACCTACTTTCAGATTTAGCTGGTCCTGAGGGTATGCAGCCAGTCGATCAAGAGCGTGAAAAAGCGTATCGACTTGCAGAAGATCTTAATGAAAAGCTTGAAGGCATGGATGGAAATCTTGCCAGCGTGATTGAAGAAATCAATAAAGTTTCCAATGATCTCACGCAAGCCAAAGACGACGATGCACTTACACAGATTGTGAAGATTCTGAATTCTCACCTTTCCAGTCTCCGCTGGATTGACTCCAACACGTCTCTTCTTCAAGAGAAGCTTGACAAAATTCATACGCTAGAGTCGCAAACCCGGGATCATCTCAATGATCGCCGAAGATTAGGAGGATTCTAGTAAATTAGTTAGAATATATTCTTGTTTTGCAGCATAAGCTAAGGGAATGCTACATCTCCTCCGCAGAACGGAGAAATGGGTCTGGGCGGAGTCCAGCCGCCGGAGGCAAAGTTAAGAAAGAGTTCAGGGAAATAATAATATATTATAAATAATGTACAATAATGCAGTTTACAAATTAGGCACAAATTCCGTTAATGAAATGAGCAAGACAGTAAGTTTAACCAACTCTTCAAGTTGAGGATTGGAGCCGTCTCGCCCAGTTTGGAGCATATCTTTTTTCATAATAGCGACAACCAACTGTTGATGTCCTTCAAGGAATCGCCTTGCTCGAATAATAACCGGCTCATTTTCTGCTCCCATGGAAAGGAGAACTGCACACAGGGTCTGGAAAACAGGAATCAAAATTTCAAAAAATGAAACTTTAAGATCGGACACTCCTGCCAAAGTCAATTGACTTTCTGAAGATGAAGAAATCTCAATACCCACATCCAGATCAATGTTGAGGAATTCACAGCTATCAAGGACATCAAATAATCCACTTTGAATTAATTGATTGGCTCCAGATCGTGTTCGAGCAACTTGAAGAAGGAAACATAATGTAGCATTGAATACTTTGAATTCGAAGAATAACTCAGATGGAGTTAACGAATCTCGATTGCTAATCTCCTGATCTGTGCGTTGGATGGATTTGACTAATAAAAGAAGTAGATTGTATCGAACAAGACCATCCTGGACAAAGGTAGATTTTGTGACTGATGAAAGTGAAAATAATACTTCAAGGAATACCAATGCTACTAATCTTGTAATACCTTCTCCAGATAACGCATCTCCACAAATGGTTTCTAATAACTTATCACCAGCAGATCGAATTACTGCGATTATCTGCTTGGCTTGTGTCGATTCTAGGGTAGATTTGAGATATTGATAACATATAATATACAAATCGGCCCTGAGTTCAGGTGTAGCTAACGGAGTTTGAATTGATTCTAAACTGGCTCTGAACAGTGAATGGGAACGATCGTACCCAGCAGTGTTAAGTTCTGAACCACCCGTCTTTGAATCTTCTTGATAAATATGTTGCAGTGATACAAGGAGAGAGGCAAGAACTTCAGCAAATGCAATGTCTGAAGAGGAGTAGTCAATAAGTTTAGGTATTAACGTCTGGAAAATCTCCAAAACAAAAGTTATTCGTTTGGAGGTTGGTACATTAGCGTCGTTTACTAGCACCAAGGCAAGTTTCGACCAAGATCTAAGACATCTTAATTGAGTATCTCTGATCTGACGATATGCTCGAGAGGTATAGAAGTAACTTATGATATCTTGGACAGCTGACTTGAATTTATCATCAGCCAATGATTGTATTTTACCATTTGCAACAAATTCAAGACCCTTCAATTTTAAAAGATGATTAAGCTCAGCAATTTCTGCTTCATTATCACTGTCAATATCACCAATATTACTTGTTAAAGGATTGCCAACTATTTGGAAGATTTGATGCAAGACGTTGGAACCGAAAAATTCAATTGATGATTTTTCAAGAGGATCTTCATCCCTAATGGGCATTTCGAGAACATCTAAAAGAGATAACATGACTGCTGATCGGTCAAGATCATTACTACCATTAATAGTGGTGAACTTTCTATTAACATCAAGATTGATCAATGCATCAACATACCGTTGAACTAACGAGAGGGAGCCTAACTGGGAACTCTCATGAATTTCTAATGAGACGTATTCTAATAAAGATGCACGATGATTAAAAAAAGACACAATTGTGCTAGATGAATCAAGAGAATCGAAGGGTTGTCCATTCCAAAGAGATTCAGTTCCAACAACTGGCTCGGCTTTCAATGATGATAAAGTAAAATCAGCATCTCTGAGTAGTTGTAGTATAGGCTGTGACGTAAGAGGGTCTTGAACCAACAATAGAATAATCTCGATACAGGCATTAGCCATTTTACTGGATCCATAATCAACATCCGAAGAAGAAATATTCTCAATTCCATATTTTAATAGACTGATGATGGTATTGAACGTAGACAAACCAGTCGCAATACCACATCTGCCTTCATCAAGATCTAACTGTCCATCTCCTGTAGTACGAAATCCTAGTAAGAAATGAGCAGTGGTAGGTTCATTTGATCTGGATTTTAAATTAGAAATGATGAATTCAAGCAATGATAACTTAATTTCAACTGCTGGTAAGCTATTTCCAGATCCACTATTAAAATCGTCGTAAGAATCAGCAGGTCGTTCTAATTGCTCGAGGAAGCTTTCTTTAATACGAATAGATTCATCAACAGTTTCAAGTGTACTCAAAAGACGATTTTTCTTTACTCTGGCATCAGTTGTAATGGTAGTTACAAATTGTGAAGATAACGAAAGTCTTTGAAGAAGTTGTAATGAACGAGAAGCAAGTTCAATGTTTGATGAGCCAATATATAACGCGAGATGAGTGACTGTTGGTAAATTGAACAAAAGAACATCTTCAAAAGCTTTCAATCCATGACTTACAATTTGAAGAGGAGGTCCAATAGAAACCCCACCGACACCAGAGGATTGACCAGTCAATGAAGAAGATCCATGTTTAAATTCTTTGACAATAACATCCAAAAAGATTTGCTGAAGATCTAATATATCATTAATGATTCGGATGGAATGGATAACAGCTTGGACGAGTGGTTCATCAGGTCCAAGTTCAGCAATTTCATCGATTCCCACTGAAGCAATGGAAATAAGAATGTTATAAATTTTGCTCTTGAAGAGGTGACTCATAGTTGGCGCACACGGATGATTATATAAATAACTTAGAAATGATGGAGAGCGAACGACAAGATCGGGATTAACTCCAAGAGTACTAGATAATCGTGTTACGTCAGGGTCCAACAATTCTAATGAATGTTCAATAAATAGTAGACATGGAAGTTGTAAGAATAGACGCTCGTCAAGAGTAAAAGTAGGAGATGCAGAAGCATAGAAAACTTCATTAATGACAAAGTCGACATAAGGCCAGATACCTGGATATCGATATTTACTGCCGAGATCTTGAGGAAATGGAAAACCTTGTGTTATAGATGGTGGCAATGGACTAATAAGTGCTTCAAGAAGAGTTATTAAACCTACGATATCACTTGAAGAGCGGAACAATTGACTCAATCGTTCTTTAGGGGGTAAATTAGGGGCAATCACTGTACCATCTGGACTATAAACGGTTGAATGGAAAGCCCATTTATCAACTGCAGTCCACAGAGCATATAAAATCTGTTCATTATCAGATTCAGCAAACCCGGCTAGTGTAGTTAGGATAGAGCCATAGAGAGGAGTTTGTGAATGGAGTAATTCGAAAATTGTGCTAATATTTTTACCACCGAGGGCAGTAGTAAAATCCAATCTTGCTTGAGGATCATTTGTAATAGTAACAGTAATAAGACGAAAATAGGAAGAAAGAAGGAGAAGTACATCATCATCTAATTCAGGCATATCAGTTACCAAGACTAATGCATTTTGACGTTGAGATGCAGTTCCACTACTGAGACCACCCATGGATAATGATGAAGGGGGTGGAGCTGAATTCGGTTGCAGTTGTTTAGCGTAATAGTCTAATGCATCAAATATAATATCCCACGTTAGCTTATACCCTGTAGTTGTGGTATTTACAATTCTTTTCAAACTATTATGATCAGATGGGGTTTTCAACCCTGAAGAAAAAGCACTTGCAGCAGCAGTAATCTGATCTGCTGATGCTGGAGTGGATAATATTGATCCATCAATAGTGTCAGATTTGCTATCGTCTTTAAGAAGCTGATAGACTGCATTTGCACAATCTTTACCAGATGCTAAAGAAGCTAACATATCACAAAGAGTAGCTGCCATGAATGAAATATGACATTGTAAAGCCCATGTAGTAAATCCATACAAACTACTCTCTGAATCTTGCCAAAATTTGATGGAAGCATCCGGCCGATCGGAATATAAATAAGAAATGAAAATAAAAAATCTTTCTAGATCAGTTCCAGGAATATCTACGTCATCCTGATCACCAAATTCAGCTGCTGCTCCATTGGTAGGTGATGTGAGAGATAAGAATGCATCTTCTTCACTTAATCTCATTTCTTTAAGAATATCAGCTAGATTTGTAATTATTGACTCTACCAATCGTTCCAATTCACCTAAGAAGATATTTAAAAATTCATCAGAAAGATCTCCTAATCGCTTCAATGAAGGTACTTTATTCTGTACTGAAGCTCTATAATCATAGAAATGCGGCTTTTTAGACAATGTTTTCGAAATATTGGCCGCCAACACCATTAAAAACTCAATCCCTCCTATATCAATTGCTTTTTTGGTAGGATCCAAAATCGAGAGTTCGTATGAAATTCCATGAGAAATCAAGTTATTAACGCCATTACTATTCATCCTCCCTGGTTCAGCTTTACAACAGCCACTGAACCCAGATAACATAGCTAATGATAAAGCTCCTTTCCAATAATCCAATTTCCACTCCTTCCCGTCATCTAATATCTCCTTATAACCATTATAAGCCTGTTCAAATTCAACCGAATAACCTGTTCCACTCAACACTGGATCATAGGTAGATAAATATAACAATATTGAAGGAATATAATGGACAAACATTGTATCGTAATCTCCAAATTCCCTTACTCTCTCAAGTAACTTTACAAAGCCTTTGCCATCAATCAATTTATTTTGAACTAATCCACACAGAATTTGTCCTAAAAAATCATGCTCCCGAAGTAAAAAATCTCTTCTTAATTTTAATAATTGAACGAATTCCGAATTATGAATTTGTCCTAAAAATTGTCCTCGTTTCTCCTTTTCATTCACTTCAACGTACCCTTCCTCAACTGATTTTAATGCGTCCAACACATTAATCAATACTCCTCCTTCACTCCAAGTCTTCACCACCTTTTTAAATTCCCCACTGGCTCTATCATCCATTGCACTTTGAACTAAAAAGCATCGAATCAAATCTAAAATATATTGTCTACGAACATGAAACAACGCAACTCCCCCCTGTAATGGAGACATATCCAGTTTATCCAAATCATCTGAAGCATTAAAAACTAATTCTGCAGCAATAACTTCATCAATTCCTAATTCTTCTGACACCATCACAGTAGTTTCAATAAATTGCTGGTTTAGTCCGAATTCCACTCCATCGATCGTAAGTTTTCCTATAAAATCAGTTAGCGTTTTGTCGGGTCTCCTTCTACCGAAATCTCTTACACACCTCCTTGAATCTTTTGTCGACTCGTTTCAGACCTTCCTGGTGTTTTCAATAAGTTTTTAAAATCCTCCATAATTTCTCCCACCGACTGGTGTAATGCACTAACAGACCCTAGATCATCTTGGCTTGTTTGAAGTAGAATCTCCTGTACCAATTCATGAGTCTGGATAAACGGCTCGGTATTCCAATGCATTCTAGAAAACCGTCCTTAAACCGAACGATTGTATTATCGTTTTTAATTTCAAACAATTGTCAATAGACGAATCGTCCCTCTAACATACCTTAATGCCTGAAAAATCGCGTTCACCAATTTATCAACAAACAGCCGTGCCAAGAACCCTAATATACTAATTTCCAGGGGCAATAATAGATACTTTTTGGTCATACCAACAACAATCATACTATTATCGAACCTGAAATTTCTTCTAATTGGTTATTCTGTTTCTGAGAGAATGGTAAAAGAAATAGAAATTGGCAGTGATGGGTTAGCTGGTGTTGTTAATACAGGAAATGACGACTCCTCTGATAGTCGTAGAGGCAGCAGTTCAGGAGAAGCAGTTACGACCTCTACTGACTATACTAATATTACACCCCCTAAGAATATGGCTCTCCCTATTCACCCCTCCTTCTATGCAACTCCTGTTAAAAGAATCAATCAACAACTTGATATGGCAAATTTCCAAAGTTCAATTGCTTATTTTAGAATAGAACAACTGATCACAAGTATTTCTCAAGCTGTGATCCAGAAGCAACCGTCTGATATCTCAAGCAACACAATTCACCCTGTCTTTAGAGAAATAATTTCAATTCTCAACACATTATCCCAATGGTGTGATGAAATTGAACCTGCAAAGGGACCTCGAAGGTTTGGAAATATCTCCTTTCGCGCCTGGCATGGGGTGTTGGAGGAGAGATCCGCCGAGTTGATAAGCAATACGTTGTTAGGCCCAATTGAGTCTGCTATTAGTGCGAAATTTGCATCCGACTCCGACTCAACCCCTACTACCAGTTCTCCTGGCTCTCAGTCCCCCACCTCGCCCCTTATCGAACTCATCCCTTACTTTCAAGGATCGTTTGGATCAAAGCAGCGTCTTGACTACGGAACTGGCCATGAACTAAGCTTTTTAGCTTTCATAGGCGGTCTCATCCTTATAGGAGTAATTAAGAACCCATCTGGTGAAGACTTACTCCTTGTGTTCGAAACCTACTTTCAAATCATACGCAAACTCGTATTACGGTATACCCTTGAGCCAGCCGGCAGCCATGGAGTATGGGGATTGGATGATCACTTTCATATCCCATACATCCTCGGATCTGCTCAATTAGTGAATCGTGAAAGTGGCTCGTCAGCGCCCAACGTAACTACTCCCTCTCCTCGCTCGGTCTTAGATAAAGCTGCGGTAGCTAGATATGCCAAAACAAATCTCTATTTTAATGCTGTAGATTTCATCTATCAAGTTAAAAGGGGGCAATTTTTTGAACATTCTCCTATCCTCTACGATATTACTGGAGTTCCTACATGGAATAAAATATATCGAGGAATGATTAAAATGTACAACGCTGAAGTATTAGGTAAATTCCCAGTAGTTCAACATTTTACATTTGGAGAAGGCTTATTCCCTTGGAGAGATTTTAATGGTGAAGAGTTAACGTCTTCTCAACCTCGAGAGGATGAAGGGGTGTATAATACGTCATCTGTAGCTGCTGCTGCAGCTGCTGCTGGATCTTCATATTCGACTTCCAGTGTAATGCCAGGAGTGGGACATAGATCTCATAATTTAATGCCAGGCGGAGTACGAAATACAGCTCGGGCTCATGTATCCACTGTTACAGGTTCTACTTCTACAACCATTCCACCAGCGACCGTCGCCCCTTGGGCTAGAAAATAGTTCGATCATCCAAATTTCCACCTAATTAACTCGGTATTATCAATTCACAATCTTTTCGTTTTTAATTACCGGCCTGAAGACTACGGCTATAGCCAGTACCTGATTACCTTACATTTACCAAAATTATGGGTGAGCCTAAGGGTCCCAGAATGCATTAATCTAGGGCTGAGGATCAGCGGCTGGAGCAGCTCGGCTGGCTCTTTAGTTTCATGAAATATATAGCTTGCGACGTTCCCAAGAGGTGAGGGACTTCGTCGGAGACGGTCATACAAGCTTTACCAGCATGAGACAAGGTCCACGTTCATGTCGACGAGCATCATTACAGTCACTGTGGTTCCTACTAATCCTCTTTTTATTAGTTTGGCTACGGGGGGTGACAGCAGCTGAGGGTGAAAGTAGCGGTGATGTGGACCTCTATGAGTATATTATTCAAATAACGCCTGATATATCTGTGGAAAATTTTCTGAATGTGTATCCGTCATTGGAATACGCAATAGCAGGTCGAATAAGGATCGGAAAGTTCCAGGCTATTTATGGACAGTTTGACAAGCAGCTGGTGCGGTACTTGTCTTACAGTACTTTAGTGGTTGATGTTGCGAAGGATGCAATGGTTAGGATATTGGATGTTCAGACGTTTGCTCCGAGACATCTAGCGAGGCTATCACAATCAGAGAGTTTAAAGGCTGATGGTAAGTTTCTCTGCGCAGCCGAGCCACGGGTCTGGGCAAAGCCCAGCCGCCGGAGGCGAAAGAGGGAAAACGAGCTAACAATATAGGACCTCATGATTACGTTTATGATCCATCTGGTGGGGCAGGTATAGACGTATATATCTTTGATACAGGGATTGACACAACGTTAGAAGAATTCGGAGGACGAGCGTTACCTGGAGTCGATTTTTCCGGAGAAGGATTGGGTGATAAAAATGGGCACGGAACATTTGTAGCTGGAATTGTTGGATCAGAGACTTATGGGGTGGCAAAAAATGTGAATATGATTAGTGTTAAGACTATTGGATCAAATGGAAGAGGTAAAATGTCTTGGGTTTTATCAGGAATTGAATATGTAATAGAAACAAAAGAGGAGAGATATGCAAAAGCGGTTGTAAACATGTCACTCGGTACTCCTAAAAACAATATCCTCAACCGAGCAGTACAACAATTAGTTGAAATGGGTGTTCCAGTAGTGGTTGCTGCTGGTAATTCTGATTCCAATGCGTGCAGATTTTCCCCTTCTAGTGCTCAAGGGGCATTTGTTGTTGGCGCTTTAGATGATCGTCTAGATTCTGCAGCAACTTTTACCAATTGGGGTGAATGTGTTGATGCCTTTGCTTCCGGTGTCAATGTTGAAAGTGTCTCGATTTTTGGCAATTCGCCGATCCAATACTCTGGAACCTCAGTTGCTTCCCCAATTGGAGCAGGTTTAATTGCCTATTTCATGGGAATGGGTGACTCTGGAGAGGTTGCAACCCAGAGAGTAAGTACACAGTAGCCAAACATGCCTCCGGCGGCTGGGCTCCGCCCAGACCTGTTGCTCCGCTCCGCGGAGAGTTTTCGTGTCTAACAGTCTTAGACTCGAGATCTTCGAATAAAGGGCGCAATGTCTCGAACCAGTCTCATATTTAGACCCTGGACTGATAATGCCATTTTATATAACGAAGCAGGTGAACCAATATGGTGAACACCGGTATATATTTCATATATTTTTGTCAATACGTAGCCATATCTATGGGCTGCCGTCTATAGCTTCGTCCTATAGCCGCCAGAGAGGTAGCCGCGGATCCCAAAATGAACCTTTAATGTCGGTGGTGAACTTCACCAACTCACGCTCCATCCGTCTTCTGATAATGTCAGAATACCACCAAGTGCGTCGTAAGAGGCGTACGAATCAGTTCGCAAATGACCGTGAGTATTGTGCATGCCCTAGAAAACGTACGATCTAACGCAGATGCTAGTTAAATCACTTATGTATGCATTTGGTGACGTGCCCAATCCATATCCTGAGAGCGTAGCCGTCCTGGAGGATATACTCCAAGAGTACATTATTAATATCTGTCACGAGGCCGCTCGAGCTGCGCGAACGTCCAATCGTCAGAAGATCAAGGTTGATGATTTCAAGTTCGCCCTGCGAAATGACCCTGCCAAACTAGGCCGTGTAGAGGAGCTTCTCCATATGCAGAAGGAGATTGCAGAGGCGAGAAAGACTTTTGATAATTCCGAGGGTAAATCGTTGTCGAAGGGCTATGTTGAGAAGAACGAGAAAGATGGAAGGGAAGGAAAGGAGATCAAAGAGGGGAAGGAGAAGAAGAAACGAAAAGAGAAAGACCTCAAGGGAAAGAGAGAAAGAAATTGAGGTGGTATACGATCCAAACTATTTATACATGTAATGAAGAAAAGAAAGTTCCTATTGTATGGGAGGTGAGATTCTCTCCGCGGAGCAGAGCTACGGGTCTGGGCGGAGCCCAGCCGCCGCCGCCGGAGGCGTAAAGTAAGGAAGACTATTATGTAAATGCGTGAACGATGTATTGTTTATATCCTAAAGATCGAGATGATATTGATAACGCATAGTTAATGCGTCACGACCAATGAAACGATTCCAATAAATAGCAGAGTAATGAATAAATAAAGTCCATAAATTCTTGGGCAGATCAATGTAAGATCTAAGGACAAATTTTAATGCAGTCCAGACTTCTTCGAATTCAGAATCCCAAGCAGATTGGAATTCGGACTCATTATCGGAAGAGTTAGAGGATTCATCTGATTGATGTTTGAGTTCACCTCGGAAATATGCCACAGCCTCTACGGATTTGGAAAGTCTGTCAAATGTGTTAACAAGAGCAACAAGCTCGGAACGACGGAATGTACCCATGACTTTCGAACAGAGGTCAGGGTCATCAGCAGGGTTTTCGGGAAGCTCAAAGAGTAGCTTTAGAGCAGTTCCATAACCAGCAGTTTGGAGTTTACCCCAGAGACGACATCGATCACACCCGACACAACTCATGAGAGCGCTGACGTTACGAACTCGCTTACGGAACTCCCCTTTCAAACTACGTCCTTCGGGAGAAGAGAAGATAGCAGTTTCATTGAATAAAAGCAGTTTAGACGAAGCGTTATTGGAGCTGGTAGGGGTTGAGGTGTCGTTTGAATTGGTTCCATAATATGATACTGGAGAGGATGATTTAATCAATCTTAATAATTGTCTACGAGTAGCTTGGTCAGTTGATGAATCTAGGTGATTGAAATGTAGATCATCAATATAATTTTTCAATTTTGAGATTGCTCTTGAAACTAAAGCATAATTGAAATATAAATTTTCTATTCTTTCTGGGTGATTGCCCACTCTACTCATAAAACAACCAAGATTAGGAACCCATTCACCTGTGGATTGATTGAGGTATTCATAGCATAGATGAGCAGAGACAGAAGATTGCATACCAGATAAAATTCTATAAAACAATCTTTGTTCTATACATTGACTTTCAGCATTTAATGCAAGTCGACCCGATTCACCACCGACTTCTTGTCTTTCATGACGATTCGAGTCCATTACAACAGAACTTAATAAACTTCCAGCTGGAGGGAGTGATGGCTGTAATGGGCTTTGTTTGATAGCGTTATTGCTGCTAATTGGATTACTAACTCCCGAATCTTGTTTAGAATCGCCAAAATATCCAAAACAATTTTCTTGATATACGGCCCTCCATACTTTATTAGCATGAGGTCCACCATACCCAGTAAATCTTTCTGGATTATCTGGTAATGAAACGTAGACCCCTGGTCCTGTCAAAGATTCATCTTCTGGATAGCAATAATTTTTATCTTCTAATTCCGAATCTAAGAAGTTATCTAATGATTGAGGAGCAGGTGATGGTTCAACATTGTAATAATCCTGTCCTACACTAACACCATTTGCTCGACATAATTTGCTAGCAACAGAATCATCATCAGGAGACCATAATCGATCGGTTGTAACTGAGTCTTCAGCCAATTTACCAAGATATTGTGATCTCCAAAATTCAGGGACTTCACTTTCATCATCTACAATATCAACAGCACAAGCTCTATTACCACACATTCCTAGTTCTTCATCACTAAAAGGACATAAAGCAGGTGATAAATCAACTTTATAATATTTGAAATAATCGGATTTCACCAATTCTTTTAAAACTGGACGGACTCTGAAGTTTGTCTGCTCGATTTGTTCGTACGTTGCACCACCTAAAGTATCTTTTATGGGAGTATTTGAAGAGATTGGGAAAGCGGAAAAAGTTGTTTGAGAAGGAGATGCAGCATCGATTGGAGGAGATGGGAATGGTGAAGTAGAAGCTAATACGGTTGATATAAATGCTAAAGGAATGATAGAAAGCATTTTAAAAGGGTTTGATTATGAAGTGGATACCCAAATTTTTAATTTTAATACAAATCAATTTTATACCATTCAATAAGAATTTGAAAATTAATAATGTCGAACACACAATTGATTAGTGAAATATGGCCAAATATAGTCAAATACTAGCCAAAAATCAAATCAGAGGAATTAATTCAAACCAGAAATATTCCTCAAAAATTAATTCTACCTTAAGATTTTATTTTCCTTTCGTTTAATCTTCGACCTTTTATGTATATTTAAACAATGACGACCGTCTAAATTAGGTTCACAAAGCCTTTCTAAAATCGTATGACGTTTATTAACCGAATTTAACTTTGTATTTTTCCTCGCTTTATCACGAAAAAATAACAACCAAATCAACGATAAAACTCACTTAATAAACAAAATAATATCAGTTAGATTCGATATCCTGACGTGGTTTTTTCGAAATCTGTCTGGCTTATAAATTTCACATTTTATCCGTGCCTAAACCTAACAGGCCGGATAACCGTTATATGCAGGTTAATTGTGGCAAGGTACAGCACACAGGTGCTTGATGTGGCTAAACTCCGCGGATGGGAGGAAAGAAGGTTACATTTGAATGGGGGTCAGGACGGGAAGATAAGTACGCGAAGGTTGGGAGTGGGGGATAGATTTTGACTTGAGATGTAAACTGGTGGTTAAAATGAGAGTGGTTGATATTTGAGGAAGAATATGATAGTGGATGGGAGGGTGGGGAGCTAATGGGAGCGAGTTAGTGGGAATTAAATTGATTGAGTGGATGGAGAGTTAGTGATGATTCCACTCGAACAGTGTGGTATTGAGTGTAGTATGGTGTGGGCTGATGCTTGACTAGGAACTACGTCATAAATTAAATAGTGGCGGGCGCAGACGGAGAAGTAGCTGTAATCGGAGATTCAAATTCTTACCTAATAGTATAAATTTCTTTCGAGTCACCAGTGAAATAATGTGAGCTGGCACTTTGTTAGCTTTCTTTTATTCTTCATAACATAATTGTGCAGTAGGTTATCAGTTATTAATCTGGCTAGGTAATTAACTTGTCTCTCACTGTATACTACAAGTTCTGCCAGTGAAACTTGATGATAAGTTTATGAATAAACTAACAACCCACCTACAACCCATATCATTCATTTATACCACTGGCCATACATTAATTAATGCTCTCGAAAAGGCAATTATAAATATATATATATATATATTGAAATCAGCTTACACAGATATATGGTAATATATAAAAATGGTTATAATAAATATAATACTGAAAATAATCCTGTTGCTATTCTTATCTCAATATTATACAATGCTCACTTCTCCTTCACTTTTTATCGCTTCTCACTTTCTATTCACTTTTTCTCCGTAGCGCACAACTCTAGGGATTTCTTCATATGATAAGGGTTAGGGAGCATCTTCCGATAATGCAACCTAACAGATTCAGGTCTGAAATTTGGTGATCTCGAAAAAAAAAAAAAAAAAAAAAAAAAAAAAAAAAAAAAAAAAAAAAAAAAAAAAAAAAAAAAAAAAAAAAAAAAAAAAAAGTAAAAAGAAAAACGAAAAAAAATAATATGATCCACTTAAGACCTAATCAATAATTTATTGAATTCCAAAAAATACAAAACTTGTATCAAAATGTCTACTGACAAGGAAATTAAAAGCTCGAAAAGAAATCTCGAAGAGACTGAAGAAAATGATATCAAAAAGAAGCTTAAAGCTGTCAAAGTAGATAAAAAGGAAAAGAAAGAAAAGAAGGAGAAGAAGGAAAAGAAGGAAAAGAAGGACAAGAAGGAAAAGAAAGAGAAGAAGGAAAAGAAAGAGAAAAAAGAGAAGAAAGAAACTAAATCCGAAAGCACTAGCAGCTCTAGTGACTCCGAATCCTCAACCCCCATTAATACCAATGCCACTACTCCTTCGTTCTCTCCTGCCCCTTCATCTTCTGATGTAACAAAATTTTTATCCGACAATAGTGTTAAAATCGAAGATGAGTCCAACTCCAATATCCAACCAATTCTCTCATTCGATGAACTTGCTGTTGAATCAAAAATAATTTCAATCCTTAAAAAGTTCCCAAAACCAAGTCCTATTCAAGCTGCTTCTTGGCCCTTCCTCTTAGCTGGCCGTGATGTTGTTGGTGTAGCTGAAACTGGTTCTGGTAAAACTTTTGCATTTTCTGTACCAGTAGTTAATCATCTTATTCAACAAAAGAGAAAAGGTGTGCGTGCTTTGGTTGTTTCTCCTACTCGTGAATTAGCTATGCAAATTTATGACAGTTTAGTGACTCTTACTGATGTCACTGATATTAGTGCCGTCTGTGTTTATGGAGGTGTCCCTAAGGAAGAACAGAGAAGAGGTTTAAAATCTGCTAGTATTGTTATTGCTACTCCCGGTCGTCTTAAGGACCTCATCGAAGAAGGATCAGCTGATCTTAGTAAAGTTGAATATCTTGTTCTTGATGAAGCAGATAGAATGTTGGAAAAAGGGTTTGAAGAGGATATTAAGTCCATTGTTTCAAATACAAATTCTGATGGTAGACAAACTATTATGTTTACTGCTACTTGGCCTCCAGAGGTTCGTAAGTTAGCATCTACTTTTATGAACAATGCAGTTAAAGTGTACATTGGTGAACGTGATGAATTGGCTGCTAATAAACGTATAACTCAAGTAGTTGAAGTTATTGATCCATTCCGTAAGGAACAAAGATTACTTCAATTATTAAAAGAACATCAATCGGGAGCCAAAAAAGATGATAAAATTCTTATTTTTGCATTGTATAAAAAGGAAGCCACTCGAGTTGAAAGGTTATTACAAAATAGAGGATTTAGTTTAGCAGCTATTCATGGTGATTTGGGTCAAGCTCAACGTACTAAAGCTTTGGATGATTTCAAAACTGGCAGATCTAAGATTCTTCTTGCAACTGATGTAGCTGCTCGTGGTCTTGATATCCCAGCAGTCAAGGTTGTAATCAACTTGACCTTCCCATTGACTGCTGAAGATTATGTTCATCGTATTGGTAGAACTGGTAGAGCTGGACAAAGTGGACTTGCAATTACTTTATTTACTGAACAAGAGAAGCATTTATCTGGAGCATTAATCAATGTTTTAAGAGGAGCTAATCAGCCAGTTCCTGAAGATCTTCTTAAGTTTGGTAGTCATACTAAGAAGAAGGAACATTCTGCATATGGAGCATTTTATAAAGATGTTGGTACAGCCAAGAAGGCAACTAAGGTTAAATTTGATTAGAGCTGTAAATTATATATTAGAATATTATGATAGATGATAGGGTAATGCTGAAGGGATGTGGATACTCGAGCGGAGCGAGAGCTACGGGTCCGGACATCGCCCGGCCGCCGGAGGCAGAGAAAACTTCTGGGAGGGAAAGTAAATGCTAATTGAGTAACAATCTAGTTCTTAATACGTTTTTCATAAGCTACCCAACCAGCTTCACGATATCTCTTTGATTCACTAATTGGATCACGATCTTTACCAAATAATCCCCTACCAACAATAATCACATCACTGCCGGTTGAAACAACTTGGTCAACGGTACGATATTGCTGGCCAAGACCATCTCCCTTATCATCTAAACCAACACCAGGAGTTAAAATAAGCCAATCTTCTCCTTCTTGTTCAGGCATACGACTTTGAGCAATGAATCCGAACACAAATTGACTATTTGATCTAGCAATTTCAACAGTCTTGGAAGTATATTCACCAGTAGCCAATGAACCTTTTGATGATAATTCTGCCAACATTAACAACCCACGTGCATCGTCCGTAGTTTCCTTTGCGCCTTCTTCTAACCCTTTAACAGTTCCCGCTCCAGCAACCGAATGAGCATTTGTAATATCGGACCATTGAGCGATTTTATATACACCTCCACAATATTGAGCCTTTACAGTTGATCCGATATCGGCAAATTTACGATCCTCAAAGATGAGAAAGTTATGTTTTTTAGCTAGTTCAAGAAGTGGTACGACAGTACCTTCATAAGTGAAATCGTCAATAATATCAACATGAGATTTTACAACTGCAATATAAGGGCCAACTTTATCTAATAAAGTAAGAAACTCTTCAGTAGTTCTAACATCCAATGAAGCACAAAGATTGGTTTTCTTTTCTGCCATAAGAGTTAGAAGTTTTCTAGCAACTTCACTTGGATGTTTAGCAGCTCTAGCTTCATATGATAATGTAGTATTTGACATGATTAGGGGTTTGAAGGATAATTGAATATTCAATGAGATGAATTAGATCTTTTGCTATTATTTCACTCGGTACTTAGGAATTGAAAAATTTGGCACGGCTAAATTTTTTCAACTCGTCTCAAAGTCGATCTTTGCCTTATCTCAATACAGAGACCCTAAATCAGAAAAGATGATCTTCAACTGCAGCTTTATATTTGAGGGTCTCTTGGTTGACAAGTCTGCATCATTACTCGATAACTCCGCATCAACTAAAGTACCCCCTGTCAATCTATATTGGTGGCAAATATTACCTACAGATTAATAGTGGCAATATCGTCTGCTAATATTCGACTCTAATTGCGTAGATTGATTCCCCTTTCCAGAAATCTGCAATCTTGTCGTCAATTGCATGCTTTAATGAACGGCATCAAATTTATGAATTAGTGCCGTTCGACAGGTTTACATATAAGAAATAGTTCCAGGAAGTAACTTATTGAATTTTTATTCTTTATATTATCCAAGCCACAATGGGTATATTCGATTGGTTTAAATCAAATAGTGGAAATGGGTATATTACCCTACCAGAAGATACTGAAAATGATAATCATAGTAGATTTTCAATTACCAATAAAAGAAGAAATATAATTCTTTACACAGCGATTGGAATTTTAATGATAATTTTGACAGTTGGTAGATTTCATGATTATCATAACCACCATCGTCATGCAATTGATAGGCCACATGGTGGCTCACCAGGTGCTTGGAATAGACAATTGATGTTGTTTTTGGATGAAGATTTAGGCGATGGTAAACCATCTCCTAAGCCCGCTCCTGGTGAGATTGTTGATGTTTTTGATGTTTACGCTCCTCCTGAGGATCTTGGTAAACCAGTATATACTCAATCATTGATGGACAAGCATGTATTTGAGAATTCATATGGAAAGCCATTTGTGGCAACCTATAATCCTCCTAAACAAGATTTCACACACGTTAGAATCCGCTTTAATGCTTCAACCTATGGACGGCAGTTCGATAGATTAGCGCATGCTTATCTTGGAGGTAGTGAGATTTGGAGAACTTCAACTGCGGAACCTGGTAATAGAGATATTACTTTTGGTTACGTCAAAGATGTCTCCACTTACACTTCTTTATTTAAAAAATCAGGAATTGATTTCACTTTTGTTTTGAATAATATAGTCAATGATGTTTATACTGGAATTATTACTGCATCATTGGTTGTTGAATATTATAATTCCCCTGAACCAAAATCTACTTCAGTAACAGAATTCTTAGAACATGATTTAAGATCTCCTGATGATGTCATTGTTTTGTCTCCCCCTAATGGACTATCTTGGTCTGCTCCTTCTCAAGATATTTCTTCAAAGCTCACAACATTACCTAAAGATACTGCTCGTGTTGTTGTTGATATCTTTGCATCTGGTAATTCTGAAGAAGAATTCTGGTACAGTCATCTTCTCGATCCTTATTCCGATTGGTTCCCAAAAGGAGCAAATGAATTTGGTAAACACGGCCCCACTCGTCTTGTTGAAGTATACGTTAATGGAGTTCTTGCAGGAGCTGCCGCACCATTCCCCATTATCTATACTGGTGGTTATTCTCCCCCGTTATGGTCAAAAGTTGTTGGGTCAAGGGCTTATGATGTTCCTTCATATCAAATCGATTTAACTCCTTTCCTTCCTTATTTATGGAGTAGTTCAGGTTCAACTATTTCGCTTAAAATTGTCAATGGTGATAAAAGAGAAGCTAGTAGAACGTTGATTAGTGAAGATTGGATTGTTAGTGCTAATTTATTAGTCTGGCAAGTTCCTGGTGTCGAAGGGTCAGGCATAACTTATGCTCCTAAAAATAGAGATTCGAATAATAGAATCGTCTCCCCTAGATATGGCAGTAGACTTTCTCAAGTTATTTCCTTCTCTGGTAACATCCTTACTAGTGCTAGTTTGGATTACACAAGTTCTAGTGGTCAAAAAGAATCTCTTGATGTTTCTTGGAAACAAAAGGTTTCCCTTGCCAATGTGCAAGATGTATCTTCAGGAGGTGATAAGCACGAGATTGTTTTTTCATCTTCTGCTCATAATCAATTATTGATTAATAATGAATTAATTGCTGCCAGCTCGAAGCAAGATAATAGTCATGGATTAGTATTAACACTGAATTACAACGCCAACAACGAGACTTTCAGTATTGAATATGTTCGAGGTTATTCTTCCAAAGACGCTACTGCTTCTATAAGCAGCGGTCAAAATGGTACTTCTACTTTTGAATTTACTGGACCCAGACAAGTCAGTGGACATGGAAAGATTGAATCAAATTATACTAGAAAATCATATAGAACTGGAGAGAAATATCACCGTCATGTTCGGGCAGAAGATGGTAAATTAATTTTTGACCATGCTGATTGTGGTAAGCCTGGTTTGTATGAAGTTGAAGGTGGTTCTAACTTTGTCCAAACTTTTTTAAATCTTAATGGAGTTGAAATTAGTCATAGTGATGATGCATAGTTAATTAGTAATAAATTCATTATATAAGAATTGGTTTAAAAAAATCGATTATCTCCTTTCCGATTTCGTTTGCAAACTCTTCCAGTGCAAAATGACCGGTAGGGTATAACTTTACCTTGACATTTTTTGAGTCCTTTTTGAAAGCTTCCGCTCCGTCAGGAGAAAAAATGCAATCATTTTTCCCCCATACTGCTAAAATTGGAACATTTGAAATACGGAAATACTCTTGAAAGTTAGAGTAAAGGTCGATGTTAGTTCTATAATCGTAAAACAGTCCAACTTGAATCTCAGTCTGTTGAGGTCGAGAAATTAAAAATGTGTCTAAATAGATTGGAGTTGGATCAACGGTAAAAGGGTTTTTCAAGCCGATAGTGTATTGATCTTTGATGTTTTTAGGATCTTCAATGAAAGCCTTAAATGCGTTGAAGAAATTGGGATTACTCTTTTCGGCGGCCCAATATTTCTTGAGTGGTCCCCAGAATCTATCCTCCAAGCCTTCTTCATAAGCATTACCATTCTGACTGACAATGCCAGAAATTTGATGAGGGTTTTTAAGTGCCAGGCGAAGACCAACTGGAGCTCCATAATCGAAAATATAAATGGCAAAAGTTTTCAAGTTGAACTTCTCAACGAAGAGATCTACTGTATCCGTTATACTGGCGAATGAGTATTCGAATCCCTCAGGAACAATAGTGAAGCCAAATCCAGGGAGGTCAGGAGCAATCAGATGGAAATGGGGAGCAAGTACAGTGATTAAATTTCGGAACATGATTGAGGAGGTAGGGAATCCATGGAGGAGTAAGAACGTTGACTTCGTTACATCACCAGCTTCGCGAAAGAATATTTCAACTCCGTTAGAAAGGGTGATATAGGAAGTAGTGGGGATAAGAGAGGACATTAGATAATTAATGAGATACAAAGGCGAGAACATTTATTTCATATATATTCCTGATTGTCGTATCTCTTATGTACATACTTCTCCATTATCCTCGATACTACTTCTCCATATTTTCCGTATTAACCGCCGAAGCTGTCACTTTTGAAATTCTTGGGTCATGGAGTTTTGAAATGAGATACGATGATTCCCTAAATGGGATAGTCGAGGAAATCGGAAGTTCTCCGCATGTGAAGAAACCTATCAACCTAACTAGGAAACTGTCACTTTGAAGATCTCCGTTAGTTATAGCCGTCTAACGGGAAACGGAGTTGAGTGACGGATTTAGAGAAAAGGATAAATAATGTGATGTGCTTGGATTTGCCTGGGATAGGATAGCTAGTCATGACATGGAACCATTATCAATGGTTCGAGACCAATGTGACATATTGTTTAGCATATAGTTTAAATTTAGTGGCATGAGATGATCTGACACACGCTGAACTAAAGTTCTATACCAGTATGAAAATGGTAAGATCCGATATAATAACAATAGGTAAATGAGAGCTAGTTATACCAACATATTATATGAACATACGAACAACACGATCAACTCCGTTACATGTCCATCACCTCCATTCCTTTTTCCACTCTTATTTCTCCATCCTATATATTATTAATGTGGAATATGAAAATTATTTAACCAATTATCTAAATAATGTCACTCTTCAACAAATCACTCCAAACCTCACCAGCGCCACCACTTTATCCACAGTCGCCACCAAAACGTCATCACCACAAGTACCACAAGTACCACAGCAGCTACCACAATTCACTATATTCTAAACTTAAAATATAATAAATTTCTTCATTAATTCATCAAATCATCACTCCACTCAAAATTCCATGGGTTAGGTCCAGAAACGTGATGCTATTTATATCTGTATCAATCCTCGATGTCAATCTTCTATCATGCGTTAAAATGATTTAAGTCTGCGTTCATTGGGTCTTTCTCTTTCGTTCATTCAACTCGGTAATATTCAATCCACAACATGAAAGACAAAATTCTTTCACGTGAACAAATAGAAATCCTAATATCAGAAGGTAATCTAATTGTAATTCATCATGATAAAGCCCTGAAATTAAATAGTTGGATTAAAAGACATCCTGGTGGTGATAAAGCTGTCCTTCATATGGTCGGCCGGGACGCCTCGGATGAAATTGATGTATATCATTCTGATAAAACATTGAAAAGCTTAGGAGCTTTTCAAATAGGAAAAGTTGAATTGCCATGGAAAAATTTTCTCCCTCCAATTCAAGGTGGTCATTTTAGATCTAGGAGTGAATTGGAGTCAGATGAAGGAATTTCTCTTTCTGATCCTGACCAACGCGTTCCTAAATGGGAAAAAGAGAAACTCTCACGTCGTTTAACAAAACAAGAAAAAATGACGCACGAAGTCATTGAAAAATATGATCAAAAATTGGTGGCTGAGGATGAACAAAAATATCCTCCTGTTGATTATGAAACACAGAGAAATATTACTGTAAAGTTTAGAGAACTTCATCAAGAACTACGAAAAGAAGGATATTTCCAATGTAATTATTGGGGGTATGTTAGAGAAGCATCTAGAATTTCTACATTATTTATATTGGCAAGGGTATTTTTCAAATGGAGGTATGATAATTATGGCACAGTGTGGTTAATCCTATCAGCTATTTCGCTAGGACTTGCATGGCATCAACTTACTTTCATCGCTCATGATGCTGGACATCTTGGAATTACTCATGATTATCAAACTGATAATATGATAGGTGTGTTAATTGCCAATTATTTAGGTGGATTATCAATTGGATGGTGGAAACGGAATCACAATGTTCATCATTTTGTAACCAACGATCCGGTTCATGATCCTGATATTCAACATTTACCATTTTTTGCTGTATCTAGCAAATTTTTCGGTAATCTTACATCTACTTTCTATGATCGAGTCCTTTATTTTGATGTTTTTGCTAAATCATTAATTAAAATTCAAAATTATATGTACTACCCAATTTTATGTTTTGGAAGATTTAATCTCTATCGATTATCTTGGGAATATTTGATCCTTGGATTAGGTCCTAGAAAAGGTAAAGCTGCCTGGTTACGTTACTTTGAACTTGTTGGATTAGCAGGCTTCTTCTATTGGTTCTTCTACCTTGTCGTTACGTGTAACCTTCATACTGCATCTGAGCGTTGGATTTACGTGATGGTTTCTCATATTGTAACTATGCCGGTCCACGTTCAAATCACCCTCTCCCATTTCGGAATGTCTACATCCGACCTTGGTCTTGACGAATCATTCACTCAACGACAAGTCAGAACAACCATGGATGTTGATTGCCCTCCTTGGTTAGATTATGTTCACGGAGGACTTCAATTTCAAGTCATCCACCACCTCTTCCCTCGTATGCCTCGTCATAACTTTCGTGCTGTCCAACCAAGAATCATCAAATTCTGCAACGATCTCGACCTCCATTACACTATTTACGGTTTCACCAAGGGCAATCAAGTTGTCATCAGTAAACTTGCTGATATAGCCAAACAAGCTCGAATCCTTGCTGATTGCAATGAATTCTGCAGAAAAGAGCTCCTTTCCGAACTCACCTCCACAAAATAAACACTGCACTTCTCTGCCTCCGGCGGCTGGGCTCTGCCCAGACCCGTAGCTCGCTCCACTCGATTAGACTCCTACTCTCTATTTAAATACACTCTATTTTCTGAAACCATTTTTCGGACGTCCGAAACTAGCCATTGCCCAACGGCCTAGCTCCTACATGACACGCGCAGATCATCATCCAAATTCAATATAAAAATTAACCGGCCCAAATCTTACCTCACTCAAATCCCCCTTCACTCATCCTGCAAATATAAAACTGACTTTAAACAAAGTTCTTCTCACTAATATATCTGAAACCTCCCCTCATTTCAGCCACTCAATCGTCAGTTCCTACTCATTATTATTATTATTCATTATAAAGTTCCCACCATTTTTCTCAAATAACCCCGTTAAAATCATATACTCCAACCCAAACCCTCCGCTCTTATCATCCATTTAAGAATGCCCATCCTGCAAGGTTAATGTCCTACGATAACTACAATCCTTGTCGCTCTAGACACATTCCTCAAAACTTTAGATCCTAGATATTCAGTAGTTGACAGAACATACTATCATCGCTCATTTCTGTCTTCACTTCTTAACATCAACCTTTCATTAGGGAACGATAAGCAACCCCCCACATAAAGCCCTCAACCATAGATCTAAATGAGGGACCATCAAGATTTAGAAAATGAGGAATCCACTGAGGAATCAACCTTCCTTGTGAATTCCTCAGAGGATGAACTCGACCATAATACAATCTACGAAGATGAAGAAAATTCCATAGAAAATACCTCAACCACTCCGGCAACCAGTTCTACAAAAAACAGAAAACCAAAGGTAAACTTCGATTTGGATGAATCTTATGTAAAATATGGCGAAGCTGGTGATGGTATCCTTAGAACAAATTCTAAGGGAAATATTTCTCGTCATTACGACTATTCGAACACATCAATACCTCCTTCTCCTTCTACTACTTCTCATAGACGAGGAAATAATCGTCTAAGTAGCAGGAAAAGTTCAAAACTAACCACCAAATTGATAATTATGTTAGTTCTCCCAGCTCTGGTGCTGTTTATTTTATTCTTTGTGGTTTCAAGTTCTGCGTCAAATCCTTCTCGTAGCGCTTCACCAGAAGTTGCACCAACCGGCTTAACTTATCCATCTGGGTTCAATATGAGGCAGAATTGGGGATCTGCTTCTCCATATTTTGACACTGGTGCTAGTTATACTGGTATTGATTCTACAAAAGCATTTGAGAGGTCTGCAAAATGTTATTTAAGACAATCTCACGTCCTTCATCGTCATGCTGAGAGATATCCTACTGCAGGAATGACTAGACGTTTAACTCAAACTGCTGAAAAATTGATGAATATGAAACCTCCTCCAGCAAAAGAATATGAATGGATTTCTCATTGGAATTATACACTCGGAGCAGATCTCCTAACTGCTAGAGGAGTTGGAACAGAATTTAAATCTGGTTCTGATTTCTGGGGATCTCATGGTACTCTCCTTTTCAATGCCACTACAAATGGTAATAATCAGTTATTTTATTCACCAAAGCTGAATGTTTATGAAAATGGAACAGAAAGATCCATTCCTGTTTTACGAGCCACAACACAATCTCGTATTGAAACATCTGCCAGATCCTGGGCAGCAGGTTTCTTCGGAGTATACGGAGGTCAGGTTTATGATGTGGTTGAAGAAGGTCATGAAAATAACGACAAGCATGTAAATCTTAATTGGGATTCTCCTTCCAAACCAGATTCACCAGTTAATTATATTTCCGATACAGGAATTTATAAACTAGTTCTTCAAGCTGAAGAATATGGCAATAATAATACGCTGGCTTCGTATTATGCTTGTCCAAGTGACAACTCAGCTCGAGATAATACAGGTGAGAACAAAAAAAGCACTTGGGTTAATCATTACCTCTCATCAGCTGCAGTTAGACTTAATAAAGTATTCCCAGATTTTGGAAATATGACAGCTGCTGAAGTTTATGATCTTCAAAATTTCTGTGCTTTTGAAACTGCTGCATATGGTAGTTCTCGGTTTTGTGAATTATTCACTGAAAGTGAATGGAGAGGATTTGAGTATGCCGGTGATCTTAGTTTCTATTATGATAGCTCATTTGGTTCTCCGGCTGGTCCGGCAATGGGTGTAGGTTATCTTCTTGAGCTTCAATCTCGCCTCAAACAAAAATTCATCACTAGTGAAATAAACAAAGGTGTAAACCTCACCTTAGACTCAAATCCAGATACTTTCCCTCTTGATCAACCTTTCTACTTAGATATGACCCACGATAGTATTATTATTTCGGTCTTATCTGCCCTAGGATTTGATTTCCTAAATAAAGACCTACCAGCAGACAAAATATTAGCTCCTCGTCAATTTGTAGCTTCTCGTCTTGTTCCATTCGGAGCTCGTTTAGTCTTTGATATCCTACAATGTGACGAAACCACTTCCCCTGCCTCTCCCAAATCAAACTCTTATGTTCGAGTGTCCCTCAACTCTCGTGTCCTTCCCCTAGGAAGTCTTCACGACTGTCCACAATCAGACGACGGTTTCTGTCCTTTCGACAAATTCGTCTCTTCAATCGAACGTCAAATTAAATCTATCGACTTTGTCAAAGCATGTTACGGCCATTAAACTATCTAAATGTTTATTTCTAATTCTTCCTATCCCGCTTCCCGCCTCCGGGGCTGGGCTCCGCCCAGACCCGTTGCTCCGCTCCGCGGAGACTCACGACAATTAAACACCTTTTATTCCCTATATAATAATTTAATAATGAATATTCCACTCAGTCTCTATTCATCTCGTTCAATATTCTCAAAATATTTAAGAATAGATTGATAATATCAAGGTAGAGTGAAATGGCCGCTGCCACTTCATCCTCAGGATGATATCGACTCATAATAAGTTGAGTATCAACTATAATATACCCTGCAAACACAAGGGCTCCAACAATACTATATCCCAACTCAAGCCCACTGGTAAAGGGAAAAAACATAGAAATCAATCCAAATCCAATCAACCCCCAAAGTGCGGCTCCAAGATACGAATGCCATCCACTGAAATCATACTTCGTCTGAAGAGCAAATAATGACAACCCTCCAAAGATTACTAACGTGATAATTACTGCCTGAATAACAA
Source organism: Sugiyamaella novakii (assembly GCA_030575175.1). Taxonomy (NCBI): domain Eukaryota; kingdom Fungi; phylum Ascomycota; class Dipodascomycetes; order Dipodascales; family Trichomonascaceae; genus Sugiyamaella; species Sugiyamaella novakii. The sequence continues at coordinate 162,331 of JAJMIH010000016.1, forward strand.
TCTTCGTATCATACAACGACGAAACAGTACCAACACAATAACTCTCTAATAAGGTAAATCCTCCTAAAAATAACATATTCGTAGGATAAGATCTCTGTTTAACATATGCTCCAATCATTAGTCCCATGGCTCCAAATAAGGACACATAGAATGTCCAAATGTGGGTCAAAACCCAGTGTGAAACATTCACATTCATTGATATAACTGCTCCAACAATCGCAGTAACCAACAATTGAGCAAATAAAATAGTATAAACTTTACGCAAAAAGGTATGTCGGATTGGAAGTGAACATTCAGCTACTGATGTGGAATACTTAAAATCGTCTGGCACATTATCATTCTCTTGACGAGGGGGTGGCGCATCACCAGGAATAAGTAATGGCTCATTGCTTTGAACCCCATTTCCAGGACCAGAGTATTGACCAGAGTATTGTGGAGGTGGTACTGAAGGAGTTGACATTCTAAACAGATTTTGTTGGTACTTTACAATGCTAAATTCTGTTCACAATAAAATCACACGATGAGAAGGAAAATAATTAAATAAATGTATTAAGATGGTTGCTAGAAAGTCTCACCACGCTGATTATATATAGGGGCCATGCCGTTCGTACAGCCGTGCGACCATTCAATACGGCTGTGACAACAACCTAAGGTGCTGAAGTTCGGCATCACGTGCGAGAAATACCATAAACACCAGCGATATCTGCAGGGGCTGTTCTCGAAAACAATTTACAGACCAACTCTACTTACTCTTATTTACTACTAATTCTAATTCACCGACATAAGCGACATGAATGAAGCTAATATCCGATATGAATGAAGTTAATATCTTTGAAATAAAGTACGACGATTTAAAATAAGAATTTCCCATAGAAATGACGGTTTGCATATAATCAACGTACCAACATTATTAAACTCTTTGGATAAAGACAACGTTTATCAAGTAGCGCTTGATAATGCAAACAAAAATAAGAAAGATAGTCATTCTATCCATTATTCTGGCGACTATGAATATAATATTCTACCTATCAGGCCGAGCTCCCGCCTGGCTACACCAAATTCTGATAATTAATTATTAAATGTGGAGTCTCGGACAGAGGGCCATTCATCAAATAACATGTCTTTTTTACAAGGCAAAGATTACATCATGTGATTAAAATCTTTTTGCTGTACGCGTCATGCAAGGGACTGCGGATGTAATAGGAAACTTTAGTTTTCATTTATGGGCCACGCTTTTTTTCGATTATGGACTGTGATCTCTTAAACAAAATAAAAAAAATGAAATATCAACTCTTTATATAATCATCTAGTACTAATCGACCAAAATTAATGAAGCTTCTAATATTCAAATCAATTATAATCGATTTAAAGTAAGAATTAAGCCTAGAGAGGACGGTTTACAAACTGTTAACTTAGAATCATTGTTCAACTCTTTGGTAAGAGATAATATTTATCAAATAGCTCTTAACAGTGACTTTAGTGATAAGAGTATGGTGATTATCTTTATATTATTATCCCTACCAGATCACCACGCCACCTATCAATTTCTAGTAAGAATGATGATCAAAGGGCTCAGTAATTAAACGTCTATAAGGTGAAAGCTAAGTGGGTTGCCAACAATTCAGCCCAACACTTTCTGGTTATAAAGGTGTAGAAGTATAATATAGGAGATTGTCTTTTGTTATTAAGTACTGACGCACATTGTGATGATTCTCATGAAGTTGTAGCCTATGATGATGGAGATGAAGCTCAATGTAGTGAATAACATGCTGATGGTTCGCCAGAGAGCACAAGGTAAATGATACACATATTTTTGTCCGAAACTTTTCGCAAACATAGCTTACTTATATCATTTCCTGAACACACATAATAGTGAACTATATTCCAGTATTAATAAACTACAGCTCTTGTCATCGAAATTCAGTGGATTTATCTATCACTCTAATTCTCAACCCCTCCTATCCAATTAATCTTTTAATAATATATTATAATATAAATATAGTATGTAAATAGCTAAATCATACATGATCCACCAGAATCCCCATAATTTTTTAAAACTAACTTATCACTTAATTGTGAAGTCTCTTTTCATAAGAGTGAAGAGAGTGTACACCTCCTTCAAGTTGAGCACTTGGAGTTCTATATTCAAATCGAACAAGACCAGAATCAACCTTTTCACGAAGTTCAGCAACGCTCTGAACACCAATATCTTGAAGTCCATGTTGAAGACCAGACATAAGGTAAGGAACAAACTTGGTAATAGAACCACGATCAACAACATTACCAGAAACACCTTGAGCGACAAGAACAGCATCAGATTCAGAGAAATATCTAGAAGTAGCAGCATTATCATTGGCACCAGTCTTTTCCATTGCTTCAATAGAACCCATACCTCTGTAAGCCTTCAATCTTTGACCTTCACGGTAGAAATATTGACCAGGAGATTCAGTAGTACCAGCAAGAAGACCACCCATCATAACACAAGAAGCACCAATAGCAATTGCTTTAGTGATATGACCAATATTTTGAACACCACCATCGGCAATACAGGGAACACCAAATTTATTGGCAAATTCAGTCACCTTGTAAACAGCAGTAGCTTGAGGACGACCAACAGCCATAACTTCTTGAGTAATACAGATAGAACCAGAACCCATACCAATACGAAGACCATCGGCACCAGCATCAATTAGACTAGCAGCTTGTTCACGAGTAACAACATTACCAGCAATAACATCAATATGAGGATAGGTGGTCTTAATCCATTGAATCATTTCAATTTGGAAAACAGAGTTACCTTGGGAAGAATCAAGAATGACAACATCCAAACCAGCAGCAACGAGTTTGGCTAATCTTTCACGATCATCAGGACGAGTACCAATGGCAGCACCACAAAGCAATTGCTTAGAATCAGCCGATTTAGAAGCAAGGGGGAAGTTATGATTCTTCTTTAAATCAGTTCTCGAAAGAAGAGCAATGATATTTCCTTCAGAATCAACAATAGGAAGTTTACCTTTCTTTGATTTACGAAGGATTTCATTAGCAGCAGCGAGATCAACACCATGAGAAGCAGTTACAAGTTCTTCACGCTTGGTCATAATTTGAGAAACAGGAGTAGAATCATCGTCATGAAACTGAATATCACGAGAAGTAACAATACCAAGGAGTTTACCTGGCATTTGACCATTTTCTAAAATCTGTTAGTATTACTAAAAGATATCAACAAAATCTTTACTATCATCATTCCCTCACAAATTATCAGAAAAAATATATCCCCAAGACCGTTAAGTCACATACGGAAGAACGAAAGTTATATAAATGGTTGTAACATCATAATAAATGAGGGAAAATGATATCTTCAAAAACACAAACAACCACACTTACCAGTAACTGGGAATCCAGCAAATCCAAGTGATTCTTTCAAAGAACGAACTTCACCAACGGTCTTAGTAGGTCCAACTACAACTGGATCAGAAATAAATCCATTTTCATACTTTTTAACCTTACGAACCATAGCAGCTTGTTCTTCTGGAGTACAATTGTGATGGATAACACCAATACCGCCTAAAAGTGCCATATAAATAGCCATTTCAGATTCAGTAACAGTATCCATTGGAGAAGAAACAAGAGGAAGTTTAAGAGTAATATTCTTAGTAATCTTTGATTCCAAGTTTACAATACTGGAAGGGAAGTCAATCTTACCTGGCAAGAGTAAGAAATCATTATAAGTAAGACCTCCACGAAGGTTAGGATCCATTAAAGAACTGACACTAAGGCCATCAAGCTCTTCATATTCCTTAAGATGAGCTAATGCTTGAGTAGCACTGAGTTTGGTAACAGCAGGAGACATAATTAGAGGGAGAGTTTGGTGGATCTAATAAAAATAAAGGGTAGGACTTATACAGGTCTGTATAACCAACCAGTAAGAAGAACTCCAAAAAAAAAAAAAGAAGAAAAAAAAACTTGCACACCGAGAAATCAGCGGATTATAAATAAATCTGGATAAGCGAAAAAAAAAAAAAATTCAGCACGGCTGGAATATTACATATGCATGTGCATTGTGCGGATAGACCGACGGCTAAAAATTAAAAAATTATGATCTTCTCTCCTATTACCAATTTTAGTCAATTATTACAAAAATCTAAACCCCTGAAATTCCTCCCTCACTCTTCTGCCTCCGGCGGCTGGGCTCCGCCCAGACCCATAGCTCGCTTCGCTCGTTATTCAGACTCATAAATTAATATATAAATAATTACGCAGAACCGCTTATGTAGATACATCCATCGCATCATCATCATGATACTGGATTGTAGCTTCTCTCATAACTGATTCTGGAGAATCATGCCCTCCTGGAATCATTGTAGGTGACATAGCTAATTCATCATTAGGCTTTGATTCACTCGCTCGTCCTCTACTATATCCATCATGAGACCTAAATTCGACAGTAGGAGGTGTCACCATTTCTGACCGCTCGATCGTAGGAGTGAAACTCATCAACTCCATATAAATCTTATGATTACGGGAAGCAAGAATAACTATTTTTTCATCCTTAAATGCAACTCTCCATACTGCATCAAACGGGCCTGATAAACTTCTTACATGTCTACCAGTCGCAAGTTCCCATACTTCAACTTTTCCATCACTACCTCCACTAACAATTCGCTCTTCATCAAACTGTAATGTAGTCACAGAATTATCATGAGCGGTAAATCTCTGTAAACAAGTGAAATTATTCAAATCCCAAACACGAATTGCCCCATCAGATCCACCACTAACTAACGTCGACCCTTTCATCTGTAACTGACCAACTAACGAAGTATGACCCTGAAGGAACGCTAAACACTGTCCGGTATTAGGATCCCAAATACGAATTGATGCATCCAACGATCCAGTGGCAATATGTTCACCATCAAAAGCAAGTGAATAGATTTGTGAAATATGTCCGACAAGTGTATGCAATAAACTACCATCTGAAATTCTCCACACTTTAGCTGTAAAATCATAACTTCCACTAACACAGATATCTCCATACACCTCAACACAACGAACAGATGCATCATGTCCCTCCAAAACTTTTTTACAAACACCTTTTTTAACATCCCAAATGCGAATAGTAGCATCACGAGATCCAGAGATTGCTGTGTCTTCATCAACCATTTGTAAACATCGAACTGTTGACGAATGACCTCTTAATATTTGTGAACAATTACCAGTTCTTAAATCCCATACTCGAACATCCCTATCACATCCACCACTAACCAAGGTATCTCCTCGTAAAGTCAAAGCCCAAACTCCCATGACATGACCAAACAATGCTCGTAACATTCTTCCATCTTCTCTAAATACAAAGATTTTGGAGTTATCCAAAGCGATAACTATATATTGGCCCTCCATAATTAAAGCAGTCACTACTCCAGGATTCGAAATGACGTATTTAGCAGCTAATCTACCACCAGATGCCCAAGCACTATTCAACAAATATTGTTGTTTGAAATGCGATCGATAAGATGTAGGAACTGGACGTCTTGTAGCATTTGGATTATAAAAAGCTTCTGCCAATTCATTTGCATCAACTGGTCCTGTTCCTGCTGTAGCACCCACGACACTAGGTACTCTACCTCTTAATCCATCATCTGAAATTGCAACATTAACAGCAGCAGAAAGTCTACGGAAATGATGAGTTTTACACAACTCTTTCCAAGTTAAATCATCACTTATCATTAAGTACCAAGTTCTAGAAACTTGAGATGCTCTGGCAAGACTAAGAGGATCATCAATATATGATAAAATTTTCAGTGACAACTCACTAGGAAGAACTGCAAATGGATCACGTTTTAACATTGGAGAAATATAATCCAACGTTTCGGATAAAACTGCTCTTCCGCACATTGATAACAATTCACCTAAAAACAACGATCTCCCTTCATCATCTAAAGTATCAAATTTTGATCGAATAGACTCCACTAACGATATTGCTCGAGTTGAAGAATCTTGCTGTTCATACTCTTGTTCAGTAGGGAAATCTTGCCCAACTACCGAATCCAATCTCCCACCACCAGTTCGACGACTTCTTAATTGATGTAAATGGTAATGATAATTACGAGGATCATCAGGATTCCACTCGTGTTGAAGTTGATGGAAGTGGCGACGATTTCTAGGTGGGGAATGAGATGACGAATTTGGAGAATGACTTCCATCCGAATACGAATAATAATGAGCCGTAGGAGATGGAGCGGGTGTTAATGGAGATTTGAAACTTTCATTAATCGCTAAATGATCTATTATAGCACTTGAACGGGAGGATGAATTAGAAGAAGTGTTAGATTGATCAGTTGAAAGTTTGGGAGGTTGGATGGTAGATATTTCTGGTTCCGACATCATTATGAGAATTAGAATATTAGTTATTAGTAAATGGTAATAGGAGAGGAATCTGAATAATAAATAAGGAAAGGTAAATGTGAACGTGAACTAATCAAATATTATTCCTGTTAATATTTGATTATTGTTATTTTTTCTGTTATTCGTTGTTGGATCTAATTACAGATCCACTTAGCAATTTGAATATTAACGATCCCAGTGTTTGCTGTATTACAAGGCAATATCAAGGTACCTTTTGAAGAAATGTGTCCGCTAACGAAACCTTTTTAAATGATCAGTTATATAAATATCGTGAATATAATCGAAAATATTCTCACTTCCCTAATAGTGTCTCGATGAAACCCCACCACACAATAAATATTACGGATAGAAGGGAACAAATATAATAAAAAGAAAAAAATGGTTATAAAAAATCAGCCGTTTATTGATCTGATCTAATGATCGGTCCGGGTGATGACGATTATATTTCGTACCCAGTCGGCACTCATATGATTTAAGTTAGCCTTGGTAATCTCTATATGCTACTTGAAGTCACAGGATTTAAAGTGGTGGAGCTAGCTCGTGGTGCTTACTCGGCGTAAGTAAGCCGTTCAGCCAAGTAATTGTAGACGAACAAAGAAATGGATCGTTGCAGTGCATTGTGAGAGCTGCAGGGCCCCCTACCTAATGCATACTTTTTATAGGGCAAGGAAGATAAAAAAAATTAGGTCTGCGGTGAGTAGAAATTTCTTTGCATTGTGTAAGGTTAAGGTTAGATTAGAAAATGAAGGCGCGGGCGGTTAGGATTGACTCAAGCGGTTAGGGAGGGAGAGGGAGGGAGGAAGTAAGAGACGAGGCTGAAGGTTAAACGGGTGAGGTGACTGGGTACGGTTTGGAGCTGGTGGAAATTTCTTTCAGGTGGCAGGGTGGGATTGCCGTAAAAGAGAGTGGAGTGACTAAGTCGGGAGTCGAGAAAGTAAAGTAGGAGAAGGATGAAGAGGCAAAAGGCTGGGCATGATGATGGTATGATGTGATACGAGCGAAGGGTGTGGTATATCGTACAGTATTATTTGGTATAGAGCGGAGGAAGCGGCAAATATTTACGGATAGTGATAAGATAATTATGTTATTCGGTTAGACTTCGGGAGATGATCGGGAGCGTTAAAACGATTACAGATGTGGTCGTATATAAAGTAGTTGTACGGTTAACGGTTCAACGGTTTAATAGATTATATTGTATATGACGTACTGATAAGAATAATAAAATAAATTATGTAGACTACGTATAAAGCATATTATAAGTTCTACTGATAAGAAGTTGGAGGAGAGTAAATTTACAGCCGATGAATGGATAAACGGGTATAAGTCGGACGGGCTTGGTATCCGACAGTGGTTGTGGGCTGACCAAGCCGATTGAGCGTTTTCGGTGGAACAATATGTAAGGGCAGAACAGATGCGTGGTATGGCGGAGTTCAATCGCCGGGGATATCGCCGAGGGACAGTTTCAGGAGATAGAAAAGACGATAAACGAGGTAGTCGGGTTATCGGGTTATTCATGATGAGAAGTTGAATCATCACGAGAAATATGACATAATCAACTCGTAAGTTGTGCTTGATTGAAGCTGAATGGTGACGGGATTACATTACCCAACCCTTGACCTTATCATTGTAGTTGCATCAACTGAACGGAAAGTTACGGTGATTTGTGTGACATTAGGTAAAGATCGTCAACTATAATGATTGATAAGTGTTGAGAAGATAGGAAGGATAAGAAATGAGCTGGGAGCGGAAGAGTTAAGGAAAGGATGAGCCCTACCGAGAGAGAATAAGGCGGCTTGGATGACGAATATAATTCGAGCGCAGCTCGAACAACGGGTCCGGGCAGAGCCCGGCCGCCGGAGGCAAAGAAGCAAATGAAATAATTATTTGGCGTATAGAATGAGAGATTTGTAATCACGCGTGGATTGTAGAAGGTATAAATTGATAAGAGTTGGGACAAATTGGTTAGTAATATTAGGGTGGGGGCTTATAGACTGGCCGCGGATAACAACTAAATACGGAACAAATAGCCGCGTTTTCGGTTTTTAAGGTTACCAGAAGAGATAGAAAATTTCGGTATAAACGAAAAATAAAAATAAAAAAAAAATAGCGTTTTGATATAAATTATTGAATATTGAATATTTGAACCAGAAAAATAATAAACATAAAAATAAAAAAAATTTAGGAAATTTATTTAAAACCATTTTTATTTCCGAATAATAACATCAAAATATAAAAAAACGACTGAATATTTTAGCAGTTGCTATCATATCAAAATCTTATTTCAAAATGTCATTAATATTTAATACTGGAAATACTCTAGATCAAACCTTGAAAAATGACCAGAAATTACCAGGAAGAATAATTAAAAGTTTACAAAGTTGGAAAGGTCAATCAAATGGAAATGGGTTATCTAATGGTAATGGAGCATATAAATTAAATATTCCATCTATCACACCACCAATTTCATTCTATAGACCTTCTACTACTACACAATCAACTGATAGTGAAGAAAATTCAGATATTACTGCTAAATTATTTTTACCAGCTAATATCACTCCCGAACAAGCAAGAATCACTATTGAGCAAATTCTATCAATCATTTCCAACAAATCTCCAAGTTCATTATTGCCAAACAAAAATGGCAATGTCCCTATTATTAAATATTTTATTGTTTCCTTAGAAGGATTAAGTTTCTCTGCTGATTCGGATGGAGAGAAAAATGGTTCCTGTCCAAGCACCTCAAGTCCATCAACTGAACAAATTGCTGCTATTTGGAAACAAATCGTTGAAGCTATTCAATCTCATTATCCCAACCTTATTGAACAATATGGAATTGCTGAATTATCCACCGACAAGTTAGTTGGATTGCTCGACTTATTAGAAAAAGAATCTGTCATTCTCCCGACTGTTGATCATATCAACGCCGCTGATTGTTGCGCACTCCCCCCAGGGTTACTATCAATTGCCAAAAAACGTGGCATTCGTCTTCTAGCGCATCATGATCCGGAGGACATGCTTCCTTCTAAAGGTCTTAAATCCGTTCTTCAGGAATATTCAACTTCTTCTTGTCACCCTGTTACAACCGATTATTCATGGGATTGGATATTACGACTGACTTATATAGCCCATGACCGACAAGTACTCACTGGAAACGAGTATCTCGTCTCAGTTTCTCCTTCTTCTTAGATTTAGATTACTATTAGCATTAATATAGACGCATTTTTCACTTCTTTTGCCTCCGGCGGCTGGGCTCCGCCCAGACCAGTTGCTCCGCTGCGCGGAGGGCGGGTGCTCAATCGATAGCTGCGAAGTAGTCGACAATAACGTTGACCACAGCAACCAGAATCTCCATTGCAATTAGCACAATCACAATGAATTCCAGGTACTCTTCATGAGCGTGTCCCAGCTGCTCTTTCAGCATCTGAAGAAGGTCGGAGATGACTTCCAGACGGGTATTCAACAACGACACCCGTTGGTTGATTTCAAGATAACCACGAGTGGCCTGGTAGATAGGCTCGAGATGTGGCTCGGCCCACATTAACTCCGGCGAGTCCAAAATCGATCCGTGGAGATTGATATCTGTCACGTTAGTCACGCCCTCCGCGCAGCGGAGCAACGGGTCTGGGCGGAGCCCAGCCGCCGGAGGCATACTTACTAATCCGCAGAATGAACAATTCACCAATGCTTTTCATGATATTTTTGCGGTTCATGTTGATCTTGCCGGTAAGAGCAATCTCTTGAGGGAAATCCTGCGTGTCCTCAATGGTGTTATCAACAAGCTCTTCAAAAAGAGAGATCTTCACTGATTGTGCAATGGCGTGCGAGATGGACAACTTGATCATGTAATTCGTGTTGTCTCGGAGAGTGATAAAATCGTTGTAGATACGTGGTTGGTATGATTTGGTGATGTAGTAGTTGAATTCTTCAATCTGCACGTCCTCATCAGCAAGTTTCTCGGTTTCAAAACGAGCTAATTCTTTAAGAAATCGTTTTTCTTCTGGCTCGGTGAATCCCCAGAAGACTGCAACTCCGTAGTCAAACAGGAACAACTCGCTACGGCCATATGACACATCAATCTCTCCACCTTCATCATCTAAACGTATAAAATCTTTGGGAGCGCCATTAGAAGTGGAAGTAGTACTATCGCTTGTCTCGCTAGGGGATGTCGGCTGTTCAGAAGCTTCACCCGGTGCGGTAAGAAGTGTTGGACTTGTAGATGCACTATTATTTTCTCGGCGATATTTATATGGCGTATAAAGACACTCATCAAAAAGCTTAGGTGCAGTTCCATGAGCTTTACGACCAAGAAAATATCGAGACAAATCATTAATTCGATACGAACCAGCAGTACAATAAGCAGTCACTCGAGGTAAAACAGATCGGTGAGCTTTACCTAATCTCTCGGCATCTTTTCTTGCCGGTCTATCTTTAATTCTAGCAACTTGAGAGTACACATCTCGTTCGCTTATAGTAACGTCATCATCATCGGTAGGAACAGGTTCATCAGGTAGCAATTTCAATTTCTGAGTGGTATATGAAGTTCTTTGAGGGCCTGTTCTACGGATTGGTCCTGGAACAGCTGATGAAGCAGCACCATTCCCATTAATATTAGGGGGATATTCTGGCCTTAATGGAGTTGTGTTAATGTTTGGATTAGTATGACGATGGAATTGAATGGTATTACCTGAATGTAAATGTGATTGTGGATGATTTGGATTTTGGTTGGCAATATCTTGAGAAAACATTTCAGTTGTACTTTGAGCTATACCAAGGGGGATTTGGTTTCGATTCATGGCCGAACCAGATGGAGGATGAGGGTTTAGAAGGGGGGTTTGTTCAGTAGACATTGAGGAAGTTAAGCTTGTTGATGGTAGTCAAAAAATTAAAAAATAAATAAACTCAGTTCGAGACTGATTAGTTAAAGGAGAAGAAAGAATTAGAAAACGTGGTACACAACCGGGTAGTAAAGAGTGTTATAAAGTTTAATAGTAAATGTTGGTTGTTTCCACAATTAATTTCTTGCAATAAAATTCTGCTTGTTTGTTTATATCTTGAAGGATTAGCGGCAAGCATATCTCGATGTCTATTGATTTCTGAACTCAAAAACTGCGCCGCATGTATAGGGGCGCACATTAACATATGGGTCACTTGGATTTGGCCGTCAATTGATTTATATGATTTTTGAGAGATTAATGATTTTCTAATGTGATTGAGAGTTGATTGATTAAGCTGGAAATAGTCGGGCCTTTCATGTTGTAGTTTGAGCTGTTCAAGCTGACTCTCTAGTTGTGGATCAGGGTGAGGCCGATCGTCTACAAACGAGCGCAGCGAGCAACGGGTCTGGGCGGAGCCCAGCCGCCAGAGGCAATTACAAGGAAGGAGTAACTTATTTATTTAATCTACAAGCGCTGATTTATACCGATTAGAAGTCATCATCATTGAAAAGAATGTCAGTCTTCCAACCAGGACGAACTCTACGTTGAGGATTAGTCTTTGACAAATTGGTGATCTTTTCTTCGTCTTCTGAGGATAGTTTGACAGTTTTAATATTTGACTCAATTCTAGAAGGAGTTGAACTTTTAGGGATAACAACATATCCACGAGCAACACCCCATGAGAGGGCAATTTGACCGGTGGAGACTTGATATTTCTTAGCTAATTCAACAATAACTGGGTCTTCTAATAATTTAGTACCTTTACCGAGAGGGCAATATGCTTCTAAAACAATATTCTTCTTTTTAGTATAGTCTCTTAACTTGTCTTGAGCAAGGTAAGGGTGGAGTTCAACTTGGTTAACAGTTGGAACAACTTTAGTAGTAGGAGCATTCAACAATTCTTCAAGAAGAGCAGTGTCGTAATTAGAAACACCAACAGATTTGGCCTTTGATTTAGGTAATTTTTGTACTAATTCCCAAGTTTTAACATGATTCCACTCAGTATCAACTTCATCTTTACCATCAACACTTTTAATAGGAACAGGCCAATGGACTAAATACAAGTCAACATAGTCCAATCCTAAGAGACCTAAACTTTTATCAAGAGCAGCAGCAGGGTCACGATGATCGTTATTCCATAATTTAGAAACAACAAAGATTTCTTCTCTAGGAATTCCACTATCTCTAACTGCTTTACCTACAACTGCTTCATTTTTATAAGCAAAGGCAGTATCAATGTGTCTATAACCTTTCTTCAATGCATCAAGAAGAGCATCATATCCGTCAGTTTCATCATTGACTTGCCAAGTGCCAAATCCGACTACTGGGATTTTATTACCATCATTGAGGGTGATTTTGTCAGCGTTTGTTTGAGTAGCAGCAGGCATTTTGAGATACGTGTGATAAGAAAGTTAATAAATTCGAGGGGGATGCATTGTTTATATACGTTTGGCCGTGGGGTTAACGGTTGAAATGGTTGCTCGATGTTTAGTAAGCGAGTGGGGGTTATGCAGATAGTGTGTGCTGTTGGCAGCCAAAATGGCGTCATCAAGGTCGATTTGTCATTTTATTTACGGAGATAAATTGGAATTAAATTGAAAGATTTATAAGTTTCGAATTGGAGATAATTGAATTTATTAAGATATTTAGAAGTTAGGTATCGTATTAGTGCGATATGCCCTGTCCCTGTAAAGGTTGCATATCGTATTGTATTATTTTATGCTTTCTGCTGACTTGAGCGAAACAGGATAAAGTGAATTATCGCATAACACAATATGAATTTAAACTGTAAAAGATTAATTTTAAGACGATGCATTACACCTAATCATATGCTAAGTTATTGCTGAATGAAAATATAAATTTTCTAACGACTGGCCAATCCTACATAGTTATTTATCCTTTTATTCCGGTGGATTGTAGATAAGTAATAATACATGCTTAATAGTTATGGATTAATCTTAACATTCCCCATTTGTTGACGTTAACGATCTGCACTCTACGGCCCGCAGTTGTTCGGTGATTGATCTACTGTCTTTGATATGCAGGGGTGTTTAACATGTTGCCGATCAGGGTCTACCTATATAATGTTAATACTGCACTTATATCTATTACGCTATTATTATTTTATTTATCTTTTACTCCGAAAAATATCTCATTCGTACTTTGTAGAATCTGATGTCATTCATTGTATGGTTTTTAAATAGCATGTATAGTCATCACAGTAAACCTAAATATATTGATTTTGGATTTAACACATTGGAAGATAATATATTATGTGATTATGTCTTATCAGTGTCATGGCTTGGTAATAATTAAAGTTTATTCGGCCACTAACAACTGGTGTATTGTTAGCAATTTTTATCTTGATACGTGATTCATGTCCACTTTCATTTCTGAAATGTAAGGGTAAGACAGGTGAGATTAAGATGGCCGACATAAATATTCACTAGTGAAAGCAACAAAGTGTGTTCTACGTAACCGGTAATCACCACGCGATACATGAAATTTGCCACCGCGTACGAATATAAATAGAGGGAAGTGTGCCGCGAACTCCCCTAATTTTCTCATTTCTAAAGCTCTGTCACAACATAGCTGATGAAAATCAAGAGATGTGCAATAAAACAATGCTGTAGATAACTTTGCTTACTACATATTTATGACAATATAATCTATACTATATATTGCTATAATAAATTTGCTTAAAATTTACGCACTTCGCATAAACCAGAATCCAGCTTTCTTGGCTTAATTAGATACGAAGGAGAGCTATACCACCACCACCACTACTACTACTGGTATTACTTCCACACCGCTAGATAGCCTCACGCTGGTTACTCACCTCCAACACAGCAAACGGCTATCGATGGCAGATCTTGCAGCGAAGCGAACTTTCATGCACTTAGCCGCATGACGCGTAAAGATATAAAAAATTCTGCCGAATTTTTTTTTAATTTTTTTTATTTCTCTTCTTTCCCGATCTTAATATCGACGGGCTTGATTATAACTGAAGCAATAGGAAATAAAGTAAAGATTCAATCTCAATCTTTATCTTCCTTTAATTTATTTTCTATATTTATTACCCGTTCCTTTCCTTATAATGAAATACGTCGTTGTATCTGGTGGTGTCATTAGTGGCATCGGTAAAGGTGTTATTGCCTCCTCTACCGGCCTTCTTTTGAAAACTATGGGTTTAAAAGCTACTTCTATTAAAATTGATCCTTATATGAATATCGATGCTGGTACTATGAGTCCTTTGGAACATGGTGAAGTTTTTGTTTTAAATGATGGTGGTGAAGTTGATTTGGATTTAGGTAACTATGAACGTTACTTAAATGTCACTTTAACTAGAGATCATAATATTACTACTGGTAAAGTTTATAGACAAGTTATTGAAAGAGAAAGAAAAGGTGATTATTTGGGAAAGACTGTTCAAATTGTTCCTCACTTAACCAATGCTATTCAAGATTGGATTGAAACTGTTGCTCATATCCCTGTTGATGATGATAATGAAACTCCTGATGTTTGTATTATTGAATTAGGTGGTACTGTAGGTGATATTGAATCTGCTCCTTTTGTTGAAGCATTACGTCAATTCCAATTTAGAGTCGGTCCTGAGAATTTTGCTTTGATTCATGTTTCTCTTGTTCCAGTTATTCATGGCGAAAAGAAAACAAAACCAACTCAAGCTGCTATAAAAGATTTAAGATCTCTCGGTTTAACTCCTGATATTATTGCTTGTAGATGCTCTGAAGAACTTGATCAAGCTGCTATTGATAAAATTTCTATGTTTTGTCATGTTGGCCCTAATCAAGTTTTAGGAGTTCATGATGTTAATTCAACTTATCATGTTCCTCTTCTTTTACATGAACAACATTTGTTGAAATTTTTCGTCAAGAGATTTAAACTTGAAGAATTGAATTTATCTGCTGAACGCGTTTCAAAGGGTGATGATTTATGGAAACGTTGGAATAAGCTTACTTTATCCCATGATCGTAGTTATCAAAAAGTTACTATCGCAATGGTTGGTAAATATACCAACCTTCAAGATAGTTATATCTCTGTAGTTAAAGCTCTTGAACATTCTGCTTTGAAGTGTGAACTTAAACTTCAAATTGTATGGGTTGAAGCTACTGATCTTGAAGTGGAAAGTTCCGTATCCAATAAGATTAATTACCATAAAGCTTGGGGTAATCTTTGTTCTGCCGATGGTATTCTTGTTCCCGGTGGATTTGGTACTAGAGGTACTGAAGGTATGGTTGCTGCTGCTCGTTGGGCTCGTGAAAATAAAGTTCCTTATCTTGGTATTTGTCTTGGTTTCCAAGTTGGTGTTATCGATTATGCTCGTCATGTCCTTGGTATGAATACTAATTCAATTGAACTTGATGAAACTATTGAAGATCCTGTTATTGTTTATATGCCAGAAGTTGATAAAACTCAAATGGGTGGTACTATGCGTCTTGGTATTCGTCCTGCTATTTTCCAACCTGGTTCTGAAACTAGCAATCTTCGTAAACTTTATGGATCTGCTCATACTGTTATGGAACGTCATAGACATCGTTATGAAGTTAATCCAGATCATATTAACAAACTTGAATCTGCTGGTCTTCACTTTATTGCCAAGGATGAAAAGGGTGAACGTATGGAAGCTTTTGAATTAAGAGATCATCCTTACTTTGTCGGTACTCAATATCATCCTGAATATCTTTCTCGTGTTCTTGACCCATCTAAGCCAATTCTTGGTCTTGTAGCTGCCTCTGGTGGTAAACTTGAAGCAATTCTTTCTTCCACTATCGACCATCATGTTGAAGAAGTTAATGGACCTGTTTCTGATTTCTAGAGACGTTCCTATATTCTTATTATCTCGCTTTATAATTTTATTTTAGATATAATATTTTTCTGTATATTTAGCTTTGCATTTGCTCTTAGAGCCACCCTAATAAACTCAACGACCCACCTCCCCCCCCCTCCTACCTCTCTCCTAACACATTTCTGGTCAAATATGCTTCGATACACTCACCCTCCTGTTAGATTCCATTTATTTGTGCCCAAATGTCGTCTCATTTATGTTCATATTTATGTCAATATTCCAACTATCGATTTTGCATCAACCTGCATCTTAACGTTATACAGCACGGCTGAAATTTTTTAACGATCGGCCATCTTCGAAAAAATAAATATGAAATAAATATTTTCAGTTAGTAGATATATAGTAGGCACAGCGAAATAGATAATTTTTTTTTTGATTCAAGCTAGCTTTTAGCTCTTTCATCTAATATTCTGTTTCTACTGTTTATTTATTATAATTCAAAAAATGGGTAAACCAAAATCAGGAACAGTTTCCGCTATTAGGAAACATACTGTAAGTAGATCAGCCAAGTATACCATATAAACAATCCCTAACATTGTAGTTCACTTCCTTTCGTGATAAAGTTGATTCCATTAAAATTGATCCAGTTAGAAGAGTTAGAAAAAGAATCACCGATTATGCGGATCAATCTTCATATTTTATAACTGCATTCGACCATTGGACTGAACTTAATATTTCCGCTAATTTCTCTCAATTTAATCAAGAATGTGCGCCATTTTGTCAGTCATTACCTCAAGTTATTCATTTCCAAAAGGAAATTATGGATATTTTAGAAAAATATGTCGAAAGGAAAGATGAACATTCATTAGAGTCATTATTAGAGTAAGTATTGGATGATAGACAAAAAATTAGAAACTACTAACAACATTAGTTTAATAACCCACTTTGCACATGATATAGGTCCCGATTTTGAACCATACTTTGGTAGAGCTTTGAATCTGTTGACTTCATTAGCTGGTGAGCAAAACCTTGATATTGTAGAATGGACTTTCAACTGCTTTGCATATTTATTTAAATATTTATCAAGATTATTGACAACTGATTTGAGACCAACTTATGATGCTATTTCGGTATTATTTGGTAAAGATAAACATCAGAGAAGGTTTGTCGCTAGATTTGCCGCTGAATCTATGTCCTTTCTATTGAGAAAGTGTTCAGGAGAATCATTAGATTTGATAACTGATCATATTATTAGTAATGTGGTGGAGAATTCACGACGCGAGTTTGTTGTTTCTACTGCAACTCTTTTTTCTGATGCTGTAAAAAGTTCGGGTAATAATCTCCATTCAAAAACTTCAGATATCTTATCGGCTTTGTTAAGAGGATGTGATAAACGAGTAGATGAAAGCTTAGTAGTTGTTGATCTGATTAGTGGTGTTATGGTAGGATTGTTGCATCACGTAAGACAGGAAACTGGTGGCCAGATTTATGACAATAGCTTTTCATTTATTGACTCTATTTTAGAAAGCAAGAATATCAGTGAGAATCAAGTTATTTTAGTTCAAACAATTCTTCGTGATCTTGCTGGACTTAGAAAGGGTTCCAGAGTTTCTTCTTGGGCACCTTTATTTCAAAGATCCCAAGCTATTAATAGTCGCATCACAACCACCTCCGATCCAATTTTCATTTCCACTCTTACATTATCTGTTGCACTTCTACAATCCGCTGATTTTGAATCAACTACAAGATATTATTCATCATTTGTTCAAGAATTATATAATTTGTTTGGTGAACAATATTTCTTAGCATTCTGTGAAGCAATAATGAAGTATAATACCTCAGTATTCTCAAGTCACTTATTACAATACGTACAACGCTATATTAAAGAATTTGGTAGGAACAATATCTCTAGAATTCATTTATTCTTACTTGAGTTAGAGTCAGGTGGGCTATTGAATCACTCTTCTCAACCAATTCCTGGTAAATTATTAGTCATAACTGATTCGGAATTTGGAAAGGAAGTGGAAAGAATAATTGAATCGTCAAATTTAAGCTCTATTGATGGACTTTATCACCTATTCATTGCATTAGATACACTCTCAATAGCTATTATCCCTAGCAAGAAGCTGATAAAGAGTTTACCAAAACTTCTAAAACAAATAGTACTTGAAATTGATGACTCAAATTCACCATGGAAAAAAGCTCTCGCTGGTAAAGCTCTTAGTGTTATCGGTCAAGTAGACCTTGTTGATGATTTATTCACCATTATAAAAGAGTCTTTCCAAGATTTGTGTGACTCAAAAATATTCTTACAAGGACTTTTGAAAATGTTCAAACTGAACAAAGGGTATGTAATTAAAGGGAATAGTGCCATATTTTTACTAACATGCATTTAGTCTATCGGTGTCTCAGAAAGACGGCCAGCTTATGATTACCTATATCGCAGAATCCTTGAAATCCTCATCTCATGATGTTAGGTATCTGTCAATTCAAGTTATTGGAAGTATTTACCAAGCAATGGGGTTGGATGTACCCAAACTTGTTTCTGATTGTAAACTGATTGAGGAAATTCCTCTAGATGTGTCTAATGCTAGAAATTTTGGTTTGTATATTCGTAACCTCAGCAACACCTACGCTAGTACTGGCTCGGATAACTTACTTGATTTAATCGTTCCTCGATTCCTGTTTGGATTATTGACAGTCAAATTTCAACCTGTCTGGGAGTCTTCTGTTGAAGCAGTATCTAAAATCGCTGAAAAAGATGGGGAAACTGTTTGGGACTTAGCATATGAATGGCTTTCTTACGAAGCTTCACAATCTCCAGTATTCGGCCTTTACGATGAAATAGTACCCCTTGAACCATCTCGTTTTGACAAAGCAGAGTGTTCCAATTTAACTCAAGTTATTAACTCCTCGGCAGATTTATTTTCGAAATATTCTCATAATGAAGATGTTTCGAAATTAGATGTTCGTGATATTCTTGACAGTACTGATTTACCTCTTACTTTAAGAACGCAGATTATCAAAGTTTTAACAAAAATTCCTCGAATTGCTGAAAAGCATAGTAGATTATTAGTTCCATTCTTACTATGGGATATAAACTCTGATGATGGGGAAGACACGGACGATATCTCTGGATCTCCATTATCATCCACGTGGTCTGTGAAGGATAGGATCGCTCTATTAGACCTCTTCTCTCAATTTGGCAATCCTAGAACTCTTTATAAATCAGAGGAAGTTTATGAGCGCTACCTTTATCTTCTTGGTAATCGATCTTTACCAGTACAAAAAATTGCTCTAAAATGCATACTCACATTCAAAAACCCTCAAATCCGGAAGTATCGTGACAATTTAGAAGGTCTTCTTGATGAAACTCAATTTAAAGATGAACTTACTAATTTAGTGAGACACTCTGGAGAAGAGGGAACTATTCATGAGAATGATAGGACGGCTATGTTGCCTATCGTGATAAGAATCATCTTTGGTCGTTCTCAAATTGCTAAAGGCGGTGGTGTCAAACAGAGTCGTCGTTTTGCTGTTATCAATTCGTTATCTAATGTTGAATCAGAATATGTTCGTTTGTTTATAGGACTTTCTGCTAACCGATTAGATCACGACGGATTTTTAGAGGGCTCTTATGCCAAGGCTTTATCTATCAACAAAGAATTCGCGCATCTTGAGCCCAGTGACAGCAGATTACGTAGAGAGCTTGGTTTTGTTACTATGCTTGAGGATATTGTTGAACAGCTCCGTGATAAAGTGGAAGTTGCTTGGGATATAATCATCGAATCATTAATCCTCTGTTTGTACCGTGCACATCAGTCTCGAGTTGAAAATGAACTAGAAGAAGAAGATGAAATGATTGATTCTTCAATTGCTAAGAATATTAGATCAATTCGACAAATTGGTTTCAAATGTTTGAATGCTCTAATGTCTATTCTACCGCACTCTAACTGGGGCAGTTGTTTCGATATTATTTATGATAGTTTCATTTCAACTAGGATGCCTAAATTTGCAGAGGAAAATTTACAACAGCCATCATCACTCATGCGTATCTTCGTTACTTTATCTTCTGAGAAGACATTAGCACGCTTTTTGACTTGGGACAGTTGTGCTATTATTAAATCTTTTTTTTCGTGTGTCTCTTATGATGAAGTCAAAGATTCTGTGGTAGATGTGGTTATGGATACTATGAGTAACCTACTCGAACTGGGTATAAGCGATGATGCCGAACTGTTAACTGCGACCGGTGTGCCTATTATTCTCAACCGAATGCCATTTTTATTTGAACGTCAAAGTAACCATCAACTTTTAGAGAAGGAAGCCCAGCTTTTGGTTAAACTTATGACAAATAGATACGAGACAAGTGATTCTATTAGAAAACAATTGATTAATGTATCACTTTCTGCTTTGGAGAAAAATACATCTTTGGTCAGAGTCACTGTAAAGATATCAGTACTTCAAACTTTGTCGATTCTTTTAATGGATGGTAGATCCACTTTGGACGAATGCACATCTGCATATCTCACACTCTCCAAATTATTCAGACAATTCAGCAACAGACAAGCTCGTGAGAATCTTGCTGCAGTCTTCGATGTTTTTGGTGATCAGTTTGATACCTTCAAGACTATTTCTAAACTGATTGTTGATCTTAATTCTTATTCCGTTAAACGGATAGATTTGCCAGATTTTGATAGAAGGTTGGCAGCTTTTGCTATTATTAATGAAGACAGGTATAGCGAATTAAGCGCCATAGAATGGTTGCCTTTGTTATACAATATGTTATTCTTCATGAAAGACCCTGAAGAACTCGCACTTCGTACCAATGCTACTTACACTATGAAGCGCTTTATTGACTGTTTAGCTTCACAAAAAACCGAAACCGATGCCGCTCCGTATGTCGAACTTCTCGATACTGTAGTCCTACCAGTTTTGAAGACCTCATTACGTGATTCAAATGATATCTTCCGCACAGAATTTATCGAAGTTCTTGGATATCTTGTCAAAGCAGGTAGATGGTATTCTAACGTAGACGATATGAAACATCTTCTCTTTGACGGAGACGAGGAAGCAAATTTCTTTTATAATATTAGTCATCTACAAATTCACAGACGAAGAAGGGCAGTTAGAAGGTTGTCTAAACTTGCGAGCGAAGAGAAGCTGACAGATACCAGCATTGCACATTATCTTCTTCCAATAATTGAACATTTTGTTGGTGGGACTGAAGGGGATGCTCACAATCTTTCCGAAGACTCTATCAAATGTATTGGCGTCCTCGCTCGCCATCTGACCTGGAACCAATACCGTGCTATCACCAAAAGATATGTTGCATATCTTAATAGTCGACCTGAGAGTTTAAAAGCTACTATCAAATTAATTGAAACTGCGTCGGATGCTTTGATCAACCCTCTTGATGAAGGAGAAGACGAGGATGATTATGATAACGAGCATAAGGAGGGTGTTGATAACGAACAGGATTCTATCATGAATGATGGTAACAAGACTCTCAATGGATCTGCTTTACCAACTCAAGGAGCTGTTAGGCTCTCAGAGTGTTTACCAAATATTGATAGATTAAGCGCATTTATAACCGATGATATTGTACCAACCATGCAAAAAGTTCTTAATAGGAAGCACGATGAAGATAATCTTACTACGCGTATTCCCCTTGCTTTGCCCATTGTAAAATTTATCAAAGCTCTTCCTGAAGAATTATTAGAAGTAAAGCTTCCTGGTGTGTTAACCGGGCTTTGTCAAATCCTTCGGGCCAAATCTCAAGAACTCCGTGATATGATTAGAACTACATTAGGACGTATTGTTAGAATTCTGGGAACAAAGTACCTTGTTTTCATTATCAGAGAACTGAAAGGAGCTCTTCGTCGGGGTGCACAGTTGCATATTCTTGGTTACAGTTTACACACTTTGCTTTCTGAATTGAAAGATGTCCTTCAACCTCGTGATTTGGATGTTCCTGCCAGTTTAATAATGGATATCATAATGGAAGATACATTCGGTGTTACAGGTGGAGAAAAAGACGAGGAGGGATATACCAGTGAAATGAAAGAAGTTAAGCAATACAAGAGTTATGATAGTGGACAGATATTAGCTAGTAATGTCAGCCTTGGCTCTTTCAGCGAGCTAATTGGTCCTGTGAAAACCCTCTTATTGTACGAAAAGCTAAACTTAAAAATGGAAAGAAAGGTAGAAGAATTGTTACGTCGATTTGCCCTTGGCCTGTACCATAATGTTGATGCCTCCAAGCAGGAGGTCCTGGTAATGTGTTTCGAGCTACATGCAATGGTTAATGACGTTTCCACCGAAGTTGAAAGGAAAAGGGCCGATGATAAGAAGATTGATATCAGAGACGAGCAGAAACGTGAAATGGAAGAACATTTCACTGTCCAACTTGATTCTCGCCACTGGGGAGAAAAGAATGCTGTCCGTGTGGGGAATTTGCACATTGTCACTAAGTTTGTCATTGAAACTATTCGTACTGTTTTGGGTAAAAATGAGCATTTGATGACGGCAGAAAATGTAGCAGGTTTTATGCCTATGCTTGATGCTGGTATTAATGGAAATTATGAAGATGTTCAAATTGCCTCCTTGCGTTTACTCGCGCATATCATTAAGTTACCAATTCCTGATGTTAATGGTAGAATCATTAGTCTCGGAAGACGAACATTGTGGTTAATTAAGTCTTGCACATCAACAAATACAGAACTTTGTCAAGCCTGTTTAAGATTTTTGTCAGTTTGCATTCGTCAAAAGAAAGACTTCTCATTGAAGGAAAAGGAATTGGCTTACTGTTTAGAGCGTCTTAAACCTGATATTGAAGAGCCTGACAGACAGGGTATCACTCTTACCTTCATCAAAGCCGTTTTGTCTAGACAGATCATGATTCCTGAAGTCTATGATATTATGGATCAAGTTGCTCAGGTAATGGTAACAAATCAATCCAATGTTACACGTGAAGCTTGCCGCAGTGCTTACTTCCAGTTTTTAACGGAATACCCTCAAGGTAAGGGCAGGTTAACCAAGCAACTTAAATTTTTGGTATCCAATTTAGAGTATCCAGCTATTAGTGGCCGTATTTCTGTTATGGAAATTATTCATTTATTATTAGCAAAGGTTACAGATGATCAGATTCAAGAGGTCACTACTTCCTTTTTTGTCGCATTGGTACTTGTGCTGATCAATGATGAGGAGTCTCAATGTCGTGAAACTGCTGCTGCTATCATTAATGAGTTGTTAGATATTGCCAAAGAAGAGCAGCTGGAATTGATCGAAAAGTACTGTTCTACTTGGCTCAATAATCGGGAGCAAGAATTGCTATTAAGAGGCGGCTTTCAAGTTGCTGGTATTTATTTTGGAAAGTTTGGTGTTAGAAAAAGTCCCAAGTTATTTAAATTGGCTACTCACACGGTTGAAAATCTCTTAGAAGATAGTAAATCGGATTCCGATGCTACCGTTCAATGGGAGACTTTGTATCAAGCTCTTCAGTTTGTTGCCAAGACTGTTCAAAATGGTAGTGGCTCAAAAATTCTCTTTTCTGTTGAATATCAGAAGTTGTGGGATTTAATCGAGTCATCTCTATTGTTCCCCCATTCTTGGGTCAGATTAGCATCATCGAGATTAGTTGGAAAATTATATAGCGTTTACTCTGGTGGTAAGAATTGTGAGATCATAATTGATACACAAACTTTACAAAGTACAGCATTCAAATTTATTCGACAGCTTGGTGCTGCATCTATATCTGAGGAGTTAGGGGTTCAAATAGTTAAAAACTTGGTCTTCATTTGTATGCAGTGGGAAAAGTCGAGCCCGAGTGAGATTATTTATTTCCACCAGCCAAGAAAGTCTTTGAAGGGTGATGAAGAAGAAGATAAAGATGAGGAAGAGGTGGAAGCTGTTGCGGAAGGTGAAAAGGTTCCTGTTTTGCATTGGTTAGTACGAAAAGTCTCTTCCGTTCTAAGGGGTGAGAAGAACTTTAAAGAAATGCTTGTTTCTAAAAAAGCCAGTATTCAATTGTTGGCATCTATTATCCAGTTGATATCAATTGAAAATCTCAAAGCTATGGCTGAAGATATTATTATGGCATTTTACATTTATTCAACTTCTGAAGAGGAAAGGGTGAAAGATTTACGAGAACTGTGCCAAGAAGCTCTAAATATGGTGCAGAAGAAGCTTGGAACAACTGATTATGTCCAATCATATAGTAATGTTCAACAACAAGTCGCTGACAGGCGAATTGAACGTAAATCAAAGAAAGCAATCCAATCTGTTGCTGCGCCAGACATTTATGCCAGAAAGAAACTTCGCAAAAACTTGGCTAAGAGAGAAAAGAGAAAGCATTCGAAAGATGAAAACGGTTATTATCATAACAAAAAGAGTAGAAGCTCATAAACTATTTAACGATTAAAAATTATTTGCATTGTATATATTTCAATCGATTATATTATAAATATTTACAGATACCGAATGCGATTCGTCTGCGATAAAGGGAAACAAATGAATAAATAGGAGAGTAATGCAAGTCAAGCCTTACTTGTAAATAAGTTAGTTCGCCATAGTCATAACGAGCTTTTGAAGTGTGTGTATTCAGGCACCCATCTAGATTCCTCCAATAAGTCGGCCAAAGTTAATTGTTCTCGCTGAACCACTCGTAATGGCCAAGACATCATGCTTGCCCATTCTGGTGGTAAACTGTTGGCGATTTTATATACTTCACGAACTGGACGATCACCGATCCAGAAAACACCCTTACAAACATATAAAGCCGCCATATAGTAAGCAACAATAACCTTTGCAAACGGGGAGTTACGACGTGCTAAATTCATAAAATCGTTTGATACAAGTGTTATCCACGTAATTAAAAGCGGAGAGCCGTTGAAATAGATGGAGGCTTTAATGATGGCATTTAGGTGTTCAATAGCATTCTGATAAATAGCACCATGCTTTGGATAATCTTCTTTTGAAGCATCAAGAGGTGGGGTCAGGAAGTTTCTACTTCCAGGTCCGCAAGCTGAATTAGAGCTACTGGAGCTAACGCTATCATCTCTTCTTTCAAAATTTGGTGGAGTTGTAACATGAGCAATAGTCGGATGTGATGCGTTGCTGTCATAGCTAATTTCGGCATTAGGGTTGAGCGAATCATACGAATCATAAATGGGTTCAGGTGACAAATTATCCATTGGAGGGGTGTGGTAAAATGACGAGTTGACTTCGGTTCTTTTCACACTTCCTTGGCAAAGCACTATCAGAACATCAACTAAATTTTCAAATGCGGGTAATTTTAGTTCCATAGATTGGTCGAAATCATTATCTTTACCCGGAATTTTATACAATAATGCACTTAATGGGCCATTATTTAAGAATGGAAAGAGCCGTTTGGCCAAAATATACGGACCACGGCATAAAGCAAATACATCCAGCTTACCATCAAAAGAAATCAGTTCAAGAATATCTTCAAACGAGAATGCCAGCATCATTAGAAAGCAACTGGTAAGAAATTTAGGTTCAAAACTAGTTGTAATGTCATGGACTTGGGAAGATGCCATGGCATTATAATATTTTTGAAGAGCATAATTTCGTAAATCTCGGGTGCCATTTGAGCAATGTTGAAGATGAAGTCCGGATATTGCTAAGATTGCATCTGATAGATAAGGATATGAAAAGCTAACTCTAGGAACTACCCTATCCCATATATCCTTTTCATGGTCATGCTGCATCAGAATGATATTATCAGTATGGAATGAATAATGGTGAATCAATTCAAGGTCTTGATATGTAATACTACATTCAGAAGGGATGATAGTTCCACGGATACCAGTTGTTGGTGGAAGATAGGTTTTTGTAACGAGTTGTTGAGAAGTTGTTGGAGGGGTAGTTTCCGAATCGACTTGAGATAGTTCTGGAGGTGAACGTCCAGCAGTCGTATTAACAGCATTTGATGTCATTTTAATAAAACGAGGACTAAATTTAGGAGAGCCATCCGAAGAATCAGAAAGAAGGTTATTCCTCGTATACGATATACTATTCGTTTCGATAGTACCAGTATTGGGTTGTTTTTGGTAATCATGAGATTCTACTGCATTGTATCGTGAAGAACCAGATTTCACACCAATAGTCATATAATTGATATAGGAGCATTCTTTATGTCTTCGGACACAATTGTGACAAATTGGAGTTGTTTCATCACACTAGAAGTTGTTAGATGGTGGATGCGGTGATGCATACATATTGAAACTTACTTTAATTCTTAATTTTTTACAGTTAGCACATCCATTTCTTGATTTTGAATGACGCTTACGCTGCCTCTTAATGAACTTGAGTATCATCCATTTTGAAAGAAGGAAAGCAGAATTTTATTCAAGTTTGCAATGAAATATCGTGCGGATTATCGAGTATTTGTATATTTCATTCCAAGACCAAAGTATGCCTAATATAGTTGATAGCGAAATAAAGTTAAGCTCGGATGTTTTTGGGCTAGATTCAGAATTATCTTGCCAAATCTGGCGATGCTGTCGCTTGTTTCAAACTGACAGATTAAGAAAAATACTTTTGTTTTCAGGGGTACCTTGAATTAGTAATTATAGTTTTCTTTTGATAGTAAAATAGCAGATGCAAGAATGAATGGGAAGGAGATATGACTATAGAAGGCAGTAGACCTTAATATGAGATGTTCTGATATGTTCTAAAATGGTGAATTAAGCTTTCTAGTTGGTGATGGACGATTTAAATTTAGCAAATTAAAAGCCAAACTGAGTGACTTATTGACCTATCTTTTTATATGAAAATATCGGCCTTTGGGTGCAATTCCTAATATCCTCCCCAACTTTATTCTATCCCCTGAAACAATAAAAAATAAAATAAAAATCAGATAAAAAGGAACGTGCCTTAGATGACCCTTGAATGCAAACCGACGCAGACAATTTGATTCACCCCAACACGTAACAACTTTTCTGGGAATGATTTTTTATTTTTTTTGTTAGTCGTGATTTATCTTGAAATTTACTTTTTGCTTTCTCTCTAAAGCCGTATTCTAGAGATTTAATTAATTATGAACTCCAAAGTCAAACGAATAATTATAATAACAATAATATCACTAGAAAAAAATATTTCTCCCGTTTCTCTATATATCCTGCTGTTCCGATTGTATGTGTTGAGACTAACTAACTAACTAACTAACTAAATATTTACCTACTCTTATTATGCTAGCCGATGCTTGTCGATGATGCTACCAATATTGTGCTGTGGAGTATATTGCGCAGATATTGAGAAATATTCTCTTAAAAGGTGATTTAGACTAAACACTGAATCCGGATAAATTAACCTTAATATCCTGCATTTTGCCGCAAGGCAGAACTCTTAGTGACTGGAGTTGGGAAAGCCACAGAAGGTTATTGGAATTATGCCTATCAAACAATGTCTCAGGTGTTAGCTCAGGTTAAAGTTCGTGTACGAGTAGAAGAGAAGAGCGAGCAAGCGAAAAGGGAGGGGCAAGGCGGGTATTTGCCGAAGGTCTAAGCGAAATCAAATTGAGAAAGGAGGATCTGGTAAGGTAGAAGAATCGACCAGCAAAGGTTACTAAAGAGCTCGGAAGTGAAGATCAGCGTCCGGGTGTCGGGTGGTGGGCATGAAGCACGGACGAAGCACAGACGAGACAAGTCTGATAACACGATGATGAATGTAGAGGTTCGGGATACGAACCCGTAGGGAGATTATTAAAGAAACTTATCAAGTATATGATGAAATAGAAAGCTTACACGTTGTTTATACAGCCACCGATAAATCTACCTTCACATTTACAATTTATCACAGATGTACAAGCAGTGTGAGTTGAGGTTCGTGATAATTGCATAGGCATAAGACGACTTATAGAATAATAATAGTCTTAGTCACGGTTAGATACGCAGCAATAATATTCAACATAATATTAGGTTCTATAAAGGAGTCGACTCTTAAAAGAATATTATTTAGCCCGTTTCTCCGACATCGCCAAGCTTGAACTATTGTCCGATTTCGCTGGTATTTCGCCTCTCTCTTAAGATTTTGTGGTGGTCTGACTTCCATTTACTATGTATCCCATTCTATTTATATCTTATTTTTATAATTGAAAGCATTTATTGATCATCTGATTCGGTTTTATTAATGGTCAAGCTGGATACGACAGGCAAGACGAGTGCTTCCAAGAACCCTAATAGAAGCGCTATTCAAACACAATAGAGACACAGAACAATATGGAAAGACAACACCGCACACAGCAAACCATATAGATTGCTCAACATAGGGGTCAGGCTGAGAGTTGTGATTCCACTGTCCTGCGACCTGACGAAATCGTGGGGGGAGATGAGTAACTTCGAGCATGAGCCATCTTTCAACGGAAACTCAATCTGGCATGACACCACACTTGTCAAAAGAAAACTATTGTATGTTTGATAAACATAAAATAAAATAAATTATATTACAGAATCTTCCGTATCCTTTTGGCGATTATACTTAATTTAAATATGTGCAGCAAAAAACTTGTCGTTGTCGTTTAATTCTTAATGCTTGACTAGCACTTTTGATCATATAAGCATTATTCTATTCTAGACTAATACCTTTGTAATGACCTATTCTGCACGTTCTGTATTCTTTATCTTCATTTTGCCTCTTTTAATCCAAGCTACTAATCTTTCTCTGATTATTCTTACGTTGCGCTACACTGCCCAACTAACTATGTTAGGATTGTACACTGCATGTCACCACCAATTTAGGCATTCTACATGCATATTATTGCACTCAGAAAACTTAAAATGAATTAAAGTTTAAATGCACACATCCTAAAAAACGGAGAAACAGGCGCTGCGATGTTTCACAATTTCATAATAGCAATCTCATTAATGTGTGATGTGATTTAATTCTCCTAGAGCCAGTGCTGAAGAGAATATTTTAGCGAGACTTTTATTGTTGGGATATACAAGACAGAGCAATACAAGAATAAAGTAGGCAAAAAAATTGCTAGAGAAACGACGAGACAAAGATGTTGGGAAGTTTTGCAAATGTTGGGGATCCCATTATGCTCAGCCGAAACCGAAACCGGAGGTGCTGTGCGGTTAAAGGAACAAATCGAGCAAAATGATTGGTAATATGTCTCAAATTAAGGCAATGTTAACTTTTCGAGACCAGAATTACCAGATGCAATTGAGAATCAGAAACACTGTGAAACAATGTGGCTTCGTTGAGACAAGTAGTTACTGTGGCTCTTCGCTTTGTTGAAATGGTCTGTGCTGAGGTCGTGTTGTCATTGACTTTATCTGACTAGTGCTCAGATTCTGATAATCCGTCGATCATATTTCGAGCATCGGATTGGAATTTCTGAGCAAATCATACTCTGCTAAGCAGGCAGCGTTTCAGCATGTGTAATTTTGACTTTCTTGATTTATTTAGTTCGTTTTTGTTTCAGTACCTTAAGGTAAAGAATTTATTTGATTGGTCACTCAAGATTACTTCACACGGAAAAGACGAGTTAATAACAAGTGCTTAACTAAATTCGTAGCATAAATTCTATAGAAGTAGTCTTAAATACGCTTAATTTTAGTTTTTTTTCGCGTTGTAGCCAGATTGTACAGTAAGGTAATGGATAATGGTCAATCTCAAAGCTCCAGTAGCAACGTCATAAAAATTCGAAGGAATCATCTTTAAGGAGACTAAATCGAGAGTCTACCCAGCAAAAGAAGCAATAAATGAAGGCGGAGTCTAACAGAATAAAGAAACATTGGTGGTACCTATTCTGTCTGTCTGTCTGTTTCGTATTTGGTTGTTCCATGCACCTTGACTGACGATCACGTAATTTGGGATAGTTCCCCTGACTATCACACATGCATGGAAGGTGAGCGCTTAACTGCTACGAGTGTGGAATAAATTATTGTCTTTGAGAGATAGCATTTCTTTATAAGCGACCAAGTGAATTAAAGTATCTCCAACCTCCTCTTAAGACCGCTTTTAGCGCCAGTCTAATCATGAGTCTAAACCAGTGAATTTAAATCCAGTATCTGAATTCTAGTGAACTTCTATACCCCTTAGGAGGTGTAAAGCTGTTTATAAATATTTCACCTTTCATCATTCAAAACATATAATAAATATCTATTAAGACCCAGAATAGACTTCAAGAAGTCGGGTAAAGTTGTCACTTAATTGTGTAGCAAAGCGTTAATTATTAATGATTAATTTTCTAACTTATCTTCTCTCTACTCCTAATATTTATTATAGAATAAATGATATCCAACATTTATCTTAATGATTACCTTCTCCATCTTCCCGTTTCTAAGTCTCAACGACGAAAAACACTCCTGAATTTGTGTCCGTGATTGCAATACCATATGTCTATCCGCGCGCGCGGCATGATCTACACTCTTCCACGTATATCTACTCTAACATTTACGCTGAAATCCCATTCAAACGATCCACAAACTACAAAATGCTCTCTGGGTTTTTGTCACAAACCCAGCCGAAACCTCAATCAGCTTCGGCTACAATTACAAAATTATGTGATCGTTTGCAGAATTCTACTTTATTAGAAGACCGAAGAGCGGCGGTTTTAGGTCTGAAAGGATTCAGTCGTGAATATAGAGAAGCAGTAGCAGCTGGTGGATTAAGAGGATTACTCTCAGCATTGCATCGTGATAGTGAAGATGCTGAAACTTGCAGAGCTACTTTGGAAACGTTATTAATTCTATTTATGCCTGACGAGAATAGCGAAGACCAGGATAATTCTAACAGTAATATCCATAACAATCATAATAATAACAGAAGACATGAGGGAAATCCAAGATTTACCAGATCCCGTAGTAAAAAATATCCCTCTCCTTTGCTAAGAATCAATCATTATTCTGATAATATTTCCTTATGGCTGACTGATGAATTCACGCAAAAACAAGATAACATCATCACTCTTCTCGAATTAGTCGAGAAAACTGATGACTTTTTCACAAAATTATATGCTTTACAATTACTGTCTTCAATCATTTCTAATCGTCCATTGAGATCCCAAGAATGCATTTTAGCAGCTCCTTTGGGAATTTCATCTCTTGTCGCATGTTTAGATGATTTCCGTGATGTTATTAGAAATGAAGCAGTATTATTATTAACCTATCTTGTGAATGAACATTTTGATATGCAAAAATTGGTTGCATTTGAAGGTACCTTTGATAAATTATTCAACATTATTGATAATGAAGGAGGATTATCTGGAGGGGTGGTTGTTGAAGATGCTATATCATTATTATCTGGGTTATTAAGATATAACGTATCAAATCAACATCACTTTAGAGAAACAAATTGCATACCAAAATTAGCTGGATTGTTAGAGAATGAAGAAACCTTACAGCAACTTTCTTCTGATGAATCTGGCTCACTGTCTACATCAATTACAATGACTTTAGAATTGTGTCGATTATTTGTTATTGAAGATCATTGGAGTACTCCCGTAAACCAACAAGCATTATGTAAAGAAGGATTATTATTTACTGTTTTAAGATTGGCATTTGGTGTAACTACTCCAATGCCTGTCCGGTGTTCAAGTTTATTGACTGCTGCTGCTCTTGTAAGAGCAAACAATCCATTACAAGAGGAATTTTTAGCAATTGATGTTCCATATGTCGATTTGTCTCTTGCATTGAATGTTGAAAGAACACCATTAATTATTCCTGTTTCATTAGCTTTACTTAATTGGGTTTTACTTAGTACATCTGTCCATACATTTGATTTACGAGTAGCTGCTCAGCTCTGTCTAAATTCTGCTTTACAGGGTAATGTTCAAGCTAAATTAGCATTTCTGCATGATCAAGTTTCTGCTTACCCAGGTAACATATCTATTAAATCCAACGATTTAGATGATGGCAAAATAGATGAGGTCAGGACTGGTAGGGACGACAGAAGTGCAACTGGAACTCCAATTCCTAGAATTTCCGATGATAGGAAAGCTGTAAGTCAATATACAGACGAAACCGGACCAAATCCACAATACCCTCCAGGGTCTGCCAACCTCATTTCAGCACTTGTTGATTATGACCCCGATGCGAGATTAAATCCTTACAAACCGTGGTTTGCAGCAATTATTCTAATTCATTTATTTGAAGATGAAGAACTCTCTACTAGCCCATCTCACACATACGGTTCCAATTCTCATGAGGTTCGTGACTTCGTTCGTAGTCTATGCATTGGAGACGCTTCAATTGGAGAGGAAGTAGTACCTTCTATTCAAGCCATGTCAGGTATGTTAGTAACTTCGCTGCGGTACACTGATCCTCGTATATCTCTTAGTTACTTGATGCTTTTATCAATTTGGTTATATGATGATACTAAAGCGGTATCAGACTTTCTTGGCGAGTCTGGTACAATTCAAGCACTTATTTCTTGTGCTACTCATGCCGCTAATAATGATGCATTAGTTGAAGCTCTATGTACTGTATTACTTGGCATCATATATGATTTTAGCAGTGCTGAATCTCCAATTCCAAGGTAACTATACCCCAGCACATGGATTATAGCGAAATTATACTAACAATTTAGAACGGAACTCCATACATTATTAACTAGTACCATTGGAAGAGACCAGTATGTTGTCAAATTCAAAAAGCTTCGAGAAAACCCGATTTTAAAGGACTATGATATAGATGATATTTTCAATTATGAAAGGGACAAAACTGGACTTCCACAAGTCCTTTTAGATTCCACTTATGTTGATCTTATTAAGGAAAATAGTTCTAGAATCCAGAAAGCTCTTGACCGTGATCCAACTGTTGAGCCTAACTCTAGAGTCTCACTAGATATGTATGAGTCTTTACAGTCTGAACATCTAGACGTTTGTAAGGAGTTGGAGGAGTTAAAAGAGAAATCATTTGGCCTCGAACAGTCCACTGGTGAACAAATTGCCAATCTGAAAGAAAGTATATCGAAAACATCTACCTTATTAGCGAGAACTGAAAACAAGTTAAGTGAGCTTGAAAGCGATAAATCTTCATTGGAAATTTCACACGGAAAAACTCTAAAGGAGCTTGAGGAGTTGGGTTCAAAATATAAAAATTTGGATGCAAATCATAAACAGGCAACAGAATCGCTGCAGAATTTAAATCGAACTTTAGAAGATCAAAAGCAGAAGGAGAAACAATTGACTTCACAATTGGCGAATATGACCAGAGATAAAGAGAAAGCGGAAACTGGTATTAATAAAATGAATCGAGAGCTGTTTTCTTTAACAAGAGCCAAAGAAGATGCTGATAAAGAGATTAAAACACTTCAGAAGCAAGTCCAGGATTTACAGAAGCAACTGACAAAGGAAACTGAGGCAGAGTCAAAGTTAAAAGCTCAATTGAAAGATATGACTTCATCAAGGGACAAGATTTTAAGAGAATCGAAGGAACACCAAGAACTTGCAAAAAAGTTTGAGCTACAGTTTCAAGCCAGTTCTTCTGAATTGGAACAAATAAAAATACAATTTCAGGAATTAAATGAATCTTTTATGGAGGTGGATTCTCTGAAGGAAACTCTGATTAGTAAACTTCAATCAGCTGCCCAACAGATTGAAAACCTTAAAGAACGTAGAAATGAACTTACTGGTGAAACGGAAAGATTAAATGAAGAAAGAGATTCATTGCATCAGGAGATTTCAGAGTTACAAAGGCAAAATCAAGATCTGGAGAAAGCATTGAAATTGATTGAAAACGAACATAATGATTTAAAGGATGGCCATGAAAGAGAAGTTGAGTCTTACTCTCAAAAGATGCTTGCTTTGGAAAGCTTGAAAGCAGATTCCGAGAAACGTCTCAAAGAACTCGACGAACAAATTGCATCACATTCCAGTGAAAAGGGAACATTAGCATCTTCATTGGAATCGTTGCAAGAAGAGCTAAATCAGCTGAAATCAAAATGCGAGGAATTAGCTTCTGAGAATAACAAGCTTAGACTTGAAGCGAGTGATTTGATCGAGAAAAGTAATGATAAGCAGATAACTGCTGTCGAGGAGAAGTATAAAAAGGAACTTTCTGAAAAGGAAGATAAAATTGAGAGACTTAATAGAGAGCTTAAGGTGGCTGTAGCAGAGGAAGGTAATGCTGCAGGGGAAGAGGTATCAAAACTTCAGAAGCAACTCGCATCTTTAGAAAAGGAGAAACAGATTGTTGAACAGGTCAATTCATCTAAGTTTGTGTCCCTTGAGAAGAGTCATTCGCAACAAGTTCAAGAAATTCAAAATGGTCATATAAAAGATAGGGAAGAGTTAGTGAATGAACATAGAAAAGAGATGATGACTATCCAGAAAGAGCAATCTGAGAAATTGGAAGAAACTAAAAAGCAGTTAGAAAAATCGTATTCAGATAAGATTGAAGATTTGAAAAAGACTCTTGAAAGATCTCATTCTGACGAAATTGAAGCCCTGAAGAAAAATATTCTTGACAAATCACAGAAAGAATATAAATTACAGATTGAAGGGTATGACCAAAAGATTGCTAAGCTACAGGAAGAAAACAAAAAACTATCTAGCCAGTACAAAGAGATAAAAGAGAAAAACGAATCTGAACAAACAGCTGAGATGGTTCCTAAATCGGATCTTGAAGAGCTCATGCTCTTGTTAAGTGATCTTGATGATAAGAAAGAAAAGTATAAAGAGCAACTTCTCAAATTGGGAGGTGATGTTTCTGAAAGTGATGACGATAATGATGATGACGACGACGATGATGAGGAGGAATAACCTTATCATTGTATGTAAAATAATTTATAATAGCATTTAGAAGGTTTAGTAAATAGTCATGAATCATTATTTTATTAAACAAATCTATAAATAATATTAGCCCCCTTAAATTAAACATTGCCAACTACTCTTCTTACAGGATCGGGCATACGCTGAATGGTAATATCATCACTATTCAAATCTTCTTCGTTCAAATCCATATCCTGTGGAGTGATGATAATTGATTGAGTATTATACTTCTTGCGCAATGAATCTATAACCATCTGTAAACTTTGTTTTCTATTTGCATTGTCCATGAAAACATCAAATTCATCAAGTGCTAAAAGTGTGGTTGGCATGGCTTGCCAGATTGAAATCAGCAATGCAATTTGGGAGAAGGATTTCTCACCACCCGATAAAGTTTCAACATTTCTCCTAACTGCGGAACGGATTGGATCAATGTTAAGTCGCAATTCTTGACGTGCTTCGTCAATTTCTAATTTACCATTGAAACCACGTTGACCAAGATTGTGCCTGAAATTAGATTTGATCATACTGAATACATGTTGAATAATATTTTTGTATGTACGTTGATGCGATTCAGAAGTTTTGGCTAATTTATCATAAATCGAATTCATTCTAACACTTTCTCGTTTAGCCCTTGAATATGCATTACTGGCCAGTGTATATTTTTCCATAACTTCATCTAAAGTAAAACCGCTTTCTTTCTCTAAAGCTCTCATTCTTTCTCCTAATAATCTAATCTGTCTAATGATATCATCTGTAGTCATTCCTTCTTCAAGAGGAACGGGTTCTGGAGAACAAAATGAAGCATGCTGCTTAAAAGTCTAAGAAGTAGTTAGTATTTCCGAAATATAGAAAAGAGCAGAATTTCGCTTATAACTTACAGCAGCACTTTTTTCAAGTTCAACAATCTCTTTATCATTTCTTGTAATTTGCAGATTGAAATCTCTAATACAACTCAATGCAGCGTCTCTATTAGCCATTAAATCTGCTTCAACTCGACTTTGTCTTTCTACAGAATTCTATAAAAAAGTTAGTTAAAAATGCCTAATATCGAATCATCACTATCTTCACTTACCTCTATATCGTGCAATTGTTTCATAATATCACTACTATGATGTTGCAGACTTGCAATAATGTCTTTAGCTTGTTTTACCTCTTCTCCTTTATCTTTATACGCCTGGCGAATACTGACAAATTGTATATCATAGTTGGAAATTCTTTGCTCACAACTTTCAATTTCACCTTGAAGATGAAGAACCTTACTGTTATCTGTGAGTTCATCAAGCTGAGTTTGAAGATTATCTCGCTCCTCATCTAATGTTTTAGAACGGCGATTTAGACTAGTAAATTGTCTAGTAATTCTTTTATCAATGTCCTTAGCATTAACAAGGATGGGCTGAGCAACTCGAATCTCTTCATTAATTTGTCTTAATTGTAGCTCACATTCACTGATAGATTGTTCAATTTCACGCTTTCGATACCCAGTATCGACAATCATTTTAGTTGGTTGATTAACTGGGGTACCTCTAAGAAAGATAGAAGATGAAGCACCAGCGATAGAAGAACCAATTTGGAATCCATCCCGAGATGCTGATCCATCTCGTTTACGCATTTGTCTAGCGTATGCACAAAGAGCGTTAATTGGACGTGTATACATTACTCGATCAGCTTCAGCACGGTCTTCGATTAGCAGAATTTTATGAAGATTATGCTGGTCTATAAATAATCTTTTAATACCCTCATCTTTAATTTCCAAAGCATCCAAAGCCGTGGTGTATTGAGGATCGGGACAGGACGATGTATAATCAAAAATATCAATATCTTTGACAATAACTGTATTTGTCATTCGATATTTTTCGAGGATTTCAAGGAGAATATTACGATCATGAGGATCGCGAGTCCAGAATGAAGACAACGTATGTCTTAAATTATGCTCTAATAAAGAACTCCATTCTGGAAGTTTAAGAGAAACATAACGACCTAGTGGTCCAATTGGTCTGCTGTGAAAAGATCGATTGCCCTCAATCTCTTTTAAAACACGAGTCATATTGGGGCCATATGCATCATCAATTGACACCTCACCTTCGTTTAGTTCCTTTAGTTGCGCTTTTTCAGATCTTAATCGAGATTCAAGGGGATGAACTTTTTGTTTCAGCTCATCGAGGTTATTTTCAGCTTCTCCGATTGCAGAGAGATTTGAGTCTCTTTGCAGACGTAGATTAGCTTCTTCTTCTTCTAATTGGCTTATTTTTTCATTTACAGTATCCAGTTCCCCTTGTAGAAAAGATTGACCACCTTCAGAGGATGTTAATTTCAGCAGCTCAGCTTCTAATTCAGCTTTATTCGCTTCATTTGTATTCTTTTGATGATTAATTGAACTTTCATTCTGTTTAAGGCGAGTAAGCTGATCTTCTAAATCTAGACATTCCCTACGAGCAGCTTCCATTTCCTCATCCAATTTTTTGATTTTACCGGTGAGGTTAGTTTTAGAGTTAATCCAACTCATACTGTCTTCCTTCATCTTTTCAGCATTAGCAGCAAGATTATCAACCTCTGATTGCTTCGCAGTAATCTCTTCTCTAAGGGATTGATTCCGGTCTTCCAATTCTTTGATTTTAGAACGTCTTTTATCATATTTAGCCCATAATCCCATAGATTTATAATAAGTCTGTAAACGAGAAGTCTCTTCAACTTTTTTATTGAGGTTTTTTTTTGCTTCCCATTCTTCTTGAGTTTTACGAAGTCGCTCTAACTCACCTTCTTTAGATTCTAAATTGGATTTTGTAATAGATAAGTTGTTAGATGCAACCGAATTAAGAGCCAGTGATTGGTTTATTCTTAAACCTCTCATTAGAAGTTCAAACTTATGAGATGGCTTTTTGGCAACTAAAAATGATCTTGCTTGGTCTTGAGTTAACATAGCAAATTGATTATCAATATCAATTGAGAATTGAGTTAAAATGTCTTCTAAGTCTTTCCTCGAACACTTGATTTTTTTGCCATTATGAGGATAGATATTGTAATTACTCTGGCCAACTTTATCGAGTCGTGAAATAGCCCTTTCAATGGTAAAAGATGAGCCATAAATATCGGGACGGAAAGCTCCTAGACCAGAATTCTCGAAAGTGATTTTGATGCTTGCTTTCTGTTCACCTTCTTTAACAGCATCACCAATTCCATGAGCTCGGTTTGTATCAGAAGCACGACCCCCCAATCCCATAATGATAGCGGTCAAAACAGCAGATTTTCCACTACCATTTCTGCCTACCACGAAGTTCATTCTAGGACCGAAATTGATTGTTAAATTTGAATGACACATGAAATTAATCATTTGGACAGATTTTAATTTACCAGCCATAGTTGCTGGGGTATTTGCAGGAGTTGTAGATATGGTGGGGGGGTTGACGAGCTGTTCTTCATTTACTTGCTCTCCGTCAACAACTTCCATTTCTTCTTCTTCTTCTTCTTCTTCCACTACGACCTTTTTCAGTATTTCTCCATCCTCTCCTTCAGATTCACTTATTCTAATATTATCTCCATCATCTTCAGGAGAAGTTAGGGAAGAAGTTTCAATTTCTTCATGTGGGCTTGTAGTTGTAGAAGAAGAATAATAACCATCCAGGGGCTGATCGTGGAGTCCTTGTTCAGCTTGTTTCCGGCGTTTATAAAATGAACTTTCATCAGTATCTTCCCCTGAAGAGTCACGCTTACGAGAGGACATTTTATATTATCCGTTTCTATAACTATAACGTATAGCAAGTGGCTTAATCTGAGAGATCGAGTTACAAAACCATGTGAAATGTCGCGTATTCGCCACAACGTCTAGTGATTTGAAAAACGTCAATAAATAAAAACCCTTGTCAAGAAATAACTTCTCAGTACACGTTCTTAAGTAGTCCGTACACAAGCAGAGTCGTTAGGTTACTTTGGTCGGAAATATATTGGAAGAAAATCGACAGTTGATATCTAATTTCTTCGCGCAGATATATACGCGTGGATATCGCGCCATTAGCCGTACGAGTATGAAGGTCATTTCGGGCCTATCGCGAGGTTTCTTCAAACCAATATTACGGATATATTTACATTATTCTATAATAGAGGTCAAGATATTATCCAAGACATATATCTAACTCCCGTTGATAAGGCTTCCCGTAAATACTAGAAATGCTGTATTATTCTATAGAGTTGTATTGTAGCATAAAAAAGATAGATATTTTTGTTCATGCAAATAAATAAGGCAAAGTTAATGAGACCCTCCTCATAGCTGAAACTATCGGGCATTTGGAGAGTTGGTCCCCGGCGATGAGTCAAGAAGCACAGGTTTAAGAACTTGTTCGTCAAATTCACGAAACCACCTGGCACGATCATCTGCTCGAAGAAATGAAGACGAAGAAGCACTGGTTGAAAGATCACCAGAATTAGAATTGGGTCCAAGGTTTTCAAGGGCAACAGAAGAGGAACCAGAAACCGGACGACCACCGGCCATTGGTGGAAGATCAGAAACATCTGATTCAACATCCGAATCGATTTCATTATTAACATTATTAATATCAAGTTGGTCATCGTGGTAAGAAACAGAACGCCGTAATCGAGTAATCGAACCGGATCTCGAATTAGGTCGATAAACTGGGCCGGGAGAATCTGCGCCTCCCATTAAACGAGCAGAACTCGCATTACTAATATTATTAGGGCGACTGTTATATCCAAAACCTTCTTCTCTTTGATAACGAGAATCTAAAATAGCTTCAATATCAAATTCATCATCACTTTCAATATCTTCAATAACACCAGTACGAATTCCGAGAATTTCAAGCATTCGAGCAGTTGTACCACCGAAAACAATTACAGTAAGAACTACAATAACTAACACTGTAGCACGAAGAGAAGGACCATGTTCACCTTCTAATCCTGCAGCTAAAGCTACACCTACCGCACCACGTAAACCGGCCCAGAAAAGCATCATTTGGTAAGGTTGAGGGATTTCATCAGTTAAAGAACCACCACCAACATTTGCTGATCCAAGTCCAGTAGACGACGCCCCACGAAGTGAGCGCGTAACTCTTGCTCGACTAACAAAGTTGATTAACTTTGACAATGGAAATACTGCAGCCCATCTTGATACACAAATTCCAAGAGCAGTTACAATGATCAACACTGGTTTGAAAATCAATTCCTCTTGAGTGAAAAGAGATAATCCCAAATAAACAAATATGAAATTTTCAGACAATTGTGCAAGAAGTTGAAATATATATTTAATTGCAATTTGAGTTCTTCTTGACATATTATAATAAGCATAATGTTTGAGAGTGATTCCACAAAAGAGCAGCGAAACAATTCCAGACATATGACATCCATTAGAGAAAAAATATGAAGCATAAGCAAACAAAAGTACTAAGCATGATTCAATCTGAGGAAATCTTCGAACATGAGAATGTTTCAACACCAGTGCTGTCATAACTCCAACAATACTTCCAATCAACAACGATAATGTAAATGTCATTAAAAACATTCCTACACCCTTGAAAAAACTGGAAATCTTCACACTTTCTCCAGAAAACTTTTGTGCAGTCTCAAACATAACAATACAAACTGCATCGTTCAACAAACTTTCACCAAAAATAATCGTATAAAGCTTGGGATCAACCTTATATGCATTAAAAATCGATAAAATCGTTACTGGATCAGTAGCAGACAATGTAGCTCCAACACTGATTGCATCAACAAATGATATATTAATTCCTTCCAATCCTATAGCAGTCCATATATAAAGCAAAACTCCCAATACCACAGCTGCCAAAAATGTACCAGCAAATGCAAAAGTCAAAATAGATCCAATATTCCTAAAAAAATTCGCTTGATGAAGTTCATATCCCGAATTCAAAATAATTGGTGGTAGCAACAAATTGAAAAAATAAGAATAACTAAATGAAACATGTTCTTGAATAAAATGTCCTGGAGAAACTCGAATAATTAATCCTACAAACATTCCCGCAAAAATTGATAATACAGTCTCATGAATAGCTTGAATCTTTTTCTGCTGTAGATAATAACTCGTCCATAATGAACCAATCAGCAATGCCAAAACAATAAAAATGGCCCAACTTGCAAATATCTCTTCTGTAGCAGGATCAGTAACATCTTCATCTGGTATATCTGGATCCGCATCTGTACTATCACGTACTGCTCTTCGTTAGATCCTATTCTTTCCCTTTTCTGCCTCCGGCGGCCGGGCTCTGCCCGGACCCGTAGCTCCGCTTCGCGGAGTACCTAACTCCACTTACCAACTAGTGAATACGCAGTTCTAATCAGGGTTTTAGAAACCGACATCCTCATACAATTAACTAAACGATAAAATGGTCAAATCAGGTATGGTTCAGCGTTGAATCAGAAGTGGCTTTTCTTAGTCAATCGATAACTTCTTACAATTCCAACCAGGTTTGAGGCTCAATTTTCTGTTAACACACACTGCTCTACCGCGATATGAATGCTGCCGTGTATCTGTCTACGTTTCGTTATATCTCCCCTTCGCTTTAAGGTTCGCATGTACGTATGTTTGATGTAGTTATCTGTTTTGACGTGGAGATTAGATAGTGAACCGCCGTCGCGGGTGGATTGGTCGTAAACACGTGACAATAATTATTCACACCGAGGGACATCGGAGAACGCCGTGCTGAAAAATTATATGCAGGGGACGGATGATTCAATACTGGCGTGGTAGACATTTAGGTCTATAGACGTCTGTGAAGAAGAGAAGAGCGCTTCTTCTAACTCCAAATTCAAAATGTTGAGGGCGGTACTCCCACGGGTTGGCCCTCAGTTGAGCCTCTTCAATCGTGGAACTTGTCTACCGTTACACATTGGATTGACTAGATTATACTCTATTGCAAATGACAATTCAAACAACCTCTCATTGCCTCAATTAGACATCAAATGGAGAAATATTTGGAAATCAAACCCTCCAAGGAGACAGGCTGACACTAAATCTTATGATAAAGGAAAGTATTTCGCCTTGTCTATGTTCCCATACCCTTCAGGTATTCTTCATATCGGTCACTTGCGCGTTTATACTATTAGCGACGTCCTAGCAAGATATAGAAGAATGAATGGTTATGATGTGATCCATCCAATGGGGTGGGATGCTTTCGGATTACCAGCAGAGAATGCTGCTATTGAAAGGAAAATTGACCCTGCCGTCTGGACATATTCTAATATTGATAAAATGAAGGATCAAATGGATATAATGTTGGCTGATTTTGATTGGGAGAGAGAAGTAATTACTTCTTCTCCAGAGTACTATAAAATGACTCAAAAACTGTTTCTTATGTTGTACGAATCAGGTTTCGCTTATAGAAAGAAGGCAATTGTGAACTGGGATCCTGTAGAGCAAACAGTTCTTGCAAACGAACAAGTTGATAATGAAGGAAGATCTTGGAGGTCTGGTGCTATTGTTGAAAAGAAAAGTCTTGAACAATGGTTTCTAGCAATTAC
This sequence comes from Sugiyamaella novakii, assembly GCA_030575175.1. Classification (NCBI taxonomy): domain Eukaryota; kingdom Fungi; phylum Ascomycota; class Dipodascomycetes; order Dipodascales; family Trichomonascaceae; genus Sugiyamaella; species Sugiyamaella novakii. Next base: position 204,695 of record JAJMIH010000016.1, read on the forward strand.
AAAATTGGCTCCGGAACTTTTAGAAGATTTAAAAATCCTTGAGGATTGGCCCAAAAAGGTTAAAACTATGCAAAGAAATTGGATAGGAAAGTCAGAGGGCGCGAAAGTTCAATTTTTATTGAATGAAAATAATTTCAACATTGGATTAGATCGTCTTACTTCATTTACTACAAGACCTGACACTTTATATGGTGTGGAATATGTAGCGTTATCATTAGATCACGTCATTGCCAAGTTATTATCTAAAACTCTTCCTGATTTAGCAAGTTTTATTCAGGCTGCTAGAGATCTTCCTGAAGATTCAAAAGCTGGATTTAGAATCCCAGGATTATTCGTTTCCAACCCTTTGACTCCTGAAGTTTTTGACATTCCTGTGTTTGTAGCACCATATGTTATTGGAGATTATGGACATGGCGCTGTTATGGGATGTCCTGCTCATGATATCAGAGATGATTCTTTTTGGAGGGAAAATAGTCCTGGAAGTGTTGCCAAAGTTGTTATAAACCCGCCTGAGGGTGAAAACATATCAGCTGGTGAAATTTATGCTGGCAAAGATGGAACCTTAAATGAAAATTGTGGAGAGTTTTCCGGCCTTTCATCCAAAGAAGGAGGTGAAGCAATCATCGACAAAGTATCTCAATTAAACGGTCTTGTATCTAAGACTATACAATTCAAAATACGTGATTGGCTTATCAGTAGACAAAGATTTTGGGGTGCACCAATCCCAATGATTCATTGTGAAACTGGTTGTGGAATAGTTCCAGTTCCTGATAAAGACCTTCCAGTTATACTCCCTGAAGGTTTGGGTGCTCCCTTATCTACTAGTAAAGAATTTATGGAGACTACTTGCCCCAAATGTAATGGGCCAGCTCATCGTGATACTGATACAATGGATACGTTTATGGATTCATCTTGGTATTTCTTCCGTTTTACTGATCCAAAAAACCCTGATCAACTATTCGATTATAAAAAAGCTTCGTCACTGATGCCTGTTGATATTTATATTGGAGGTGTTGAACATGCTATCCTTCATCTATTATATTCTCGATTTATATCTAAATTTTTAGCCAAGGTTGGTGCTTGGTCGGGTGGTGATCTTAATGGTGAACCAATTAGAAGACTTGCCACTCAAGGAATGGTTCATGGTAGGACTTTGGTGGATGGAGAAACTGGTAGATTTCTAAAGCCTGATGAGATTGATGAATCAAATCCTCAGCTTGGTCCAATCATAAAAGAAACTGGTAAAGTAGCACAGATTTGTTATGAAAAAATGTCGAAATCGAAGTTTAATGGAGCTGATCCTGTTCAATGCATAGAAGCTCATGGGGCTGATGCTACCCGTGCTCATATTCTTTTCCAAGCTCCAGTTAGCGATGTTTTGAATTGGGATGAACAGAAGATTGTTGGTATTGAGAGGTGGCTAGGAAGAGTTCAAGGGGCAGTTGATTTGGTTATAAGTAGGAATATTGAGAGTGCTGTTATTGATTTTGATGGCTTTTCTGATGCTGATGTGGATCTTTGGAATGAAGTCCAGAAAAAAATTGAACAAGTTACTATTGCATTTCACGATAACCTAACTATGAATACAGTTGTATCTGACTACATGAAGTTAACAAGAACGATATTAAGCGGTTTAGAGAACCATACAGTTTCATCTGCTGTACTGTTTGAAGCAACAAAAATTTTACTTCAATTAATCGCGCCGGTTACTCCTGTTAATGCGGAAGAAGGCTGGGAAAAACTTCTCAAATCACAGGGTAAAGAGTGGCACACTATTTTTGCTCAGGAATGGCCACAATCGTCGCCAATCAAGAGGCAATTAAAAGCATCTGAAGATTACAAGGTTATTATTAATGGAAAAACACTCTTGAGTGTCAATATTCCGGATCCTTCGTTTGCGGATGATGAAGTGATCAATTTAATTAGATCAAAAGGAGGGGAAGGATTACTCGCTGGAAAAACAATTAAACGAATAATTCGTCCAAAAGGTAAACTTGCTATTTCCATAATTGCATCATAGCGTTTGGTTTTAATCAAATCGCCTGTATATATTATGACATGTAAATAGAATAGAAATTAATTAATTTTAAAGGATAGTAAACTGCATATTAGTGCATATTTATGTGTATTGGACCCTGCATATCGGAACAAATAACGCAATTCAGTTAACACTGTATATAGAGAGTATACTTGAGTGACAGCTGTTTATATTTCCTTTATCTTACTCTCAGTCGTCGAATCTGAATAAACGTTCCAAAAAAATAGTTCTTTCAGGCCTATGGATGGTAAGCTAACTGGGCAATATTCATAGTACTATAACGAGTTACGATCTTCACAAATAATTAAGGCTATATTATCAGTCTATCATACTACTACTCACTTAACGTCGAACCTGGCAGATAAATCTTGATCACTTTCAATTCTTGTAATTCTTCAAAATGTCTGACGATGATGATTTTATGATGTCTGCCGATGAGGATGACGTAGGTAAAATGATAATTGCAGTTAATAACCAGAAAACCTAACTCCACAGTATAATTTTGATTATGAAGATGATGATGATGAAGCTATGGATAATGATAATGAAGGAGAAGAAGTTGATTTGGTAAGTCAGAAATTAACCAATTGCACTTGTTGCAGTTATTGCTATAAAAATCTAACAAATAAAGGAAAATAAATATTACAGCGCAAAAGGTTAGTAGTACATCTGACTGTAAACCTCATCCCATACTAACTCTCAAAAGCTCTTAAAGAAGATGAACCTAAAGAAGCTCTCCAACTTTTCATCTCCGCTTCAAACGAAGACCCAAAGTCTGAATGGTCTTTTAAATCTCTTAAACAAGCAATTAAATTATCGTTCACCCTCGGTAAAAAAGATAATGTTCTTGAATTATATAAAACATTCCTTGATAGAATGTCGAATCCTGTTATCACTAGAAATTACGCCGAACAGTCATTAAATAATATTATTGAGAGAATTACGTGTGATGATATCGACTTTATGGATAAAATTTATACTACAACTCTGGATGAATTGAAAGCGAAACAAGATAGTGACAGGTTATGGATTAGAACAAGTCTCAAATTAGCTAATTTGTACATTTCCGGCGAAATGATCGTTAAAGCACAAAATTTGATCAAACAATTAAAAAAAGTCTGCAAAGCTAATGGATCAGATAACATCATGTCTACTTATTTCCTTGAAATTTATGCTCTTGAAATTCAACTCTGCACTCTAACTGGCAACATCAAACGTCTCAAAGTACTCTATAATAAAACTGTCAACGTGACTACCGCAGTTCTTCACCCTCGAATTTTAGGAGTTATCCGTGAATGTGGAGGTAAAATGCATATGCAAGAAAAGAAATGGGATTCTGCTCGTGAAGACTTCTTTGAAAGTTTTAAAAATTATGATGAAGCTGGTTCATTACATCGTACTCAAGTTTTGAAATATTATGTTTTAGCATGTATGCTATCTGAAAGTGGCATTAACCCTTTTGAATCTCAGGAAACAAAACCTTATAAAGATGACCCTCGAGTATCAGTAATCGTTCAATTAGTAGATGTTTTCCAAAAATCCGATGTTGAACGATTCAATCAACTTATGAGAACTCATAAAGCTGAAATTATGTCCGATCCTGTTTTTGCAACTTTCCTTGATGACATAATCATCTCGATTCGTTCCCTTGCTATTCTCAATATTGTTAAACCATATAATCGTGTCTCTCTTGATCATCTCTCAACAATCCTTACTGTAGATGAATCTACTCTTCTCGAAGTACTAACTGGACTAATCCTTGACAATCGACTTCCAAACTCCAAAATAGATCTCACTAGTAAATACCTTGATTTAAACGTGGTTGATGGACCGACAACCATCCCCACCCTCTCTACCACTTCTTCCTCTTCGTCCGCCCGGTCTGGAGTTCTTCCTAATCGCTACTACCAATCTGAATTAGACCAGGCTAAGCAACAAGAACAAAAGAACTTGGTCAAATCGTCCACCGATGCCGTTGCCATGTCCAGTTCAGTCACTACTGTCTCTAACAACTCCAAACCCAGTCTCGAACGTCCTGTCGCCCTTTCCAAATGGATCCAGTCAACCCGTCGTCTCCACAATGCTATACACGCCTCTTAATCTTATTTATATTCCAACGAACTAATCATCTGCCTCCGGCGGCTGGGCTCCGCCCAGACCCGTTGCTCCGCTCCGCGGAGAAATTTTGTCATAAAATACTGTCATGAATATACTACACAAAAACAAAACATAAATAAACATAAATATAAATCACCATGTGACTTGTAGAATTACACCCACCTTCTTACTCATTCTTTGTCGTCGAACTATGCTCTTCAGTTTTAGTCGTCGAACTATGCTCCTCCCGAAGTGAGACTGGCTCTGGCTCTGGCTCTGGCCCAGCTTCTGCTTCGATTCTATGCTCATATATAATAGGTTGGTCAAATTGTTTTGAGTCGTAATTACGACGAATCTCAACGTAATCATATGCAAACTCACCAATTTGATCTTCGTCAATACCTTGTCTCTCACCATCTTCAGTAACACGTAAATGACAACCAGGGATGTAATTAACAGCATAACAGATAAGAAGCGTGACAACAAAACAGTATCCCATGCATGCAAGAATATAAGCAAGTTGCTTATATAATTGCTTCCAGTTATGACTCAACCAACCGCCTGGGTGGTCTGTAACTCCATCAAGTCCAATAATCCAACTCTCAGCAAAGAGACCATTGAAAAGCAGACCAATAACACCAGCCATGGCGTGTTCTGCAAAAGTATCCATAGAATCATCAACGTGAAGAAGATATTTGATTTGGGTCGAAAAATTACAAATAACACCGGAGGTAACTCCAAGAATAACCGATGCCCACATAGGAATATTACCAGCGGCTGGAGTGGCAGCCACGAGCCCAGAAATGATACCTGAACAAATAGCAACAGTAGACCACTTCTTTTCTAAACGGAAATCAAGTAAACACCATGCCATGGCACCAAATGCAGCACAAAGATTAGAATTCCATACCGCATATACTGCTCGTAAATTAGCACCAAGGGCTGAACCACCGTTGAATCCCAACCATCCAAACCATAAAAGAACAGTACCTAACGTAACTAAAGAGACATTATGGGGTCTAAAATTAAGCAACAATTGCTCCTTTCGTCTTCCTAAAGCTATACCGTAAGCAAGACCAGCTACACCAGACCCGATTTCAACTGGACCACCACCAGCAAAATCAAGAACCCCCCATTGAGCACCAGCCCATCCATTAGGACCCCAGGCCCAGCATGCAATAGGACAATATACAAGTGTAGCCCAGAGAAACGTTACCACCATCGCAGGAAACAATCTACCTCTTTCAGCAGCACCTCCCATAACAATAGCAACTGTAACTGCTTGGAACATTCCTTGATATCCAGCAAATAATAATTCGGGATACGAAGCATCTCCTCCCAGCACATGACGCATACCGAATTGATGAAGATTACCAATAAATCCATTGGTAGCAGTGGGAGAAAATGTTAGAGAATAACCCCAAAAGTACCACTGAAAAATTCCTACGCAACCAGCCGATAGTGTGAACCAGATCATAGATAATGCAGATTTTCTCCTTGCTAAACCAGAGTATAAAAATCCCAGTCCAGGAACCATAATAAAAACCATACATGTTGACACCATTAGATACCCCACATCACCAGTATCATAGTTAAAATCTGTAGCAGCAGCACGAGCGACTATACCGGTACGGGCTCTATTTAGTTCTTCTGCTACTTTGTATGAATGCATTATTGATGAGTTTTTTTATGCAAAAAATGAGATAAAATAAAATAAAATAAAGTTTGTTGACTAAAGAATGTTATTGATATTTCTTATTCCTCAGATCAACTGAAAAATCAAAAAATCGTTACCAATGAAGTTGAAATGATTAGGAATAAATCGTCAAAATGTACCAAAAATAATATAATTATATTCGATCAATATTGTAAACTATTCTATCAAATTAATTTTTGAATAATAATATACTCTCCTCGAAAATTTTCTTCCTATCTTTGTTGACTAATATAATGCTTCTTCCGTTTCTTCTCTTTTTCTAAACCCATATAAAAAAAGATTTTCTACCAAAAAATATTAACCAAAAATACCGAAATTTAAAACAACCCTCAACAATAATTCAAATCCAAAACTATACAATATAAATCTCAAATTAGGAGACCTCAAAATATATATATAAAACACCTACCACTCCTTTACGCCTATATCGGGATCTAATCATGATTTATTTTTTTTATATTTAAAAAACAAACTTCACTACGAGGTGAGTGATTGGACCGATAATCGGGCAAAAATGTGAATCATATTGCCGAGAATAGTTATTCACGCAGGTCCCTTAAAATTTGCGACGATCGATATTTATAATCGATATAATGATATAGAAATAGTGTGATAGGCCTACGGTATAAGACGATAAGGTTAGTGAGCTACCGGCTATTGGATTCTGTTGTTCTTTGCATTGGTTATGGCAGATCATCCATTTATTAGTTAATTCGCTGGTTAATTAGTTAGTTAATTTACCCTGTTTGTTTGTTAGAAGATCTTAGGCACTATTGTATGCTATTACCCGGTTATTTTAGTTAACCTACTAGGATAAGAGTGGATTCTGACTTCTCATAACCGTCTTATCCGTCGCTATGACTTCCCGTTAGATGTCAGAATCTCTGCAGTACAGCCAACATACAGCGAATACTCACGGTTATGCTTACGGTTACCCTTACGCTCGCTCACGCTTACGCTTACGCTTACAGAAGTTCATAGCAGACCCAAATGCTAGTGGTGACTTGGCCGGTTAGCAGTCTGCCGGTCTCCAGCATATACCACCTAATACCTTGATACCTTGCCCATTATTGGACCCGCTTCAATGCAGACCCTTCCCGAAACTTGCAGTAATGCATATAAGAATATCTTCATTAGGTTGTTATAACCGGCGTAGAAAGATTTCTTGTGGCATGATTGGTTAGAGATAAAAATTTGTGGCTGTAATTTATGCAGGATAAAACTATCTCTGTTGATCCTAGACAAATTTGATATTAAAAGGGAAAGAATAGAAAAAGCAATCGAAGAGATTTATCACTAAAACGATTTAACTTAAGCTGAGGTTAGATTGATAGAATTTGATGAAATGTAAGGCAGTAATGATATAGCGAGGTATAAGGAGGTATATCGAGGTATAACGAGGTACAGCGAGGATTGTGAGAGAAGTAACAGAAGATTTGTGGCTGTATTAGAAAAGAGAGGGTGGTCCTGGAGGTGGAAAAGTTGGCTGGTCACTGACTATCGAATACGGACAAATTCGGAAGGGTTTATTGTTAATATGGTGATGAGGTACTTGCATATTACATGATATATTTCTATTGCGGGAAGAATACGGTTGAAGCGTGATACTATGAAGTAGTCAAGACTGGGAATGGCGTGTTGGTGAATATCGTGGCGTGAATAATCTTGAATTAACGTGACAGAAAGGCTAAAAATAAAGTTGTAAAATGCTCAGACAAACATGTCGGCTCCGACCGGACCGATAGTATCTATCCGTTAATCTGCTCACGTTGTATTCTACATCCGTCTACCAGTATTCCTAGTCAATGTATTACTCGTTATTAGAATACCAATTATAAAATACTCATCTACCTGAAACTTATTCAACCAATAGCACCCATCAACTCTATTATCTATCTATCTTTATACATAGTTTCTCTTGGCGACGAATTGTTTGCATTATCAAAGACAGTGTAGATTAAGTGGGAGGTACTATTAAGGAATATTATCAACTTGAATCATTCTATAATCTTGGCGAATTGTTTCACTGATAGAACGAAAAGGAAGCAAAGGGAGCAAAGGGAGCGTAGCGACCGCAGCTCAGTGGTATGGCTCAACATTATACTTACAAACTCTATTGCCATGGTTGACGGCTAATTCATTTGTTCTCACCCCGCATTTTTTAACTAATATTCGATACGCCAATATCATTAACCATCACATACAATAATATACTTAATTATTTATAGTATTTAGTGTAAGTATTATTTATATTAATATTTAGTAATTATATCAAAATATATCTGGACAAATCGTCTTAATCTTCTTTTCTTGTCTGAATTGCCAATAATCTTCTTTCTTTACATAACATTCTTCCCCTGTAACAGGATGAATAGATTTCTTAAACCATACTGGTTCATATGTAAGCCCTGATTGTTCACGAATTCGGCGAACCGCTCGTTGCTTTTCTTCAACTCGCACTTTTTCATCAGCTGCTTCATCATATCGTCCTTCTTCCATTGCTCGCTGATCAGGTCGAAATCTTGTATCAGTAGGGGCTACATATTCTTTTAATGCTTCAGGAAGTGCATTTAAAGTAATGGCAAACGATGTTAAATTAAATGGTGCTGCCGGTCGTTCATGTGCCTTCCATAAAAGAATTGCATTTGCATTATTACCACCACTGGCTAAATCACTGTGATCTCCGGTAGCTTCCTCTCCTTTAATAATCCTTCTAGCAATAATTTTATCATTCCATCGTCCACCAACAATCCACTCCTCCTTATCAGTTGGACTCATTATCGTACCTTTCAATTCGTATGCGTTTTTACCACTCCAACCACGAGATTTGAAATTAACTGTACATTTATACCCAAGTGTATGATTAATAATATCCATATCACCATAATTATCAACTGTTGGTGATCCAGTAATAATACCCACTACACTACTAGTAACTTTTCTAAATGAATAAAGTTCTTCTTCAACTCCTGCTCCATTATCTGGTCTTAATGTAAGGTACCATCTACCAAGAGGATTAATATCAAAACTTCGTCCATTGAACTTTGATTTAACATTTGAAGCACCATAGAAATCCCATTTAGCAGATTCTGCAAATAATGCTCCAATAGGTGGATGATGACTAACTTGTTCAGAGAATAATCTATATCCACAATCTGGTCGACAATATTCAAAAGTTTCTCCTAACAATGGATTAAATGGTTTTGCAATTCGATTGATAGTCGATGAATAGGAACTAGCAGCGAAAGCTGCAATATGAGCTAATCGGAGGCCTGGATCATCGATAATTTTAGCTGCTCGATCAAGGATATCAGTATACTCCATATCTTCTGCAGATCGTTGTAATAAATTTGTACATTCATTAAATGATACTGGTAATGTCATTCTTGTCATATCTTTGCCAATTAAACTTTTCAATACTCCCCATAAACTTATTTTAGGACGATCATCATCGTCAAGTTTAAGTTTCTGACGAGGTCCATCTTCATATCCAGCAAATGAGTTTTGATTGATGATGAGTTTCTTTTTCTCTTCTTGTTTAGAGGTGAGGAAGATTGCTGGTTCAGTTGGGGTGGAAGGGGGTAGTTCTTTAGTTTCGGTTTCTGGTTCAAGTTCTTCAGAGACTATTGGAAGAGTATCAAAAAATTCATCGTCGTCGTCGTCTTCATCTTCTTCTTCCTCATCTTCAATCGCTTCTTCTGGAATCTGAACTGTAGGTATGGTTGTAGTAGTTTTAGTCGTATCATCTATAACTTTTAAAGTTGGGATAGCAGCTGCACCACCATCCATAGATAATCTTCTAGCAACTCTTAACAACTTTGTAGCTTCTTTCCTCTTCTGTAATGCTAAATATAAATCACCTTGAATTTTTTCATGTTCAAGTTCAAGATCACGAAGATTCTTTGCCCAAAGACGTTCTTTTGTTTCTGCATGTTCAAGTTTTTGTTGATAATATCTTTCTTGGGCGGAAAACTGTTGTGCATGTTGTTTGGCAACTGATTCCATAGTTTCAATGCTTGATGTTATTGCAGAAATAGATTTATCTAGTTCGTCACCGGTTAAACCACCTGGTAATCCTTCAATAGCTTTCTTATTCTTTTCACGAATTAATCCTAACAAATCTCGAATTGCATTAGCTTCTAAACTTATTGAATCTTCAAATCTTCCCCATTGTTCTTTACCACCATTCTCATCAATAGATTCAGGATCAGTTAATCCATCACTGTAATCATCATCATCATCTAAATCCTCATCTTCTTCATTGTCAGGTAAAATTTCATCATCTAGTAATGAAATTGGCTTTGTACTATGTATACCAGTCATTGGAGTACGAGTACCTGCTGACTCAGTTACATCATCATTTAAGCTAATACTACCAGATATAATTTTACTATTAGTACTAGCAAACATTTCACTCGCTGAATGTTTACTTGATTGACTAATAATCGAAGCTGGTCTTTTGACTGAAGAATTTGAAGAACGAGATCCTGAACTGGTAGATGACTGAGGCACTGATAATTTAGATTTGATTTTACTACTAATAGAAGTAGTCGAAGCAGAAGTTCCAGATCTATGAAGATCCGAACTACCGCCACCACTACTTCCATTTCCACTCCTCAATCTCTCTTGATCTTTAGCAAATTGAATAGAATTTTGCAATGCCCATACCCATCTATTCGTTTCAACCGGATGATTTCCTTTTAAATGGAATTTTGAATTACTACCTCGAACCAATACCTCAAATCGAAGTTTTTCTGATGAATCTAAATGTAAATAAGCTTCTTTCAAGTTAATGGACCCTCTACAAGCACGCTGCGTATCATCTTGTCGTTTATAATAACTAAAAACTCCATTCTCCAAAACAAACCATCGAAGTTTATATCCACCAGTAAAATTGGTCCATTTTTTTAAATAACCTTTCATTGATGGACTTTCAGGACCGCCAGTAGTTGCTGCTGCAGAACCACCTCCACTACCACCAACACTTTTATCTCCATTACTAATAACCGGCTGATTTTTCTTTGCATCTTTCAATATCTTCCTTATCGCTTCATCTTTACAAATGTCAATTGGTAAAACACCTTTAAAATCTCTCTTAAATGGATCACCACCATGAGCTAAAATAAAATTCACCATATCTACCCTCTTCTTCCGAACAAAATCATGCAACACAGTTGTCCCCGTATCAGGATTTTGTCCATTAATATCCAACAAAGCATTTGCTCTAGGAATTGATAACAATCGCTCAATCTTATCTTTCTGCTCTTCCTCAAAATACTTCAGTAACAATGAAGCAGCTTTCCCAACATATTGAGCCCTAGCAACTTGCATAGCCTCTGCAATTTGAGGAGTCTTGGATAATTCAACTGGTTGTTTCCCTTTCAAATTAACAATTGTATCATTAATCTGACTCTGATTTAATAACAAAAGAGCTATTTCCATCCTTCCATACAAAGCTGCCAAATGCAATGCAGTATTCCCATTATTATCTTGAGAATTCACATCAATTGCTTTATGAAAAGGACATCGATCTGATAATATCCATTCAATTGTCTGATAACTTGATATCTGTACTGCTGTATGCAACAACAATCTATCAGAAACAACTGCATTCGGGTATTCTTCATATAACTTTTCCAATTGAGCAATGTCTCCTGACTTCAATGCTCCAATTTTCTTTAATCTCAAAATTGATGATTCCAAAGAATCTGTAACTATTAGTTTCACCCTCTTCTGCCTCCGGCGGCTGGGCTCCGCCCAGACCCGTAGTGCTCGCAAGCGAGCATGCTAATTCTTCTACTCACCATGAATGCTGGCTGCGTCGTCCTCACCAATCACCGGTGTACGAACTTCCCCCCTCCTATCCTATGTCAGTCCTCCCTCCGTCTCCCATCCTCCTCACCCCATCCATCCCATACTCACTGATCAGTTGAAATCTCGGTCATTGTCGATGTCCAATTACCTCCAAAAACTGTCTTTCAAACTGCTTTCAATAAAACACAATGATTGTCCTTATTTTGTTTGTTTTGATTTCAATTCCTGATCTTCTCGTCTGTCCCAGCTCGCTTCTAAGTACAATGCAGCCTGCTTAACTCCTTTGTGCAGCTGTGAATTGGGTGGGCAGATCCTGTTAATGCCGTTAGCAACCGCGCTCTGATTGCTCCAGCCTTGCTATAGCTACTGCTGTTTTCAGCTGCCTCTTTGAGTTTTTGGTCGACCACCGCCGCCGCTTCTCCCCTTAATCACCTCAGTTGCTATTACAAAATTTAAATTCAGGGGTATTTCTCCCATGCAGCATTACCGATTCCACCACTCAAATCACGATATACTACTACTTAAAGGAGCGAGCGTGCTCTACACTGCTTATAAAATCGTTCTTCAAAACTGAGTGATGACGGGGTGACCGCGAAATATGTGAAGCGAATGTTCAGAGTATTCTTCTTCTTATAATCGTTCAGTACGCTCAGTGTACCCGTAGATTCACTGAGAACTTGTCAGCCAATTACACCTTCCTATCGTTAATAAATATATAGCTTCTACTTAGTATTTATATTTTTGTACTATACATTGGTCAGCGTCTCCAACTACTCAGCCACCTGACATCTATTCCGCTTACTAGCTAATGGTCCGTTCGTACGTAATTTATCCTATAAAATTAACTTCATCCGGACCACCCGAGTTTGTATATCTCAGTAGTCTTCTGCCAATCGATGGACCACTGATGACTAGCGTGGCCCACTTCACAGCATCATATCCCTCTCTGCTGGTACAATCAATTTAACCACTCTTGGAATAGTGATATCAATTGTACGTTTATTGATATGGGATAGGGAAGGCGGTATGAAAGTCAGGGGTAACGCAGTTACAACTGTGCAACAAATAAATGATAAATGTTTCCAGTATATTTTAACTCCGATATCTTCATAGATAAGTGTCTGTTGTTTACTTTTAACTATAGACTGAAATTGTAGTATTCTACAACATATTAAATAAACATCCACTCATATGTATGGATGCTAATTGTCGACTATATAAATATTTGAGCATATGAAAAGAGCTGGTTAGTGGTAAGTCGGTCGTCAGATTATTTATACTCCTAATGGTGAAATAATAATCTTATTTAAGCGAGCCTTCAGAATGGGTAGCTCAAAGTTATCTGCGAAGGTCTCTAGATGCAGGGTCCTTCAGCTGCTGCGATACAAGCACGTGACACATATGAATTTCTTGATATATCAACTTATTCAGGTGAAATATAATACTCTGTTAGAGAATATGAGTGAGAGTGAGGATTATCCCATCCAGCAGTATGGTTGATTTATTCATATGAAAATAGTAGACCATGAGACGAAGGAAGGAAGGACGAGGTGGTTGTGCGGCTAGAAGGATCAGTTGGTAAGGAGAGACGGAGATTATCTTTTTGGTGGATAGCGGAATATATTTTGGTTCAGAAAAAAGGCTGGAGTACAGCTATACGTTGCTGGTTGCCCGTCGAACGAGCGGAGCGAGCAACACGGGTCTGAGCGGAGCCCAGCCGCCGGAGGCAGACCGGGGATTGGTGTGCCGGGTAAACCCGAAGGTGGTGAGAGGTTGTGATCTGCAGTATGCGCGGATGCTGAAAATTTCATTTTGGATGTGTCCGGTTCGGGTGATTTTGATTAGATAGAGAGGAGCTGAGAAGAAGCTTTAGTGAGATTTGGGGAAGTTTTTAAAGTGAAAGAGAGAGAATACCAACGTATCAGAATGCTTAGATTATCGGTACAAAGAAGAAGTGTTGTGGTTGGTTCTACAAGTTCTATTGGGCTGAGAATGTTGAGTAGTACTAGTTATCGAACTGCTAATATTCAACAACAGAATCAACAATCAAATAGTGGTTCGGGAAAATTTGATGTTATGTCATTTATTAATAGAATCGATGCTTTATATGATATTCAAAATAAGAAGGAACCAATTCAGGTTAAGGATATGGGAGCATTAGAGCCTAGTAAGCCAAAGGTTAGTGTTGGAAATAAAAATCAAAACTCAAATAAACAACGAAATTGGAATAATAGAAAGGTTGCTGGTAACTCCAATCAGTCAGAACAAACATCACCTCGTCAGTTTAATAGACAGAATCAGAACCGTAATCAAGATCGTAATCAAGATCGTAACCAAGATCGTACGCAACGTAACCAACGTCAAACCCAATCAAATCGTCGTGATGATGTTGTCTCATCAAAGTTATCTCATTCCTCTCAAGAGAAACTTGAAATTCACGTCACACCATCATCCAAAGAAATCCTCTCTAAACCCACGTCATCTTTTAACAGAACTAAACGAGCTTGGGGTGCTGCTCCTCAACAACAACCTAAAACTTTCCGTCAAGCTAAACCTGGCCAGAAACACTCGTACAATTACAATGCATCTCGAGGTGGTGTCAGCAATTTCCAGAAGAGAAATAAGGGATCAAACTCTAAAGGAAAGTTCAATCGATCTCGTGATTCTTCTCGATCCAATCGTTCTACGACCGATTCTGCACCATCCTTTATCGGCATTACCCCCCAAAATGGTCTTCAAATCGTTGAAAATCTTATCTCCTACGCTAAACCTTCTTCCTCATTCGTAGAAGTCAACAATATCAGCTCTCCTGAAGTTATTGTTCGAAATCTTGCCCCCTCGGCTGTTACCTATGACACTCGTATCTGGTCAGCTATTAATTCCCTCAGATTACACCCTCAACAACGTCAACTACTACGTTCAAATCGTGAACTAGCTGCTAAACTTGTCCACCAAACTGTTAATGGTAACTTCAACGAATATACCATCTCTCCATCTTCCGATAATATCGGTTTTACTTCCCTAGCAAATACTGTGAATGCAAACAGCACACTCTCTCCCTCTGCTAAAAAGCTCATTGCTCAGGTCGCTTCTGGAAAAATTCCACTTGCTACCTTAAAAGTATCTGCTTAATCTGTAAAAATGTAAATAGTTCTTATCCTCAACCTCCCTTTGCCTCCGGCGGCTGGGCTCCGCCCAGACCTGTTGCTCGCTGCGCTCGTAATTAAATCAATATTTTAAATGCTATATCCTACTCCCGATACTCTTTGTTAAAAGCACGACCAATCACCATACGACGAATTTCAGAGGTGCCAGCGCCAATCTCGTAAAGTTTGGCATCTCGAAGAAGACGACCAGGGACAGTCTCATTCATGTATCCCATTCCTCCCAGACATTGAATGGCATCAAGAGCTACTTCAGTAGCTCTTTCAGCAGCATAAAGAATGACTGCAGCACAATCCTTAGTGTCTTTATTACCCGCATCCGCAGCACGAGCAGTCTCATAAAGGTATGCCCTTGAAGTGGCGTACTTCGTATACATATCCGCCAATTTACCCTGAATGAACTGATTGTGTGCAATAGGTTGGCCGAATTGTTTACGCTGATGAACGTATGGGAGTGTTTCATCAAGAGCAGCCTTCATAAGTCCTACAGGACCAGCGGCAAGAACAAGTCTTTCTAGATCAAGTCCGCTCATAAGAACGTATACACCACCACCAACTTTACCTAGTACGTTCTCCTTAGGAACGAACACATTATCAAAGACAAGTTCACCGGTATTAGAACCTCTCATTCCTAATTTGTCAAGTTTTCGAGCGCATGAGAACCCAGGCATACCCTTTTCAACAATAAAAGTGGTAATACCCTTTGATCCAGCATTGAGATCGGTTTTAGCATACACAACAAGGGTATCAGCATCAGGACCATTGGTAATCCACATTTTAGTACCATTAAGGTAATAACCAGAACCATCCTCAGAAAGAGTAGCAGTTGTTTTCATTGAAACAACATCTGAACCAGCACCTGCTTCAGACATTGCTAAAGCACCAATTTTTTTACCAGAAATGAGATCCGGTAAATATTTTGCGCCCTGTTCTGGTGTGGTGTGGAGAGTGAGTTGATTAATGCAGAGATTAGAATGAGCGCCGTAAGAGAGGGCAATGGAACCACTAGCACGAGACAGTTCTTCCATTACGACCGAATGAGCCAGGTATCCAAGGCCAAGACCTCCATATTCAGGTTTGGCCGTTATACCTAGGAGACCAGCAGCTCCTAGTTTAGGCCATAATTCATTAGGAAACGCATTATTTGAATCGGTTGCAGCAGCAACTTCACGAGTAATTTCTTCATTGCAAAAGGCAATAGTGGCTTCACGTAGTTCTTCAATATCTAAAGCAGCAGACGAGTAATTACGAGAGAGCATTACTCGAGATGTGAGTTGAGGTAATGATTTAGCGATAGGCTTTCTTAGGACAGATTGTCCTAATTTTGAAAAGTTTCTAGAAAGCATTTTGAGGAATTTCAGGATAATCAATTAATAGTAAGAAGTAGCAGAATTGTAGCCAGTGGAGTTATCAAATATCAAAATTTAACTACTATAAATACCCTAAATAAATTTTAATTTTCACCCTTCAGGAAAGTCTATCCTCACTTTACGCTTTATATAAGAATAAAAGAGTTAATCCAAATCCATCGGAACTTAGATTTCGGTGAAAAATCGGAGTAAGCCAGGGGCATATTCCCCACTTCAGGAAATGGTGGGGTGGACGATCATCCTTCGATAGCCGCATATACCCCACTATATATATGGCCGTGATGAGCCCGTGATTTCTGTGGACGGAGTTTTCTCGGGTTGTTTGAGAATCGAAATTAGGCGACGGGGTTGAGATCGCTTTTCAGTATATAAAGTCAGCGCTGCTGCTGCCTTAGAGCTAGAAGTGAAAGAAGCTTTGAAGGAAATTGTAATTAATAGAATTGGTTGGTATTATCCGGTGATATCCGTTAATAACCGAAGAAAGAGAAGTGAAAATTACATTGGTTTAGGATGTTACAACGTTCAGTAAGATCAATTGGCAAGTCAGTTGCTACTGATAGTTTGAAAACATTAGCTAGAGTTAGACTTTCAAATGTAACGAGGTATAAGTCATCGTCACTGGCTAGACAACACTCTACAGCATCATTATTTGCTCCTAAATATCAAACTGATGCTTTACAAACTTTGCCTACATCTATTTCAAGTTCATCTCCAGAATTTCAAGAGAAAGCAAAGGCTATGAATCAATTGATTGATGAGATTCAATCTATTCATAAGCATGTTGTTGAAGAAATTCCAGAAAAAATTCGTAACAAACATTTGTCAAGAAAGAAGTTATTACCAAGAGATAGAATTGCAAGTTTAATTGATCCTGGTACGAGTTTTATGGAATTATCATTATTAGCAGGACATGAATTATACGAAGGAGAAGATATTAGAGGAGGTGGAATCATTACCGGAATAGGCATTGTACAAGGAGTAAAATGTTTGATTCTAGCAAATGATTCAACTGTTAAAGGAGGTACCTATTATCCAATTACAGTTCGTAAACATTTAAGAGCACAAGAAATTGCTCAAGAGAATAACCTTCCATGTTTATATTTGACTGATTCAGGAGGTGCTAATTTACCTCATCAAGCAGATGTATTCCCTGCTCATAATCATTTTGGACATATTTTCTATCAACAATCTAGAATGTCGTCATTGGGTATTCCTCAATTAGCATTAGTTTTAGGACCATGCACTGCTGGAGGAGCTTATGTTCCAGCAATGAGTGACGAATCGATTATAGTTAAAGGAACAGGACATATTTTCCTTGCCGGGCCACCACTTGTTAAGGCAGCTACTGGTGAAGTAGTTAGTCATGAAGATCTTGGAGGAGGAGAAATGCATTCCAGTGTGAGTGGAGTAGTTGATTATTTAGCAGAGAGTGAAGAAGAAGGAATTGCTTTATTAAGACAAGCAGTTGGTAATTTGAATTGGCCAAAAGTCAGTGACAAGACTGCCACCAAGGTTATTGATGAGCCTTTGTATGACCCAGAAGAATTAGGAGGTGTAGTTGGAGCCAATCTTAAGGTAGCTTATAATGTAAGGGAGGTTATTTCTCGTATTGTAGATGGATCCAGATTTAGTGAGTTCAAAAAGAATTATGGAACTTCGCTTGTATGTGGATGGAGTGAAATTTGGGGTCATAAAGTTGGTATTCTTGCAAACAGTGGACCGCTTTTTTCTGATTCTTCACTTAAAGGAGCACATTTCATCCAACTTTGTAAACAAAGAGACATTCCTCTTGTTTTCTTACAAAATATTTCAGGATTTATGGTTGGCAGTGAAGCGGAACGAGGAGGAATTGCTAAAAATGGAGCCAAACTTGTGAATGCAGTTGTTGGGGCTGGAGTTGAGAAATACACTGTAATTATTGGTGGCAGTTACGGAGCCGGTAATTATGGAATGTGTGGAAGAGCATATGGACCTAAATTTCTTTGGTCATGGCCCAATGCGCGTACAGCCGTCATGGGAGCGGAACAGCTTGCTTCTGTAATGGACACAGTTGGTTCTGCCACGAATAAAGCCAAGAACGATGCACTTCGCGAGCGTATTGAGCGTGAATCACTAGTTAAGTTTGGCAGTGCACGTCTTTGGGATGACGGAGTCATTCTTCCTCAACAGACCCGACAATATCTTGGTGAAGCACTTGAGATCCGTTCGCAGTCTCGACTTGTTCAAACCCAAAAAGCCATTAACAAAGCTGCTGCTCCAGACGATTTTGGAATCTGGAGAATGTAATTCCCGTAGAAAAATAAAACTCTTCTTCTCCACACTCTGCCTCCGGCGGCCGGGCTCTGCCCGGACCCGTTGCTCCGCTCCGCGGAGGG